>NQII01002198.1:2448-111710 GCA_002778355.1 Clitarchus hookeri | reverse complement strand
GGGGGTCTACAACTACAAAATAAGGGAAGGATAAAAATGTTATCTTCCAGTACCAGTCATTACCGCATATTTTAATCTTAAATCTTTCCGTGAAAAATGGTTAGGTTGCGTGGAAAATTCCACTGTCAAATGTACTCCATTGTATATTATGATCGACATGTAAGTTTCCATGTGTAGAACAGCTTTTGAAAATACAAGATGTCCAAGAAGGGAGTGTATGTGAACACTGTATGAAATGATAATGTGCTGTAAATTTTGGTTGTAACAACAATTCGCCATAATGATAATGTATCTAGTCATCATCGGTTGTCATAGCATAGTTTCACTGTACATAACTGAATAATGCTGGAATACACATAACATGTTTATTCACATCACTTATAGCTATAAGCCATTCATTTAAAAGCGAACTATTTTGAAAGCACTCAATTTCTATTTTCAGCCAATTTTTATCCTTATGCCACATGTAAATATAAGCATTACCATGTGCTTCATTTTAAAAACACAACATATACATTTCATTACTCAGAAAATTAAAATTTACTATATTACCTGATAAATACATGAGCGATAAATGAGAAATGTGATTTTACTGCATATGATAAATGTGTACAAATTAATATCTATATAATGTTGCCTCATGTACATTGGTGTTTTATTTTTATACGATGCATTTACTCTATATTATACTTAGAGGTGAGCCGATATGGTTTTTGAGCCTTTTCCGATATTGCCGTTACCAATACTGCCTTGACAAGGAAAAATAACATTGTTGCAAGTTTCAAAAACAATAAAAACTTAATTTTTAAACATTTCCCTAAATAAAATTCTAATTGTCTTCGTTTTTATTGTTTTAGTGATAGGCCTAACTATTACGATAAATATAAATCTAGGAACCACAAATTAAGCTTAAGCATATTTATAAGACAAAAACAACCTCCAAAAGCATGTCATTATACAATCAAACTCTTAAAAAAAACATAACACTTCAGATGGTGCGTACAGTCAATGTGCCGTTTTAAGTTTGTGGTACGTAGAACCTTGATGATGTACCGCCTCTTGAAACCCAACATTTGCAAATATTGTAAACAGTTTTGCATTCTTGCGTATTGCTTACGGTACAAAGAAATTCCACAAATCACTTTTTATTCCAGCCATATCATTTGTTTATTGCTGGCACACGTAAATAATTTCACCACGTTTGTACCCTAACCTAACACCGTCATGTTACTACAGCAACAGCAAACAAACCAACAAAACAAACAGAAAAAAAGGCACAGCCAGTTGGGTACTTTAATAAAAACCAATTTTAAAATAGTGATTATTTTAATAAAACCAAATAGTGGAACCTCTATTATTCGTTTTTCATGGGACCTACTGAAAAAAACTCAGCAAGCGGGAAAACTCAGCATGTGGGAAAACTCCACATGTGGACCTCTCTCCTCAAAAAGTAAAGCCTAACCTCAAAAAAAAAATTATTTTCATCCTTGGGTATACTGAGTTGATTGCCTGTAATGAACAGTGGGCATATCTTAAATACTGGATGAAAAAACATATCTCAATCATTTAATATAAGTATTGTATTATAAAATGTTGAAATGCACTTAATTTCGAAAATCTGCCAAATGTTAACATAAAATTCACTAAGTGGCAAAAATCAAACTAACTTTATTAAAAACAATGATTTTAAACAGAAACGTGCTATAAATGGTTAAGTTTGACATGTAAAAATCTGATTTTTTGAAATTATATTTTACTTTGCTAAAAATTCTGTTGCCCGCAAAAGTTTTTAAATTTCGCCAAATTAAACAACATTCGCCATCTTGTGTGACAGTTGATATCACTGCATGACTCTTAAAAATTTAAAAGTAATTTTATCTTAACAGAATTAATCAGTGAAAACATACTGTTCCCCTTTAATGTTGGTAATTTACATGGTTATTTACAGTGCTGACCTAAAAATTATTACGTTTCCATTGTAGAACGAGAGTAAAGTTCAAATCCACATTATGAATGCCTGGTTCTGGTCCGTACCACAACCATTATACATACGTGTTTTATTTGCGCGAATATTTGTTTGCTGACTTGAAACAACGAAATGCCTGCAATTATTATGTTTTACCTGTTTTTCGACGCGAGTAATTTAAAAACAAATAGTGATTGAATTATCAAAAATAAATTACGTGGTTGTTAACAATTGCAATGTTTCACGACAACTAGTTGTGTATACTAGCTTTTGAGGTAAGGGAGTGTCTGTTTACCCGCTCTTGGCGCTACTGAATTTTGGTAGTACCGGTTTTAAGATAGTTTTTTCACAGATAAACAATAGTTCCGAATGTATTTTGGTTTTCAGACGGAATATTTGATTGATGGATGCGGGTAAATTAATGATTTAAGGGCATAGCATGCAGGTTTTTTTAACATTGTTTATATAGGATATTTGTTGGGACCATCCAAAAAAATCGACTGATACGGGAAAACGACATAAACGGGAACGCAAAAACGAGGTTTCATTGTAGTGAGCAAAGCACTCCAATTATAGCAAGTTGAAAACAGCATCGTCTTAAGATTCTTAGGGCAAAATATCGGTTATAATATCGGCGATTTAAACATGAATTACACACAATTCCGATAATTACGATATCGGCCGGTTTCGATGTATCGGTACCGGTATCGACTCAGCCCTAATTATACTCTCCTAATGCTAATGTAGAGTCGTTTGATAATTATTAGGGCCTAGAAATTTTCGTGAACTGCAAAATATGGAGAAAATATGTTTACTCACAATTTTCTGTAACAATTCCAGTATACATGAAACAACAACAAAATTGCTCATTAAAATGTTTTCAAAGCTATGCTTAGCTTCCTTTACTATGAAAACTCATACAAACAGTTAGATTTACAATTTTCCATGCATTATTCAACATTATTTCACATATGCACTGAACTATTTGTGGGAATCACGTTGTTGACTCCACAAACATAAACTAAGTTTTACTTTCAAACGAGAATGACCCATTAATCGATCAGACGCTAGGTCAAAAGATTATCGCTATATGTACGATTCAATATATTAACCCAAATCTCTAAGCATTCGCTTATGGGCAGAATCCCAGCTAACCTATCTTCAATTAGTGCAAAGTGAATGCTTCTATTTGTTTGATAAACTGAACAGAATACAAATACTCCTATGTAAACATTTAGTGGGCGCGAAAGCACATGCGTAAAAACTGCCATGTGGCCGTGCCGCATGCTTACTGAACAGTGATAGTGTGGTACATAAAACAGCTACATTGTGTAAAAATGCACATATCTATTGGTAATAATTTTCAGATTGGCAAAAAACAAAAAAAACAAAAAAAACTTGACAGCTCTACGATTAGAAACTTTGTGGAAACATTTGTATTATGTAAGGAGTATTTTTATTTTATCTATACTAAAATATTTACTTGGTTTTTTTTGTGGTTAGGTTGTAAATTTGTGTTGGAGTAATGTTTAACAGTGAGCAGACGCTTTGCCAGTGTTATTTTAATTTTACCTCTGTTTAATTATTTCCCTTTCACTTATTGGTACTATACTATATAAGTGGAGGGCAACTGCCTCTAAAGGAGTCATGTACCCAAAACACACACAGTGTGAACAAGAATTTTAATACTCTTGTTGAAAGTCAAGATTATGCGATTCTGTGGGCTGTAATGACTCATTAAAGGCTAGTCTACAATTGGTTGAACCCGTGGATGTGGACGTCTCTCAATCTCAACATTAAGTGACATCACATTGATGCAGTACGAAAATGGTCTACAAATGTGTTGTCCGAAAGTTTACATTTCAAACGTAAACATTCCACAATTGTTTAGACTTGTGACCTTGTAAATATGGATTGGATAGAATTTTAGATCAGTAGTAATTACACGACAGAACTTTGTGTAGTTTCTTTTAATGACCTCTTAATACAGTACACTCCCGTTTATTCGTGATTCGCTTAACCAGTTTTCGGCTTATCCGTGCGGCTTTTTGGCTTTTTTCAAAGTCTACTGCAACTTCTGCGGTAAGGCCATGCTGTAACGTATGTCGTTTAACAAGCATCGGTACCATGTACATCTATCGTTGTGCCACGTGAGCTGATGTTTCTCTCTTTAAACTGTTAGCCTGTCACAGAGACCAGCGTGAGTCATCCATTTCCACCCGTTGAAGCTGGTATCTGATCGCACTCATCTCAGTTACCACCCCAACACAATGTCTTGCATGTTTATCGATCGCTTGAGTACAGTTGTTGTTCACTGTTTGTAGTGTCGTTTTCGCAACATGTCAACAAAGCGTAAAAGGACAATTTTAACTATCGTGGAAAAGTTAGAAATGATAAAAAAAATTTTGAGCATGGTGTGTTATAAACAAAATAATCAATTCTGGTGCCAAACAAAAAAATTTGAAGATTTTTTTTTCAAGAAAGGCATGTTTGAACTTTTCTTACATTTTTTCATATCAAGTGTTTAAATGTTTACAAAAAACGTAACATTTCAGAATTTTTTTAACTTTTGTGTGCGTGCGCATGTATGTGTGTATAAGTAAAATTTAAATAAGTTCCTAGTAATTAAAGATGCATAGAAATCCAAGATGTTTCAACCCAGCCTATTGAGACTGAATGAGAAAGCAGCCTACACTTATTGCTAGAGGTGAGTGCTTACATTTTTGTAAAATGCATTATGGTTGTCACAAACTTTGAAATATAAGAATTTAGACTGTTTTAAAATGTGTTTTCCTTGTTTTAGCAAAAGTTAACATTAGGTTCTGCATTTGTATTGTAAGGGTTATTTTTTTTAATGGGGAGTGTACTCTATTGTTTAAATGCCAGGTTGCCTCATTTAAAGTCCCGTTATTGTCTTTACTGCATTGCATACTAAACTTTTAACTCACTCTGCCATCTCAAGGACGGGTCTGTGTGCACATTGAGGAAGCGACACATGCACACTACGCACCACTTATCACTCCGTGCCGCCCACCTGGTGTCGTGAATTACACGACACTAGGTGCAACATAAATATCAGATAAAGTATCGTGTACTGTACTACATACAGTACAATACTTTAAATGCGTGATTTGTGTTTGCTTTGAAATGTATAATAGCTACTGTGTTTCATCACGATTTTCGGAGCCAATATCACTGTTTCATTAATAGTAAAAATGTGTAAATTCGATTATCCGGGTTTTTTAATACCAATTCGCTTATTCTTGTTTTCTCTGGTCTCGATTCACATGGTTAATCGAGAGTTTACTGTACTTGTGCGGGGCCCATTTTAAATTTCCTGTGTGCCTGACTTGGTGCGTGTTCATCAATTGTAAATGCTATCAAGGGTTGGCGGTCCTGAGTTACAGGAAGAGAGCAGCAGTTTCGTGTTGGACATCATGGCGGTAAGTTGAGTCGTGTGCAGCTGCTGCCAGTCAGTCGTTTTCTTGCTGAAATTTGCTGCACATAATTCTAGTAGTGCTAAATTCTCCACAACAACAATTGTGCGCTAAAGTTTGTGAAGTCTTCTCCTTTTTCTATCATCTCCGGACACAACTTAGGACAAAAACTTCGATTTTCTGAAGACTTTGACTTCACACATAGGTTGACTTGGGACCCAATAGGTTGGGACAACACCATGACGTCAGACGGTATGACCAATCACCGTAACCTTGTCCTAAGAGTCAAGTTGGAACAGTGCAATTGTAGATGGACCTTAAAAGTGACAGTATGTTTTTTGTGATCTAATTCAAATATTGTTACCTACCAATGAATAGAAGTTGTATGTGGGTGGTGTAAAATTCTTAGAAATATCTGTGCTAATGAATGTTCTTAGGCAGTTTTCGACCTTAATTTCTAGAGTACAAGATTGAACCACAAAACTGACTACCGTTGTGACAATGTGCATTACATGACCAAGTGTGCTCTTGTCAGATTGTATTTTTACCTTAATTGTTAAATATTTTTTTATGTTTTCTCTGAAATAAGTTTAAAACTTCTGAATAACAAGTTCCATATAGATTTGATTAAAAGTGTTATAAAAACAACATATATATTAATGTTCTAATACTAACATGTGCATTTTTTGCTGTAAAATTTATTTGACAAAATGAAAATATTTTTATGAAGAAATGGTGTCATTTTAATGATGAAATTAGCTTATTTTATTTACCATAAATGTGGAGCCCTACAGATTGCTATTTGCTGAAATAGTTGCAGCCATGTATTATCAGGAAGAAAAATTCTGTAATTATTCTGTATAACATATTTCATTCTAATGTAATTAATTTTTAGCCCTATTCAGGATTTTTATTTAGTAGATTTATATGACCACCTTTATTTTTCATATACTTATATAATTTATTAGTTTTAACTTTTTTTGCTTCAAATCATGGCAATTTTGTTAGGGATTTATCTCGCTCAGTATGCAGCATTAAAACTTAATCAAATGTTTGAAACTTTAATAAACACATATGTATTTTTAGTAAGACACACTGTGATAATCTGAGACTTCCTGTCAAGGATGAAATCTTTGGTCTTTGATTTTACAGCACACACATACACAGTCGAATCACATTATTATGACCACCTGCTAGAAGTACCATCTGCAGCGCATAGCCCAAGACGTGAGCTGGTGAAGCGGGTATATAATGCGACTGACAGGTTGGCTGTACACAATGCACTTCCTGCTGTCAAGGATAAGGGAAGCGATTTAACAGAGTTGCAAAAAGGGATGATCATCGGCTTTTGGGCCAAGGGGAGCAGTATTATGGAAACAGCGATGTTTGTGAAGTTCACGTGCGTCTGTGGTAAAGGAGTATGATGAGTGGATGAATGGCACCATTGAAGATAACCATCGTGGAAACTGCGCAGCTCCACCCGCCATTAATGTACGAAGTGAACGTCGACTACGACAGTGCGCGAAGATCAACCGGCAAGCCACAGTGGAATAGTTCACCGTACAAATGAACCAATAGGCATCCAGATACGTGTCTACCGCAACAGTTCAGTGAACCCTTCTGCAAATGGGGCTTAGGAATAGACGGAGGGTANACCATTGAAGATAACCATCGTGGAAACTGCGCAGCTCCACCCGCCATTAATGTACGAAGTGAACGTCGACTACGACAGTGCGCGAAGGTCAACCGGCAAGCCACAGTGGAATAGTTCACCGTACAAATGAACCAATAGGCATCCAGATACGTGTCTACCGCAACAGTTCAGTGAACCCTTCTGCAAATGGGGCTTAGGAATAGACGGAGGGTGACTGCACCCATGTTAACACTGGTGCATCGACGAAAACGACTGGAATTTGCTCGACAGTATGGTGACTGGACCGCTGTTGATTGACAATGGGTAGCCTTCTCCGACGAGTCACGTTTTCAGCTGCGTAGAACGGATGGACGTCAGTGTGTTCAGCGAGGAACGTCAGAGAACCGACACCCTGCATCCATTGCTGGACGAACAGAAGGCGGTGGGGGCAGTGTTATGGTCTAGGGAATGTTCTCTTGGTATTCTCTAGGTCCCATCATCTGTGTGGAAGGCACTCTTGATTGATTTGGTTATGAATACATCCTTGGGCGATCACGTCCACCCGTAAATGATGATTGTCTTTCCTCTGCAGGATGGGATCTTCCAGCACGATAATGTGCCTTGCCACATGGCTGGAAAAGCACAATCAAGACTTCAAAGATCTTTCTTGGCCCCCAAACAGCCCCAATCTCAATCCAATTGAACATCTGTAGGACCACCTCGATCATCGTGTTCGCTGTGTCTCCTCTGCCACGCACCCTTCAACAGTGTTGGGAGACGCACTGCAGACAGCATGACTCCAGATACCCGTAGAGACCTATCAGCACCTGACTGAGTCACTGCCAACACGTCTAGCTGCTGTCCATGCTGCGAAGGGAGTTTACTCTGGATACTAGCAGGTGGTCATAATAGTGTGATTCGACTGTGTACTTCGTTCAGCTATTGTTGCAACTAGATGTTACGCCATTCTAAGTTTATCCTAACATGGTAACCAAACAGTCATAAAGACATAAAGCCTGAAGAAAAAAGCACTCATTCAATGTCATTAATAAAAAACACACTCATTCAATGCCATTAATTAAAAACACACTTCCTGATTCACCAAATAATAGCTATTCGCAGTAAAGTGGGCACTTTTGAAAGCCTTCTCATTTGGAATAATAGTCAATAAATATATTTTAGCTTTAGACGTTAACTTCCGAGTGCAGTGGAATATATACACTATGTTTATTACTTACACGGCAATATTTATTTTTAAAAAGTGGTTAAAGGCTAAAAAAAAAAAATGGCTGAAAGGAAAAAGTAACTAGGGTCTCAAAAGTGCTCACTTACATGAATAGCCCATAGTAATGAGGAAGAAAGTAATTTCCTTGTACTAACAGCCTGACAAAAATAGTGACCTTAACAGTTATTTCCCAACAAATAAAGGAAACAGGATGTAAATGAAACTCACGCATGCTTGGAGCCTGGCTCAATGATGTTCCTCATCTGCAGACTGTTAAAGCGGCTCTTCAAGAGGCTGCCTTGAGGCTTTATGTTGCGTAAGTTCCCACTCAGCTCACTCGCCAGGTTGAACTCCAGCTCTAGTGGCTCAAACTTTACTCTGCTCAACTTCTTTGGCTCCAGCTGTCTCATAGCCTTTGCCTTCTCTCGCCTAACATGCAGCTCTGCAAGTTTTTCTTCCATTAATTTCAATCGCTTCTGCAAGAACCTTAACCTGAAAGAAAAAATTATTTATCTGATAACATTACATTGGTATTAACTTAATGGTAAAACTAAGACATTGCATGGTCTTCCACATCTTAAGTAAAAATTTCTGAAAGTTCTTACAAGAAGAACAGCAACTAATAAAATGATTAATTTGATGCACATTACAGGAGTAAATAAAAATATGATGTGCTACAAGAATTTTGCATGTTGTGAATAAGCAATAGCAATAAAAGACAAACTAATTGCTTAACTACAGGTTGTAAAGGTGCGGATTTTCAGGGGTTACATTTACCGTTAGTCACAGATATTATAATTATATATGATTACAGGGTATTTGTTTATGTTGCCAAGTCATTTATTAAAATTTCCAAATTAGGCTTTATTATAGGAGTTAAACAAAGTACAGTATAATCTTTGATTATTTTAATAGTTTATTGACATAGAGATCATGTGTAAGTATATTTAATTTGTTTCTAGATGATATTTAGTACTATAAATTTGGTTCTTATTTTTCATTTCTTCCCTAAGGCATATTTAACATTGAAGGTTTATTAAACAAATGCACAAAATAAAATATACTAGTTGTCTCTCGTCTCGCCATCGCTGATTGGCAGAGAGATGTGACATGGTCAGACGACAGCCAATTGGACAGATGACAAAATAAGTATGGCTAAAGTTTTAAGTCTAACGTTTTTGTTAAAAGAAATAATTTACACTCATCGATTTCTTAAGTTAAAATTATGTGCCACATATACATGAGTTCAGACAAAAAATGTGTTATTTTTCCCACCGTCCCACCCTCATTTCCCATAACCGGAATTTTCCCGTAGCCGGAATAGCCCTTCCCCCGACTATTCCGGTTGAGGGGTGCTCTACTGTAGAACAAACTAGTTGATATGTGTGTTTCAAGGAATACTTAAAACTGTGCATATATCAGTAGAGAAATTTTATTAAATATAGTGGTGGGTGAAACATTTTTTCACCAGGATATAAAATAAGGTTATTTATTCAGTTCCCATGCTGCACACTGCACAAATGAAAGGTTGCATTCTTGTTCAGTGTTTTATCATTGGGGTTATGAACTTTTTCATCATTGTCTATTTTATCTTAAATAGTTAGTTTAGGTAGCCCCTAATTTCATTACACTTATCTTAGTGATAAGGATGATGTAGTTGTATTTTGCTAATGAAAGGCAGTCACTCAGATCATTAATCTGGGAGGATTATATATCCGCTATGAGCAAAGCAACCAAGGCAGCCCCCTCTTTAGCTCTAAGGCGATATTCCAGAACATTCAGTTTGAAATTTATGTTCTACCATATTGGGCAATTGAAAAGCAGTGGCCAGTTCGTAACGCACTAAACGTATTTTTGAACATATTTTCTCTATGTACTGAGATGGTATCACATATGTCACAGTTTGTTATTTGCTGCCCCCGTGTGAGGCTATAAACAAATGGAAGCGACACTGTAGTTTGTTTATTTACAATAGCTTTTGCAATACCTGCAGTGTTTATTTGTAACTTTATCTGTAGAACTGGCAGCTATTACAGACTTGAAATAACCTTAGCATTATCCAATGCCTGCTGCAACAATACAATACAGCTCAGACTTGTAGGACTGCTAAATATTGTGTGAATCATAATGGTATGATGTATTTATTAGTAAGAACCTATAACCGGAGAGTTGCAATTCTGCTGGTCAAAAGCATTTGCACCATTTAAAATTTATGTCTATAATCTCCACCATAGAAACACCTTAAGTTGTTATGCAATAAAGAATGAAATAAATACCTTGGTTGCTTTATTCATGGCAGGTACAAAATCCTTCCAGAATAATGATCTGAGTGACTGCCTTTCAGTAGCAAATTCTAACTACATCATCCGTATCACTAAGGTAAGTGTAATGAAATTAGGGGCTAGTTAAAATAACTATAGTCCATTCACAGTTTCTTCAGATGTTTTGAAACAAACATTTGAAAAATTACCCAAGGAGTAACATGTCAACCTGTTTTTTTAAATAACTTGTATACCACAAATGTATAACATTGCCATTAACTTTAGAGTATTATATTTTTGAATAAATTAAACATTAACTTAGTATCTTCTATAACTTGTAATATTTATTTTGTATTCAATACAAATTATAAACAGTGAGAGCAGCAATGTGTTGGCAACTGCTAGTAAGAAATGGTACCTACTGAAATATTTAAATTATTGGTAGCACATATGGAAATTTAAGGTATTTACCCACATATGACCCGCACATTTTTTCCACAAATTAGGCTCTCATAAACAGGATGCGGGTGGTATCATGGTCAGATGCCACTTGAGACATTTTTGCAAGCAGGCGGTACCAAGTTGGTTTTGTGCGGTGGTATATGCCGGCGTGCACTTTCCAGCAACTGTTTGGTCACACAATACCTATATACCAATTTGTTTCTTATGCTCCTGAAGATGCAAACATACAGCACTTAATCATTCTCTGTGTAATCATTTTCTAATGAAAGTCTATTTAAGAAAACTGGGCATGCAAGAAAACTTTCTTTATGTGGCTACTGGTAATCATTACAATTGGCAACACTGCTGTAGATCGTAGCAACACCAAACGCGTGATACGGCGACGCGACAGCAATACATAAATAATATTTCAGTGTTGGAAATTTCAATTTTTTCCCTTTGTATGCACCTTGTAGAGTGACGGCGCAAGGTGTGCATGTGGCCTTGCTTCCTCCTCTTACATGCCTGGCAAGAGGGGAAGTGATTGCCTAGCAACTACCACGGCACCCTTACTATAATTACAAACGACTCGTAGACGGTTTTCCACTTTTCAGTACTTAAAAATTATTGTGCGACTTTTACGCTGCGGCAATAATTATACGACTAAACAGTATGCAAATATTATGGGAACTTTGTGCTTTATGAAAAAAACGTGCATGGAAAATTCCATTAGCACAATTTCGAAATTTAATACTTTTGGATATTCTCATGTGATACTCGATACTATAAAGTATTGATGATATTGAGGTATTGCAGAATCGAGGATCCCATCCCATTAGGTATCCATTGAATAAAAGCTGAAAACTGTGTTCAAATCAGCCAATTTAGTTTACCAAATGGTCCTACGATACATTTTAGTTTGTTAAAGTGCAATATCATCAAAGTTGAAAGGTACTAAAATTGTAAACAAAACCACAGCCTCAAATGCGGTCAAATTCCTTGCGCATGCAAAGAGAAAGCAGAAGGGACGTGTAAACAGCCAGCCGGTTGCCCAGCTGTGATAAGCAAGGTCACTGCGTCACCCTTCTGGCTTTTAAATGCCATGTTGCCAAGTTGCGTGCGCTGTCCCTCTTGTCAACTACCTATGTTCATGCCTTTGCCAGTTAGGCTTTTAGAAACGATGTTGCAGCCGAATATTTTACGTTTTTGAAGATAAATTTGGGGCACAGTCATATAACAAATATAGTACTTTAGATGGGTGTATTTTTCTTTAAAAAAAAAAAACGTTTTTCCCAGCCATTTAATCTGAAAATTAAGGTGCGGGTCTTACTCGCGGGCAGGTCGTACATGGGTACATACAGTTTACTGTTACAGTTAAAAATATCAGGACAAATTATGGTGCATAGATGCTAGTGACATGATGTTTTTTTTTATCCGAGGAAGAAACTTGACTAGGCGGAGCGGAGTTTCTCTCCCCCCCCCACTTATCACCCTCTTCACTTCACCACTCACCCTCCCATCCCCCTGCATATGCCTTGATTGCCCATGGGCCTGGGTATCGCCGACGCCATCTGCAGACTGTCGATGCCCGCTGCTGCCACCAGGAAACAGGCAGCCCTAGGATCAGCAAGGCTGAACCAGACTACCAGCCGATCACCAGCTGACGTGGTGGATCATACCCACTAGGGTTACCACTCTCCTGGAGGAACCTCCTAGACCGGATGCCGGGACAACCATCCATGCCGCCAAGCTTTATCTCCGAAGATGATGAGTACAGCAGAGTCGAGGGTAAACCGAAGAGCCCCTACCTCTGACGGTTACCCAGGTGGACGAGGTGCCCAGCAGTAGCTTGGTGCCAAGCGGCCCCGAGACAACCACTGCTGTCTCCGAAGCAGATGTGCTCAGCAGTCGATCAACGACAAGTAAAGCATGACAATTGCACACCCGCGCTTGCCGAACAGCCCTCCAGGGGCCAGTTGGCTGGTACAGGAAGTCACCCTGGCGACCCAGCAAGCGCTTTACTTGGCCTTACCCCCAGCATGCGGCCTTGCGCAGACACCAAGGCCGCCCCAACCAGTGAACAAAGACATAACTTTTAATTACTGTATGTAATTACAGGAGTAACCCCGGAATATAATAGTGGGTAGTAAGTGCTGAGCTGGAAAGACAGCACAGTGAAGTAAGAAACAGTGCATCGTTCGTGCCCTTCCTGAAACTGACAAAGTGCAAATTGCAGGGGAACTGACTTTCAACACACTGCTCAAGTGATCTACTAACCCAGAGAGAGTTTCGCAACCCGAGCAAGGGAGGTCAATGATCCACGTGAATTATTAATAAAGGCCAAGCCACTGGTAACGTACTGCCACTGAGCTGTGAAGCAGCACAAAAAGGGCAGTAAAAATTAAAGTTGTAAATAACGTTTTTTTTCTTCTATAAATGTTTTTATTTTTTCTCTTGTAGGTGACCCATACGTTATTGGTAAGATGTATATAAATTTTTTTATTCAAAGGTTAACTCACGTAGATTAAGTTGTAAATAGATACCGTCCTAAGTGATGGAAGACTTAGCGTTGCCCAGGATAAAACCCCATTGTCACAGGTTACTTACCTGCCGTGCGACCCATAGGAGAGGCCACAGAGCAACGCCCTTTGCTACACGCCTTCAGCGCCACGGCATGAACAGCTATTATCTAACACACCCATTGTGAGTTTGGATTTTGTAAATATTCTCCCTCTTTTTTTTTAAGTGTTAAAATACACGTGGACTAGAGACCTGAAAAAGTAGGTGTTATTTTCTTGCTACAAAAATGCAGGTAAATGTAGTAAATCATAAATCTGTAAGTGCATAAAATGATAACCACATCTCTTACTGGTACATGTCTGCTGTTTTCTTCTTTTCTATTTTGGCCTGAACTCTGTCTCTCTCTTCCTCTTTGGCTTCTTTCAGCTTCCTTCGCTTTTTCAATGTCTTTTTCTTATTCTGTACAGGAGGGTTGATTGCTTTGTATTCATCATCATCTGGTGGCTCATCTTTCACTTCTGGCTTTTCACTGCAAGGCAATCCTTGAGACATTTCTGACAACCAGTTAGCCTAAAACATGTTGACAAAAGACAAAATTAACAACAGTAAACATTTAAAATAAAATGTATCACACAAAGAGCACAAAATTAATCCTTGTTTTTTTCCAAAAGCACAATATTTTCTTTTGGCAGGGTGAAATACTGTATTGTCCAGAATATAAGTCTGTAATATTTTCCAAAATTTTTGTTCAAAAATGAAAGACTTGATCTATATGCGTGCACCTCAGAAAAATTACTTAACTAATTATAATAAAAGCTTATTTATTGCATTTAAAATTGTACCTGTACTTCAGTTAACAAAATTCACATATTTAAATAACATTAAAAACAAAAAACATGATTTTTTTACACATTTTTTTGGTCAAAAAATTGCGGTTACCGGCATTTTTTACATTTAAAATCCATAGATGATGTAATATATTGACCTAAGGTGTGTGGAACACTGAGATAAAAATGTGTGGAAAGAAAATGTTTCTTCTTTTTCTCATCTGTCTTGCGCTACAGCATGTGGCCTCGGTAGTATCCTGTACAGCCAGTTAACAGAAATGACGTTTATACTTCAAGTTGATAAGGTATTCCATGTACAATTCTATGGACGTTATTCTTTGAAGATAAGAAGTGAAGTGTGCCAGAACACAACCAGAATTCTATGGAAGTAAAATTTTAAATCTGAAGTGTGCTTATTCACGGTGAATGTGTACATCCCAGACATTTTTTTACGTTCCCATTGTTACAAAAGTTTGTAAACACGTGTTTGTTAAATAAATTGCACGTACTTGTATGCTCCCCGTTACGAATAGTACAATTATTAAAGTGTGTGCTGGACATTGTAGAAACTCGTGGCACACAAAAGTGCCAAAAAAATAAAGGCCTAAGAAGAAGTTTTGATGCAAATTTTAAACGTACAGTTATAAAATATGCAAAAGAAAACAGTTCGCCTGCAGCACANAAATTCATAATTGGTTGAAGAATGAAGCAAAATTTAAAAAATGCAAGTTCACAACGAAAATCATTTTGTGGGCCGAAGTTCGGGAAATACAAGGAGATTGAGAAGTGTATTGTAGAGTATGTGTTAAAGATAGTATCGAGTGGTGTCAGCGGATGATGAGGTGAAACTGTTTTTCTTTGAGAATACGAACTTTACTTTCTCAACGCTTACCAAAGGACTGCAAAGAAAAATTGGTTGCTTATCAACTATTTATTTTAAAGCTGAGAAAAGAGCATGAGTAGCGTTTAAGTCAAATAGGAAATGCTAATGAAACCGCTGTCTACTTCGATATGCCAACCAATGCCACAGTAAATAAAAGGTTTCACAATCTGCTTTGTGTAAAACTACTGGTGGTGAAAAATTAAGGGTGACTGTCATGCTAATTGTTTTGGCTGATGGTTCAAAGTTGCGGCAATTTTTGATAATGCTGAGAAAAAAATTACCAAAAGAAAAGTTGCCTTAAGGAGTTGTTGTTTGCCAAGAAAAAAGGTTGGATGGCAGACCAGCTCATGTTGGAATGGTTGGAAAAGCTGTGGAATCAGAGACTTGGAGCAATGCTACGCAAGAGGGGATTCGTTCAAAGGGCATCTGACTGAGGCAGCTAAGAATAAGATTAAGGAACTCAACACCAATCTTGTAGTTATACCTGGACGGATGACTAGTCAATTGCAGGTATTAGATGTAACTGTGAATAAGCCCTTCAAAGACGTCATCAAAAGTATACCAAGTGGCTGCTTAGTGGGACTCGCACATTGACACCGACAGGAAAAATCCACAAATCATCTGTGTGTCAGCTGCTGGAGTGGATTCCAACAGCATGGAGATTAATCAGTCAAGAATCAATTGTTAAAGGTTTCAAGAAGTGTTGTGTTACCAATGAACGTAATGGTACCGAAGATGACATTTTATGGGACACTGAAGACAAGAAGGTGAAACCAGCAGTGAAGAGAGTGAAACCACCAGTGCTGATGAATAGGTAAATAAAATTAACTGTTACCAACATGTACAGGACCTATTTTCACAGTTAAATTTTTTATTTTTTACTTGAGAATTATTTTGTGTGTAAATTAACAGAGTTAATGTGACTTGAAAGCTTCTAGTGACACTGAGAAAAATTAATTGAACATAAAATTATATAACACTTATATTAACCTACTGTTTTTCCTATCCTACACTCTTTTCCAGAGTCAGGACCTTAAAATCAATAAGTCGACTTATATGCGAAACAATATGGTATATGTATTTGTTTTGATGAAAAACCATTTCTATTGTAATGGATGTATTCCTGATGTTTATTTATTTAATTATCTCTGTCAATATTTATTTGGTTTTCTAACATTTAGATTATCCTTCAGACTTTTTTTTATTTGGTCCTCACCTATGTTGGGTAGTTTTGTAAATTCAGATTCACCTTTAATTTGTTTAATCTTCTAGCTATTTGTGTTTATTTCATATATTTTATATCCTAAATTTGTTTAAAAGTACTAAAATGTAATGCTTATGCTATCAAAGTAATCACATAGCATTCCAAAGAATAAAAAATGTTTGTCTCTCTGCTTTGGTGGTACATTTGAAGATTTTAGTAAAAAAAAAAAAAAAAAAAGTAATACGATACAACAATGAATTTATTTACAACAAAATTATTTTTTTGTGTCCAAAATAATGATTCAGGAAGACAATTGGCAAAAAAATGGGTGTGATCAAGATGCTAATGATGTCACCGCCGTCTACAATGTATGGTAAAAAGGTTTTAATTATCATCTGGCCTCAGCATCTTGCCAGGAATATGCTGATATGTACTTAAGTTTATTTCGGCCAAGAATTCTATTTGTTGCATGAAAATAACGTCAACCCAGAAACCCAATTTCTTTTTTAATTATGCTCGTCTGAGTTAGTTAATACCCTTTTGATTTTTTTTATTATTCACATTAATTGTAATAGTTATGCTGATTAATTAAAAAGGTGAAGGTACGCAACACTAATGATAAAGTTTGTTATTTTTTAAATTTAATATTGTGCACCAATATGTCAATTTTTTCCATTCAGTAAATGAAGTTCAAACTAAGTGTTGATGTTATATTCTTTATTAATTTTTGTCATTTTGTCTTTAGTAGGGAAATTCACAAATATAATTTTCTTTCTTTTATCCAAATAAATGTCTCCGTCCAATGTCTTTGTGGTCAACCCCATATATAAATTACAGCTTCCATGAAAATGCATATCTACACTCTCATCAATCATTTAATTAGTGTAAACCATAAATGATTCAACTTTATTATTGCCACCCCATCTGTTAAAGAACAAATTATCTCTCTAGAAACTATTGAAGGTAAACTTAAACTTCCTACTGACATTCAATTTCTTACTGAAGTGGTGGTTCAACCTGTGGCTTCATATGTATATCAATTAAATTTTCCCCCCAAAATTCTAGCTGCAGTCTAAAATCAATGGCAGCTTAAAACCGAGCAAATATGGTACTCTATATTAGGATGTTAATATACACTACAGGTAGAAACAAACAGCAGTTATGTTTACTTTTTGTGGAATGCCTACTGTAGCTGCATACCTGTTCCTTATGCATAGAAACTTTAGAGAACATTTTGGTGGTCACACGTTCAAGATGCTTCTCCTGCTTCATGATCTCCAACTCAGTTTCTGCTATTTTCTGTAATAATGCCTGGTGGTCTGCATATGATGGATTGTATGACATACCTAAACACACCACACAACCACATTTGTAACTAAAAATAAAGCAGAAATTGTGTACTTTCAGTGCAGAAGGCTTACGTAGTTTTATTGGTCATGAAGACTACATTTTGATACAATTCACTTAATCATGTAGTAAGATACTGATGATTCCTAAGCATTCTTACTCAATATAATATTCAATTGTACTTTTCCCAAAATAAATAGTTACTAAGACTATGATGAGTCATATAACTGCATTGCACAGTGTTGCTAAACAAGACAGGGAGTGAGAAGTGTCTCAAAATGCCAAGCTTGCTATTTTAAACACAAACCAAAACAGCACAAGAGACAATAAATGCAATCACAATTAACAAAACTGACATGTCTTGAGATTATCTAGTAAGATAAATTTTTGTAACTCTTATTCTCATTAGAGTTTTTTTTACATTTTAACACTTCTCACTGTTATACGCTGGCTTTTATGATGTACTCTATAAATGGACTTGCTACAAATAAAATAAAAAAAAAAAATGCTGAGGCAACGTNATTTTAACACTTCTCACTGTTATACGCTGGCTTTTATGATGTACTCTATAAATGGACTTGCTACAAATAAAATAAAATAAAAAAATGCTGAGGCATCGTCGTGAGAGATACTCTCTCATAAAAGCACCTCCCTCAATATTCAACAAATATGCTTCACAGAATATACACCACTTCATTTACGAAGGCAAGGTTTCAAATCTAAGTGTGTGGTAACATCACATAAACAAAACCATATACAAAATCCTTTATCAGCCAATGTGTGAACAAATGGAAGTGTATATTATGTTGGCTATTCAGACAGCCGTGCCCATGTACAACAGACCAAAAAGAAATATGCAGAATGAAAAGAGTTGTTAGACACATTATTAATATATGTATTTTATTTTACTTGGTTACAAAACATTTGTTATAAGTGTGACAAACTAAATATTGGGTGAAAGGAGTAATGTGTAGATGTTTCAAATGAAATGCAACTTAAACTGACATATTGATGTACAAAAATTAAGGATGGGACAGGTTTGCACATGTAACATCAAGCAGCAGTGTTTCAAATAGGTCCAAAGATACCATAATATCGTCAAGATGTAAGAAAATGGGAATAATCAATAAACAACACTGACCAAGAAAGTAATCAAAAGGAAGCAAAGGACCTGTATTTAAAAAAGGGTTCCAAGCAGAATAGGATATAAGAAAGAAACGCCCACGTGATAGGCGGCAGGAAAGAAAAATGCAGTCCTCAGTCGAGGATATGATCACCCCTAATTGCAATGCAGCTTGTGTACCATCTGTTCATGCTCAGTATACGGTTGTCGACAAGCTCTTGAGGCATCATGCTCCATTACTTTTGTAGCGTCGATCGCAGCTGTGGAGTCGTAGCTGGCAATGTGCTGCCAGGCATCTCCCAACAACATGCGGTATATGCTCAATTGGATTTACATCTGGAGACAGTGCAGACCAATCCATGCAGTGAATATCTACACTCTCCAACAGATCAGCAACAGCCACTGTACGATAAGGTGTAGTGTTTTCTTCCATGAAGAGGAACACATGCCCACAGCACTCCAAAACAGAGGTAGAAAAACTGTCACTAGTGACTGAACCTCCATGCAAGATGTGGAGCTCTATATGGCCACCAAGCATTATGCCTCCCCAAACGAGAACTCTGTCACCGGCCAACCGGTGCCTATCGATGAGTCAGAAGGGTGATTGCATGTTTCTCACTCTTTTCAGATGTATAGACATCCAGAATTAATGGTGAAAATAAATCAGCTCTCATTCGTAAAGATTACTTGAACCTATTGCTGGGCTACCCAGTCCTTGTGTTCCTGTTACCACAGCAACACAGGATTTTGCCTCCGATCTTGAGCATGTCGACGATTACTCCATCTTCCCCTGGTGCTTTGTTATTTTTGAGTTGAAGTATGATGTTTCGTACCTCGTCCAATGTCGGTTGAGCTGAGTCCTGGTTTGGGGCAGGTATGTGAAACTGGAGTTTCTCTGTAGGTGGTTCACAGTTGTGTAGCTTCTCGAAGAACTGCTTCAGGATGTCACAATTGACCTTTGCGTTGGTTTCAAGGGTTCCATCAGGGCGATGGAAACAAAGACTGGAAGACTGAGCGGCTTAAAGGTAGACAGTTCTTCCCTGAAGGTTTTGTAAAAATTTTGTGTGTTATTCCTTTTGAAGTCATTATCGATTTCCTCTAATCTTTTGAGGTGGTACACGCGTTGAACTGTTCTGATTATTTTGGATGTTCTCTTCTGTGTTTCTAAAAAGGTCTGCCAATTGTCTGGTGTTCGGTGGCTGTGCCAATTCTTCCAGGCTCGGATACGGAATTCCAGGACTTTATCGCAATCTGAGGTCCACCATCTGTGTTTCCGTTTCCATGGTGGCTGGCCAAGTTTTCTTGATGATTCTTGGATGGTCTCAAGAAGTGCGTCCCATGTTTGAATGATTGTCTGTAGTAATTGTGTGAACTCCTGTGCGTGTTCTTTTAAGTATTCCGGGTCATTACTCATGATTCTTTTATACATATATATTAAACAGTACCAACAATAAATAATTTATTGCTAGTAAAAAAATAATAATAATTTAACATTTGAAAATACGTATTGGTTGGGAAAGAGAGGATATGGTAATACTGTGGTAAAACCATTGAATAAAAATAGGACACTTCTGTGATATTGATTACGAAATAATTTTATAAGATAAGAACTGCAATAATAGCAACTTTTTCTGAGCAATGGCAAAATGATAAAGAATTTGGCATGGATATTAACTAATGTGGAGGAACAACTCATTGTGGTACATGCAGGGAGCAGTAATGGGTTCATTCAGAATGTACAGCTTACGTACACTACCAAATCTGTTAACGGTGATTAGGAACTACTGCCTGTGGGCATTGGTACAGATCTATTTCAACAGGATGGGTATCTGGTGACATCCGAGCTCTAACCCTCTGTCCCTGAACCTCTCCCACAGCCACCTCTCAACAGAAGGAAACCAAGTGATAAGAAAAGCTACCCACCCAAGGAAATGGCACACACAAAGTACCACCCTAGCCACAGGATACACTGCGGCAAAAGCCTTGTCTGCAGCCAGTGAGACCCACATTAGCTGGGACTCTCAGCAGAAGAGGACTCACATCAAGAGTGACTGGACCAGTGACAATACCAGATGTCCCAAATTAATGTTTATACTCACTGAATGAGAATAACACAGAAACTATGATGAAAACGAGTATAACCTATAGCAACACATTCAATATAGCAATAAATTTTTAATGCCTCATATGTTCTAATAATTGTTTAAAATGAGTGCCTTTTTGTATATTCATTTGATGTAATGATAGCATTGTTCATTCTTAGAGTTGTTTGCCTGATAGCCTGATGGCGATCAACAATGGTGATACTTTGAAATGTCTAGTGTGTAATGATAGTGTGGGGCTATTTTTGTAAAAACTGGTATCACAGTATGTGTGAATATCCTAGATGAAGATTAAAGTAAAACTCAAGATTTAGGTGGAAAAGTGAAATGTTATTGTGATGAACGAGACTCAAAGGTTGGTGGGATATTTACAAAGATCTCAGATGTTGAAAACTTTATAAATTTAAATTTAGTTACTTTAAGTTTGGCTGAGTTAGTAAAGGAACTTGTGAGTAAATCTAAAGTGATAACTGGTAAAAAGTTATTGAGTAGCTTGTGTGTTTAAAGAGGTTAAATTGAACTTTTATCTAAAGACTTAATCCACAGGTTGAAAAAAACTATATAATAAATTATTTAGTTAGTAATGATATAAATGATCATCTGTGTGAAAAAGTCGTATATAGATTTTTCACTTGCAAAACTTTTAAGATTGGTGTAAAAGATAGTTGTAAAGAAAAAATTTTAGACCCTGACTTCTGGGTTGAGGGGTGTGAAACAATATATACCAAAAAGAAGAAATTTTCAGAACAGGCATTTTTTTGGTAACAAAGTAAGGATAGGTCCCAGTGAAGCTAAACCTAACCTTAATTCTAATGCTGAACTGAAAAATGAATTCAACAATTCAGTAAAGTGAGCACTTTTGAAAGCCTCCTCATTTGGAATAATAGTCAATAAATATATTTTATTTTAGCCTTAGATGTTAACTTCTGAGTGTGATGGAATATACACACTATGTTTATTACATATTTGGCAATATTTATTTAAAAAGGTAGTTGGGGGATAAAAAATGGCTGAAAGGACAAAGTAATTTTACCATGAACAACCTATAGTTAGTTATTGTAGGACACCTAAAAAGTGTGGTGGTTTAGCTATTTTTTTGAGAAATAATTTGAAAAGTAAGTACTTGGATATTATTGAAAAATATGCAAGCATATTTGGTTTTGAAATAGAGTGGATTTCAGTTGGTTAACTGTAAGATTGTTATTATTAATATATATAGAGTGCCTGGAAAGAGTAAAGATGGTATTGAAGTTTTTCTGTCAAACCTTTATGATGATGTAAGTGCTCTGACTGCTGCCTATCCTTTGANCTAATGCTGAACTGAAAAATGAATTCAACAATTCAGTAAAGTGAGCACTTTTGAAAGCCTCCTCATTTGGAATAATAGTCAATAAATATATTTTATTTTAGCCTTAGATGTTAACTTCTGAGTGTGATGGAATATACACACTATGTTTATTACATATTTGGCAATATTTATTTAAAAAGGTAGTTGGGGGATAAAAAATGGCTGAAAGGACAAAGTAATTTTACCATGAACAACCTATAGTTAGTTATTGTAGGACACCTAAAAAGTGTGGTGGTTTAGCTATTTTTTTGAGAAATAATTTGAAAAGTAAGTACTTGGATATTATTGAAAAATATGCAAGCATATTTGGTTTTGAAATAGAGTGGATTTCAGTTGGTTAACTGTAAGATTGTTATTAATAATATATATAGAGTGCCTGGAAAGAGTAAAGATGGTATTGAAGTTTTTCTGTCAAACCTTTATGATGATGTAAGTGCTCTGACTGCTGCCTATCCTTTGTATAACATTGTGATATCTGGGGATTTTAACATATATATTAGTTTTTATATTTATGATGCTATTGATTTTAAAAATAGTTTAAGTTACAACCAGAGTGGGTTAAATTATAGATCTTGCATTGATAATTTTCTCACTAATATTCATACGGAGCACATTGATGCTTATTTCATAACAACATTTTATTCTAATCATAATTCTATAGTCATGAAAACTTTCCTTGATTTTAAGGAAGCCATTCAATTTAACCAAACTTCATCTAGACAAATGAATAGTTCTGGTCTTGTATGTTTCATGTGGCTTTTGAGTTGGGTCTTTATAATATTGTTGACCGACATGATATTGTAAACTATTTTTTTGTTTACTTTCATTAACATTGTAAACAAAGCTCATCCCTTCCCTTATAAAAAGGCAGGTGTACAAAATAAATTAAATACATGTCCTGGGTATAATGCAGAGCTTCGTAAGTTGAAGGAAACTTGTATTATGTATTATTATATAAATAAGAGTAATAATGCAAAATACTTAAAGGATAAGTAAAGTGAGATAAAAAACTTTTATAAGCAGAGAAAAAATTTTTTTATGTAAATATTTTTCTAATTTAATTGAGGACTCCCCTAATAAATCTAAGACAATTTGGTCTGACATTAAGGATGTCTCATGCGTAAATGTAAAACCTAAACAATCTGCATCTGATAGTACTTCAGAGGGTTACAATAAATGTTTTATAGATAATGTTGAAAGTCTGCAGTCATGTATTAAAGGTTTCAATGCATTCTTAAACTCTACAGGTAAACCTAACACTACTTTTAATTTTGTATTAGTATCAGTTGACAATGTCTTTTCTATTATCAATAGCTTAAAAAATAGTACGGCCTATGTTGTACATGATATACATTTAATGATTTTTAAACAAGCTGCATATTACATCTGTGAACAATTGACTTCTTTAATCAACTCATGTATTAAGGTAAAAGTTTTTCCAGCATGCCATTAAGTATTCTAAAGTAGTTCCAGTATATAAAAAGGGTAGCAAATCTGATGTGAATTATTGCCCTATTAGTATTATTAGTACTGTTTTAAAGATTTTTGAGATCATACTCAATAGACAAATAACTACTTATTTTGAAAGTTACTCTTTGTTTACTTACTGTCAGTATGGATTTCATATTACTATTGAAGCAGTTATAGCCTTTTTTCTTAGGTTTTCTTAAGGGTTAGAAAATCGGTTAAGTGTTGATGGCAGATTTTATAATCTTACGAAAGCCTTTGACATAGTGTCACATGATATTCTTATACAGAAGCTTTCTTTTTATGGGTTTCATGACTCCAGTATTGTTCTTATGAAGTCTTATTTGAATGATCATTATCAAGCCATAAGCATTGATGGTGATATGTCTAAATTTAGTTTGGTTAATTATTGTGTCCCTCAGGGATCGGTGCTTGGACCTCTTCTTTTTATTATTTACATTAATAACCTTCCCTCTTCTGTTTGGAATGAACATACACAAACTTATCTTTTTCCTGATAATTTGGCTCTTGCAGTATTAGATGATAATTCAAATACTTACAATATGAGATTGGGCTTTCTATTAAATACTATACAGGATTGCTAATGCCAATATTCTTAGTATAAATTATAATAAAACTGTTGATATTTTTTTTTACAAATAGTTGTATAGGTAAAAGTTGTACTGAATCTATTAAGTTTGTTAGAATTCACCTCGAGCCAGGAATGGTCTGGGAAACTCATGTTAATTATACTATTAAAAAAAAGAATGGAAAATGTCTATTTATACTACGAGTTTTAATTCGTAGTCTTTCTATCCAGGAATTGAAGATGGTATACTATGCACATGTGAATAGCTATTTGGCATATGGCACTCTCCTTTGGGGGAACCATGTTTCAGCTCATAAGCTACTATTGTTACAGAAAAAAAGCATTTCACTTGATAGTTGGAGCTCCAATTAGATCTCATGCTAAACCTTTTTTCAATCAATTAAAAATTTTTAACCTTGCCATTTATGTATGTTATTGAATGTATATTGTATGTGGGAGATATTCGGCAAATTTTATTATGCGTGATTTTGTACGTAAGCATAACACAAGGCAAAACGATAATCTCTTTATTAAACATTTTAACATTCAAGAACCTAAATTATTTAATTGGTTACTGCTTAATTTAAAAAAATTCTCTCTCAATCAAACTAAAAAAAAAATTAAAACATTTTTATCAAAGAATCCACTGTATACAAGTATGGAATTTTTTGATTTAGATTTAAGTAAATTGTAATGTTTATCTTTTATATATTGTTTTCTCATTGTTACAAATCAATTGTTACGCCNAAATTATTTAATTGGTTACTGCTTAATTTAAAAAAATTCTCTCTCAATCAAACTAAAAAAAAAATTAAAACATTTTTTATCAAAGAATCTACTGTATACAAGTATGGAATTTTTTGATTTAGATTTAAGTAAATTGTAATGTTTATCTTTTATATATTGTTTTCTCATTGTTACAAATCAATTGTTACTCGTAGACTAAAGTAAGGGATAAAAATGTGTTAATCTTTTTCTTCCCCTTCAATACCATACCCCCTCCTCACTCCCCTCTGGTCTTTGTTGGCTGTTGTCCTGTTGCCAGGTTAAGCTGCATTCAGGGGAACAAGGAGAGGCAGAGGAATGTGTTGAACACAAGCCCATGTAGAAAAGGGGAGATAGAGGACAAGAGAGAGCAAAAGAGAGAGGAGAGCCTGTTACTGTCACGCTTATCAGTTACTTCATCTGTAGACTAAAGCCATCAGTTTTTCACATTCTTTATGTTTCCCGGGAAAATAAAGGCTGCTGTTCTGGGAAATAAAAGTGTCTGCAACTATACAGTTTAGGTCAGGGCACTATTATTCAAGTGGTTCAAACAGTTGTAATGAGAAGTAGACAAAATAAGGAGTGGAAATAATTGTTTTCGCAATTACCACTCATCACCACTTGTTCTATTTTAAAATCTTTATGAGAACGATGGTCACGTCACATGGAAAATGCCAGTCAAATGTGTTCCATCGCATTTCATGGTCTACATGTAAGTTTCCATGCGCAACTGCGTTTGAAAGCACAGGATGCCCATGAAGTGAATGTATGACAACACTGCATGAAATTATGTTGTACAGNTGTAAGTTTCCATGCGCAACTGCGTTTGAAAGCACAGGATGCCCATGAAGTGAATGTATGACAACACTGCATGAAATGATGTTGTACAGTAAATTTTGGCTATAATGATAATTTACTACAGCGATTATTTAATTTTGGTAATAATGATAATTCACTACAGCGATAATTTATCTCGCCATCATCGGTCGTTATAGCCAGNATAATGATAATTCACTACAGCGATTATTTAATTTTGGTAATAATGATAATTCACTACAGCGATAATTTATCTCGCCATCATCGGTCGTTATAGCCAGGTTCCACTAAATCTAATTAGACTGCATGCATCTCATGCTATAAGGGCAACGTTGAGTGTGCTGGAATGTTAATAACAGTTTAAAAAGTTCAAAATGTCCACCATCAGCAGGAAAACATCATCTGCAATGATGTACAACAGGACAACATCCAGTAACTGCTGTTTCTATAGTGTGTTTTCGCAGGCAGTTATAATCGCCTCTCTCATGGCATTCAGTTTCTGTGGCTTTGTGGTATACAAAGTGTTCTTCAGAGTTCCCCACAGATTAAAATTCAACACCATAAAATCTGAAGAACTGGGTGGAAACTCAACACTTCCGTCAGCCTGTCCACCTCCCAACAAATGTTTCCTCCTGGAGCAACCGTATGTCTCCATGGTAATGTGGCAGTACATCTTCCTGTTGGAAAAAGTAGTCTTTATCTGGGTAGAGTTGGTGAACAACTGGCACCATGCTTTTACCAGTCACCATTTCGTCAAAGAAGAATGGTCTTACAAATCCTATGGCAGACATACCGCACCACACCACTGTTGTTAAGTGCTTGCTTTACCACAATGTGAGGATTTTCATTAGTTTAGTACACATAGTTGGGGCGGTTGACAGTTCCAGTCAATTTAAGGGTTGCCTCATCAAACCAAAGAATTACATCACTAAAATATTTGTTGCCTTCGCACATGTTCACAACCCACTCACAAAATTTGACATGCCTTTCTATTTTGTCTTCATTAATAGCGGGAAGTAACCTGAGAACGTAGGGTTTCCACTTTACTTGCTTTAAAATGTGATGGGCACTTTATTTACTGGCAACTAACTCTAGTGCACCTTGCTATATGGACTTAGACTTCACAAGGAACGTGTAAACACATACAACACAGTCCCCACACTTCCTTAGTCCGCTGTCTTCCTCTTCCTGCCACACCGTCCTTTCTTCATGTCACATACAGTTCTGTCCCTCTCAACCTTGTCAAGTAATTGTGTCATTGTTATACGTGACAGTGACATAGTATCAAATTCTGGCCTCCATCAACTTTGCACCTCAATCATGTTCTCACATTTCCAATAACACTTAAAAATCCACTTACATTGCTCAAAAGAAAACCTCGTCACAGTGTGAGCATGCCACATGGTAACTGACTACCCACCCACCTTGACGCCCCTGCCTTAAAGTGGTTGGACCCAACCCCTCAGCAGAGAGCGAGCGGGCAAGGCAGGTAACAAAGACACATCTCGGCCACGCACAGAGGTGGTTTTCCTCTTCATCCCTCTCCCCGTGCTTAACATGTACTCAGGATCTTGAAATATTGCTGCATACACCAGAATCAGGGTAGTTCACTGGAGAAACGTTCTCCAGCCTCAGCTCTAGGTTTCCTGTGGTTGTTAGTACTTATGTTGGTCGTATAGCCTTGGAATAACGGCAATTCATTGTCAAGTGGTCACGCAGCCTAACCTCTGCCATACACAGCTCTTGCGCATATTTGTTCCTTTGCTTGTACAATATCTTGCTTAAACTGTGTTTTTTCAACACACATTGCCACCTATTATTGAATGTGCTTTAGCCTAACCGAGTCTTTATCCGTCACCACAAGTAGCATGCCCTCACTGGAATTAGCATTCTAGTATCTTTCTCACCCAACACGCTACAGGAGCTGCTGTATAATGCCTGGAAAACATGTCCCTTGTCCTTCAGGCACTGGCTGAGCATAGGTTGGAGGTATTTGCTTTTGCTGTCGCCTTTAGACGGAATAAACATATATCTACCTCACTTTGTTTGTACCAGTCATTCGTTTCTCATTTCTAAACCTCCTACCCCACTTACCCACTGTCTCTCTTCACACTCACCCTTCCAGGCACAAGCCTGGATGCCAGGAAATAGAATAGATTCTCATAACCTTCTTCTAAGGATATTAACACTTTTGTCAGAGTTGGTGTACTGGTTGCTGGCAGGTAGTGCCACCCTCCAGGTCATAACTGTGGCAAGGGAGGAGAGAAACTTTCCAGGCAACCCAGGTTCGAGAAGATAAAACACTCGAGGTTATTGTGAAATTTGCGACTCTGAGCAGGTCAGCTGCTCATCCAAGTACCCAAGTATCACTGTGGTCTCGGTGGAGGACGCTGTAAATCCAAGAGGGACATTGAGTTCTGTAGTGGTCATTTCACTTGTTCGACTATCCCTTGAGGAGGAGCAGGGGACTCTCTCCCTGAACCACTACAGGATTGAGCAAATTCAGTCAGGAGGTGTATGTTCCAGCAGGTCATGCCGCTAGAGATGCCACCCCTCTGATAAGGGGCCCCAAGCAGGGTACACCCCATGGCTCCGACACCAGGGAGAGTCACTTTCTACTTGGGTGGACATCAACTTTTTCCACCCTCTTCCCCCGTGCTGCTGGAATCCACCATTTATTTAACTAGCAATGGCCACACCTTTACCTTTGAACATCCACTAGATCTTATACAGTGAAACCTCGTTACTGCGATTCAATTTATTCCGTTTACCCGTAACAGTCGTTTTTTTTTTGACGGTCCCGACAACTATCCTATATAAACAATGTTACAAAATCCCACATGCTAAGACTCTTAAAACATAAATTTTCTGCATCCATGAATTAGATATTCTGCCCGAAAGCCAAAATATATTTGAAACAATCGTTTAGCTATGAAATACAGTTGTTTTCGATAATTTGTTCTCATTGTTTGGGTTATACTGTATTTCTCATCGGTACATTCGCCAAAGATTGCGCACATCATTCGTTTTTGAACGCTATGTGAATGCAAAACAACATGGCTAATCGACAACTGCTGCTATCGATAGTATTGTTTACATTCCATAACAGTTTTTCGTGTTCTATAGACTACTATTTTCTTCCTATGTCTTTACTGCATTCGTAGGTTGGCAACAATTAAAAATCATCTCATATTCTTATTCTTCTTACTTGTTTCCTGCATTCATAGGTTGGCAACAATGAGAACGAATCACACAATCTCTAAAAATCATCTCATATTCTTATTCTTCTTACTTGTTTCCTGCATTCATAGGTTGGCAACAATGAGAACGAATCACACAATCTCTAAAAATCATCTCGTATTCTTATTCTTCTTACTTGTTTCCTGCATTCATAGGTTGGCAACAATGAGAACGAATCACACAATCTCTGACACTGTATTCAATGATGTACAGCCTTGTTATCGTAAACGGAATTTGGAATGAGGTTAGAGCCGTGGCGGTATTTTGATGGGTGAGATTATTATCGGAAACTATCGGCTGCATGTTTGGTTAGAATTGTAAAGGTTTGAAAAAGACTTGGCAAGTAATGATTGGCAAAATTGTCGCAAATAAATCAGTTGTGGTAATTTAAACTGAGGGATTGAGCATGGCTCGGCCGACGAAGGAACACTAAACAAAAATATTAACATAAATAATAATTTAATTTTGCTCAATTTCAAAACTTGAAGTTTTTAATTTAAAGTGAATATTTAATCACAAATTGACTTGAATAAGTTGTTTTAATAACATATTTAGGCTGTTAGTTTAAACAAAAATGCATTTTGAGGTTATGTACAATATTTCTCAGGTATAAATTCTAAGTCCGCATCCATCGTTTTCCCGCATGCTTCATTTTTTCTTGTTGGTCCACTGAAAAACGAATAATCGAGAATCGACCGTATTATTACACTTTATTTTATTTTAATTTCTGTAAAGTAACATCACTGTATTGCTACAATTGTTTGCATTGCAACTGTGTTCATGCCCTTCCACCAAACTTGTCAAAAGGTGGTGAAAATCCTCATTGACCAATCCAGATGCTCTGAGGAGTAAGGTCATAACCCCCCTAAGGGTTTACCACACAGAGAGAGAAGAGGCTGTCTTGTTCAGACAGGCATCATGTGCACCTGCCCGCTCATGGAATCCAACTCCTGCTGCTGGCTGGATATCTGGGAGTTTATTTCAACATCCCCCGAAGGCTGTCACTGCTGACACCAACACCTCTGAAACGCCAGCTAATCGCCATCTTACAACCAACCCATGTCACACCTGTGGTCTAAAGGCTTGACCTTAACCCTTCGCGCCCGCGTTTCAACGCCTGTCTTGTCCATTTGGGGGAGACTTCATGCCATACAGAGAATTATAGATATAACATGCCCATCCAGCACCTTCCAATAAATATACTGAGTAGGGCAGACACACTGTTTACGGAGCACTGCTTTCTAGCTCTCAGGGGGAGCAGGACATCAACTGATCTCCATCCAGACAGTTGACGTTAAGATTGCGTTATATGGTTTTTCTATAATTGAATACAAAGTATGTAACCTATTTGGATTTTAATTATAGAAAACCATTAAAGACAAAGTATGTAAACAATTTGGGTCAGCCGGCACAATAGCCCTACTAACAAGTGGCAGCTCAAGACAATGGGCCACAATTTGGAAGACATACAAGGGAAGGGTAGACAAGAGTTCCTGAAGTCAAAAAAACACTTGGTTGCACACATAGTAGACCCAGCAGCATGATATAAAGAAAAAAAAGGCGTGAGGCAGCAACACGGCTGATGGCATGATGGCTGGAGGTAAATTACGGATGTTAAGAGGTTGGTGACACGACTGTGTGTGAAGTAGCGATTTGCCTCAGGAACAGTGGTGCATATGTACGATATTCATAACATAACATAAATAATTGTCCATGCAATACGGCAGCAGGTAGGTGGGCAAAAGAGGAAGAGTACCAAAGGAATTAAAAGACTGATACTAAAGACTTAATTTTCAGTACCTAGACGGGAAAGTGAAATACAGAATGATATTGTAATGGCTTTTATTGTCCACAATGCCTAATACCACCTGACTCATTAAGCAAAACTCATGATATGAATGGATACAATTAAAATCACACAGTAATCAGTACTACCACCCCAATAACTGGCAGCTATTTTACTACAGATGGAAAGGAAGGACATTAAAATCATGTAAAATTAACTCATAAAAGAAAAGACACTCTAAATGATATGGAAATTCCCAAGATAAAATAATTCCTGGACACATGGACCATCATCTAATGACATGGATGGCAGCGAGCCACATGAATTTTATGGGAATGGCTGAAATGCACACTGTCTGCATTAAACTCTCCTGTCTCCTACTGTACAGGACCAATGGGACTCTCTCTAACCATGTGCAGTATAGATGACAGTTCTATATAATATGCTGGACCAGTATGATTTATTAATCAGTTTGTTCCACAAGTTTAAAATGTGACAAACAGCTGCCAGAAACTTACAATATGGTGAGCACATGGGGCATGGGTACAACTTCAGTACAGACAGTGTATCGCAGGTTTGAAAATGTTCTGGTAATCACCACAGCATTCACCATTATGAAGGTAGAGGATGCAGGTTAAGGGTGGATACTGGTACATTAAAGGCACATGTGGAGGGAAATGCAAGCACCACCATCAGTGAAACTGCCTGACAATTCAAAGTTTTCCATTTCCGATCATCTACAGCAAACAGGTAAAGAAGAAGGAAAAAAAAAAAGCACTGCATGAACTGATGGAGCATCAAAAATGGCTGCAGGTGACATATTTGTAATAACTTGTTCATTTGCAAGCACCCTGAGCACCTACTTGATCATAAAGTGAAGTGGGCAGTTGTTTGGCGTTGGTGAATATCCCCTCCCCCCACCCCCTTAAAATACTTTCCAAACACCAAGCTTAATGTCATAAAAGGTTTTGCTTTTAATATGGTAGACAGTACTGTATGCTGTCCTTTACAAATTTTTTCCTACTAGTGAACTATTATTGCTGTCTTATACTGTGCAAAAATGTACATTGATGTGCAAAAAACAGCTATTATTAATCAATAAAAGGCTTCTTTACGTACTCTACTACTGGTAGACAACAGTGGTAAAAATTACAAAACTGAAGCTGAGTATTCTATGTCCTCCAACTTAACACCAAGAGACTAGTTTGTACATCCAAGTCACTTCATGAGGGGCAAGTTGCTCAAAAACAGGGGTAGTGCAGAACGTGTCTTCTTGGACTTCCTTGCTTTACGAGAACCATGTTTCTTCAGGGATAGAGATGAGAACTTAATGAATAATAACAGTCATGCAGACAGACTATTTTCAATGATGCTGATACGTTTACTACATTTCACAACATTAGTAGTATTGGATACAAAAATGGCCATGTATTTTGAAAAACCTTGGCAAGTAGAGTTAATCTTCTTTGTACCTGTTACAATTTATGTAGTGCTATGTAAAAAGATAATCCGTTACCAATATTCCCTCGGAAAAAGAAAGTACAACCAGAACTTACTACTGCTACACACACACAGTTAGTATGTCAAGTCACCAAAAGTTATAATTACCTGCATGTATACAAGCAGGAAATTTTCCTGATTTGATTTATAACATAGTTTATTTGCGATTTCTTTACACTTTTTTAATCTAACGTTTGAAAAATCTACCCAGTATATGAGGTGTTTGGTTGTTCCCCTAAATATGCCTGTATCACAAGCATTTTACACTTATGTTAGCATAAAAGTACCTTATTTTTGGTTGTAGTAAACTTTTACTTATATTTTATTTACAAATTATAATATTTCACTTATATGTAATATACATAAAATGCTGAGAAAACAGGTGTGTTGGTAATGCCTAGTAAGAAATAGTTCTTATGCACAATATCTTTATAGTGAGTGCGCACGGGTGGAGTGCATTGTCCCTTTGGTGTAATTTTCTTGACTCAATTAAGCTTTGTTTGCACGAGACAGAGGAATATCCCGGAAGTATAACTTTGGCAGGGCTTCAGAAAAGTTGGAAGTAACCATGAATGGACTAAAGTATAAGTTTTATTTAATTCAATACAAAGTATAACACTACCTTAATACACTGGAGAGCCAAAAAAAAACTGGTATAGGCATGCGTATGCAAATAACAGAGGTATGGAACCAATCAGAGTAACGCGATGGGGTCGGCAGTGCCTATATAAGACAACAAGCATCTGGCAAAGTTGCTAGATCGGTTACTGCTACTACAATTGCAGGTTATCAAGATTTAAGTGAGTTTGAACGTGGTGTTATAGTCGGTGTACGAGAGATGGGACACAGAATCTCGAGGTAGCGATAAAATTTGGATGTTCGCGTGCGACCATTTCACAAGTGTACCGTGAATATTGGGAATCCGGTAAAATATCAAATCTTCGACATAGCTGCGGCCGTAAAAAGATTGTGAACCAACGGGACAAACGACGACTGATGATAATCATTAAACGTGACAGACATGCAACCTTTTCTCAAATTGGCTCAGATTTCAATACTGGGGCATCAACAAGTGCCAGCGTGCGAACTATTCAACGGACCATCATTGATATGGGTTTACGGAGCCGAAGGCCCACTCGTGTACCGTTGTTGACTGCATGACACAAAGATTTACGCCTCGCCTGGGCCCACCAACACCACCATTGGACTGTTGATGACTGGAAACACGTTGCCTAGTCCGGCGAGTCTCGTTTCCAATTGTATCGGGCGGATGGACGTGTACGGGTATAGACACATCCTCATGAATCCATGGACCCTAATGTCAACAGGGGACTCTTCAAACTGGTGGAGGCTTTGTCATGGTATGGGGCGTGTGCAGTTGGCGTGAAATGGGACCCCTGATACGACTCTGACAGGTGACAGATACGTAAGCATCTTGTCCGATCAGCTGCACCCATTCATGTCCATTGTGCATTCCGACGGACGTGGACAATTGCAGCAGGACAATGTGACACCCCATACGTCGAGAGTTGCTACCGAGTGGCTCCAGAAACACTCTTCTGACTTTAGACACTTCCATTGGCCACCTAAATCACCAGACATGAACATTATTGAGCATATCTGGGATGCCCTGTAATGTGCTGTTCAGTAGATATCTCCACCATCTCGCACTCCTATGGATTTGTGGACTACCCTGCATGATTCATGGTGTGAATTGCCTCCTGCATATCTTCAGACATTAGTCGAGTCCATGCCACGTCGTCTTGCGGCACTTCTGCGTGCTCGCGGGGTCCTACACGATATTAGTCAGGTGTACCACTTTTTTTGGCTCTTCAGTGTATTATCACATGACTTTAAATTCTTATATTCGCTCTAAAAAAAACTACATACCTGGGTGAGGTGCCTCTATGGCTCCCACAGCACAAGGTTTATTTAAAACACTTTTCGGAGGTGGTTTCTTGAACATCTGTGTGTTCTTCACAAGGTTTGCCACTGTTGTAGGCTTAAACCACTCTGCTCCTTCACCAAGTGGGTTTTCTTCCTCTTTACCTGAAAATATGACACCATTTTATTTTATGCTAATGGTATTTTACAAATTAAAATATCAGTTTTAAACTAAGCCATTCTGAAGAAAATAGAAGTATATCTACCTAATATAATAGCCCTATTCATGTTAGGTACACTGTGGCAGGTAATTTCACAGGTGATGTATTAACAAACTATTTTCACACCGAAAACTTACCAGTTACTTACATTTTCTACAAATTAAATTAGTTAAAACAAACCAATATTTTATCAGGTGGCATTTACAAATAGAGCACTGTATTGAAGAAATACAGTACGTAGTAAAAAAAGCATCATCTGAGGAATATTTTCTGCAGTTAAAATTTATCAAGTAACGTGGCAAGTTCATTTACTTTCAGTCATCTCATACAAAATTAACTAACACACTCAAAATAAGCCAAAAGGCTGTCACAAAAACTTTATACTTATTTAGTATTAAGGTGGGTTGAGTTAACTCAAATTTTTTGCAACAATCATTATTTTACCTTTATCCCACTAGCAGCAGTTCCTGCATTTTCCTTCTGTGTCATGATTGCACACATTACAGGAACTTACACATAATGGAACCAAAAAAATGATCACAGACATTATTTTTAGTCTTAAACATAAATCCTTGCTCAACTGTCACTCACCATCACTACTCCACAAATCTGTTTTAAAATCCCCTCGTTTAGGAACACTCCTCTTTCTAACTTGTGCTAATACTCTATTCTGATGAGCTACAATTTCTTTTCTCTTCAGAATCCCTCGCTGCTGTCTGTCTGCTTCAATTTTTTTAACAAGCATGGGTTTCCTTTCTTCTGGAGTTCGCACACGATTCCTTCAAAAAAATAAAAAATTTAAAAAAAAAATTTAAAAAACCAATACAATTTTATTTGCATTTAAAAAACAAAACAATTTATTTTCAGATTCCAATGAATTGTTAGAATTTTACTGTAATACCACAAACAAGTCTGCTTATTCAAGCTATTAATACAAAAATAAATTCAAATAGTTATGTGCAACAGTAATAACCAATGTGAATCTACAAATGACCAGAATCAAAGTGTAATGCTTGTANTTTTTTTCTTATTTTCAGAAAAGCCCCTAAAGTAAAAAATTACCACCCAGTTTTCTCAGGAAGATTTTCATGAAGGCAAGTTCTCAACTTTCACATGCACACATGCACACACACAAATGATAATTTTAGGAAATGGATATGCCATCACTACAATATTTCTCCAGTGGTATTATTTAAACTGTATTAGCAGTAGTATGAGCTACTAATGAATTTTGGGGAAAATATCATTTAAGGAAACTATTATTTACCAATTGTTAATTATTGGTATAGTATGATTAAAACGAAAGTTTAAGTTTTGTGAAGATTGCTTTTGGTCAACTGAGGTATATAAACCTTTATAATAATAAATAAAAATGTAATGTTTTTTTTTTGTTTTTGTAACTATTGGGATTTATTTAAGCAGAGTACCGAACAGGAAGTGCTATATAGGAGCAATGCATATTAATAAGTTTTGTTTTGTCCATTTGTTAGAAAGTTCAACAAAAAAAAAAAAACTTAATGGAAGTTAACTTGAAATTATGATGACTAACAGTTACACTGTATGTTAATTTAAGAATTTTAATGAATAGAATTTTACTGTTATTTTGCACATTCCACATTGACAAATTTAAGTAACGCAGAAGATAAATTGACAATGTACATGTTGTCTAAAAATACTAAGGTTGAGCTGTTGTATTGTCTTGAGCCTTAATAATATGTAGTGGTAAATTTGTTGCTCCAGTTTTTATGGTGTCCTTGTATCAATAGCACAAAGGGTAAGTTTTTAAATTGGGGCAGGTCTGAGGCCCCTTTTTGTCAGTACTGGCCTAATGAATAAGGCAGTGGCTTTTATAGTTTTTGGCAGACCTGGGTCCCTTTGTAAGTGTTGTGTGCTGATCCTAGCGAGGAACCAACCAGAGTAAAGAGCAGTCTACTAGAATCATCAATGGCATACATTGTGTAGATACTCTAAACCGCAAATTAAAACATGTGACTAATTGTAATAAGTGATATGTATTTTCTTGCAGCATCCCAGTAGATATCTTGTCGCTCTTCTTTAACATATGAAGCGTATTTTTTTGTTATGTAAATGAGTTTGGTTACCCAAATGGTAAACTTAAATTGTTTGCAGAGTAGCCGCATACAAGATAGGTTTCGATTTGGGAAAGATTTCTTCAAAATCTCTCCCAAACCGAGGGGGGTAATGTAATGATGCAGTTATAATAATTATCAGGATACGTGGTTCATTTTCTTTCGTTTTGCGAGGTTTCGTAATATTTTATCAGGATTCGAAGTTAAAGCTGTGGTAGTTTGTTTATCGGTCATACGTTTGCCTTTTTCGAAAATCTTAGTTTTAGTTCGCGTCAGCATTTGTCGATAGAAGCTTTCCAACTGCAGTAGACAGTTTTTGTTCTGGAACATTGATTATATTTTCACTACTAAGCAGTTTTGCATGGCGTGGGGAGGTATTCCGGTCCACGCCATGCCCTTATATGGTCACGTTTTTGGCACCCTGGGGCGAGGAGTGGGGGTAGGCATGGTGCAACTAATACCCTGTGTGCCTACCGCCCGCTAGCAGAATGGTATACAGACGCAGTAGTCAACCAGTACTCGGAAAGGACGCGTTGAGCGTGGCAAATATCCTCCACACTGGCAAACTTTATTCTGCTGAATTATTACTGCCGGTGTGGGAGGTCGCTGCCTTTGAATTTTCCTCTTGTGAAGCAAGCTTTAAATGACGTGATCATAATACATAATTAATTAACTACTGTGGCGCTGCTCTTTGCTTGTTTGTCTGGTGAAACTGACTGTTAGTGATTCTGCAGACTTGAAGATTGTATGTGAACTGGTACATGTGAATGTTAAATAAAAGTAAAGAGTAACAAATCCAAGACTTTACTTTTTTTTTTTAATGTGTTTACCGATTGGGAGAACCAAGCTGTAATTTCCAGCCGCCACTTCTGAAGGCTGCCACGTTACAAACATGGTGTTCCAGACGTGGGGCAACATTACAACCTATTAAAAAATACTTTGTGCCAGAGCGCAAAGCAGCCAAAATTAGCAAACTGCAACATGTGTATACCCATTGCACAATTTTAACTATGCATACTCTAACAAAAAAAATTTGAAAAATAAATATTTAATGCAAAAACAAAATGAATAAATATCAAACCTTTTGATTACAGGATCGGGAACTTTACTTCTGGTGGTAAGAATTTCGTAACATTTAAAAGGTTTATTTTTCAATTCTTCACGCTTCTGCCTTTTTGATAGTTTCTTTTGTTCCACAGCTTCAATCTTCTCTTTATCAACACAGAAAAGTTCATTATCTTGACGTTCTGCAAATGGAGCTCTGGAACAAAAGGTATAAAAGAAACTTTTCTAACCTTACATTTACCAGGTAGCAAAGTTAGCATCAAGATGCATGGTTAAAAATTATTCTCATTTGGAAAACTTGGAACAAAAAAGTAATATAGGCAAAATACATGAAGGTAATGCAAATATTAGTGTAAAGCAGAAGTATAAGTCATATGAAAAATAAAGGTAAACATTTCTAGGCCTGCCCAGAGGTTTCTTGGGATGTGGCAAACAATAGTTTCTGTCCCCCACACGCTCAGCTCGCCCGTCATATCAATCAATTTTTCATTTATTCTGTAAAGAAAAATTTATTAACCACTAAGATTTTATTAAACTGTGACCTAGAACAGCTATAACAGCATCTTGACAATTACAGGAATCAGCAATATTAGTTTGTAGGTATTAAATTAATCACAAATTTCAAAACATAATTTTTACTTTCCACCTTCCTGGCGTTTTACAGAAATTGAGGCCCAGGGCAGAGTGCATCTATCTGCATTTCTCTCTCATGTAAGCAAGAATGTAGAAAGCATTTTTCCAGTGGTGTCCATACTTAAAAGAAGCTTTTTTTTATCACACCACCTTAGCTTTTACACCCTCATCCATCAGACAGCTAAAAACACCTTGGTGGCAAAGCTTTAATTTTAGAGTCATTCATTTTTTATTGTTAGGACACAATTAAATGTTATTAATTCTCGAGTATTATTAATCTTATACTAAAAGTACTTTTATTACACCTTGTCGACTTTACAAAGTAATTAATAATTTATTGTCACTGATCATAAACGATACTCTCACAAAAGTCAACATAGTTACTGCTAACTTGTTAAACAAGTTAAAAGTAACTTTTTTTGCAACATTTGTAACTTTACTAATTAGTTTTCCCACCGAGTAACTGNCTTATACTAAAAGTACTTTTATTACACCTTGTCGACTTTACAAAGTAATTAATAATTTATTGTCACTGATCATAAACAATACTCTCACAAAAGTCAACATAGTTACTGCTCACTTGTTAAACAAGTTAAAAGTAACTTTTTTGCAATATTTGTAACTTTACTAATTAGTTTTCCCACCGAGTAACTGGTAACTTAACTAGTTAGTTTTTTTTTTTGCAGAAAAAAACGGGCAATGTATTTTCAAGTTAAGTTAGAAGTTAATTTTATGCACACGCTTAAATTTCATGTTGTTTTGGTAGAGACTATCAAAATCAGAACCTGTTCAAATGCACATCTCTGTAATAATTTATCTATGACTGGAAACTCAAACCATCTTTTATTATCTACAGTTTTTATTTGTACTCTTACATTTTTAATGAAACATGTGAAACATGTTAATTTTATTCAAAAAATTATCAAACCAATGTAGTTTGGAAGTGAATCAATATAGCTCTAAACAATTTGGTAGTGTAAAAATAATACATAATACTTAAAAATTATTTATTAAAAATTTATATCACATTGGAATTTCTTAGGTAGAGAATAAAACACTGAAGCATCTAGTTTGTTGCCTATCATACTTTCATGAGAAAATTGGTATTAAAAATAACAAACAAACCAGCATGATTGTAAACTGAGCTTCAACCAAACTCCAAAATGGTAACATAGAAAATTTGCTTGCACCTGAGACCAAAGGTTTTGTTCACTCTGCCTGATGTGATTGGTGTAAATGTGATGCAAGCCCAGCCTTTTAAAAATTTTTTTTATACTAAAACTCAGGAAAAATAATTGTAAATACTGTATGTATGTAAATTGGTAGAAACTTTCCATTTGAAGTGGTGAACACCACACTAAAAGTCCAAAGTTTCAATACATTGGTTTATTGGGTTTTTGGTGCAACAAGGGCATAAATACAGAATATAACCACAACTCACCACATATAGTGAGAAAACCACTAAATTGGCAACACTGTATCATGGCATATGAACAGGCAGCTGTCTCATGCATGCCTTTGGCGTCAGACAACTAGTTCATTCTGTGCTGTTTTTACCAGGGTGCCTGAAGATACGTGGCACCGACAAAAACCCAACTGGCATAAACGCGACACCAATCTAGTAACATGCAACTCAGAGTTTCGTAAAGGTCTGTGGATCTGAATCAGTTAGCTCTGTTTCAAGACTGGTATCCATCAGCTATCCCTGGGAAAATAGTTGTCTCCTGTCTCTCTCCTAAGGAATTTTGGTGATGAAAAATTAACTGTCCTGCATTAAAAAAAAAAAAAAGCATGGGTTGAATATTCTCTGAGGTGAAATTATATTAAAAAAAAGTGTCTCCATTTTCGGCAATGGATTCAAAGTTAGAAATTAGATGCTCTTAGCAGCTTTTTAAGTGATTTGTATGGGTCTTCGACAACAAATGAAGTGACCTCGTGCAATACTTGGAGGATGAGTTGGCACCAAAAACATCTGCACTCTTGAATGATGCAGTACTGAGAAAGATAGCAAAATGTTAACTTTTGAATGTCTTTAATAATTTAGCCTTCTGGTGTAGTTTTCACAGATTGTGGCTATCTTCTCTAAATATTGGTTTGGCATAGACCAATGAAATTTGATGCAGTACTTAAGTGGAACAACAGTATATCATGCTACAATACTCTTGAAGTGCAGTGAAGTCGAGCCTCATGCAAATCATCTGCAGATGTGGTTTTGGACAGCAACAGTGCTGTCTTCAATGTGCAGGATTTTAGTTGTAATGCAATATATTATTTGAGTGCACTGTCCCTTTCATATAATTTTCTATACTTTGTTAAGCTTTGTTTCCATTAGGCGGAGGAATATCCTGCAAGTAGAACTTTAGCAGCGCTTCAGAAAATTTGGAAGTAACAGTGAATGAATAGGAGATTAAAAGAATGAAAAGAATGTATAGGCAAATGCATGCTGAGTAGCATAAGGGGATGGAGTGTGTTAAGGAATGGATGGAGCAGATGGGTAGGGAGCTAGAGAGAAAGATCAAACATGCAAGGAATGAATACTTGTGGAACATGATGGAGGAAGGAAAAGGTAAGGAAGGGCGGAATTTGTTTGCGTATATTAAGAAAGTAAGGAGAGGAAGGTATACAGATTCTGAAAGGTATGGTTGGCTTTCCTGCGATAGATGAGCAAGAAAAAGTGGAGATGCTGCAAGCTCAGTACTTGCCAGTGTTTGAGGTACAGAATGATTGGAATAGGGAAGATAATGGTGACAGGGGTTATATTGTAAGCTTAGGATGAGTCCGTGAGAGAGAGCTATTGTAATCAGAGGGTTGAAGAGTAATAAGGCAGTGGGATCAGATGGAATAGCGAATGGAGCCCGTCAGTTTGGTGGAAGAGAGGTGGTTAAATATCTGGAGGTGTTGATTAGCAGATCACTAGAGGAGGGTAAGTTGCTGCAGGGATGGAAGCAGGCATTGGAAGTCTCAGTATATACGTGAGTGGTGGATAGAGAAAGGCCGGGCAGCTAAAAGCTAGTGAATCTCACATTAAATACAGGGAAGGTAATGGGGAGACTAGTGGTGCAGTTTGTAGTAGATGCCATGAATAAGAGGAATTGGATGCAGGAGTACCAACATGGATTTAGAAAGGGATATTCGTGTGAGATACAGCTGGCAGGGCTGCTGGAGGATTTGGTGCCGGCAGTAGATTAAGGGCAGCAGGTTGATGCCTGCTTCATTGACTTCCAAAAGGCCTTTGACAATGTTCCCCACTGGATTTTGATGAGGAAGGTGGATGAGCTCCTTGCAGACAAGTAGGTAAATAGAATGGATTGGTGACTTCTCAGAGGACGGAGCCAAAGGGTAAAGGTGGGGGAGACATTGATACCGGAGGGGTGACATCAGGGATGCAACAGGAAAATGTACTTGGTGCCTTCTTGTTTACCATAATAGTAAATGACAGTGGGAGTAATGGGAGTGGGTGGGAAAATAAGGTTGTTTGCTGATGATTGCATGTTGTATGCAGAGGTGGGTGGGGAGAGCAACTTGCAGGAAGACAATGATCAGATACTGTCATGGACGGAGAGGAATAAGATGAATAACAAAGTCCGAAAGACTAAGATAGTGAGGTTTATGAGAAAGAGGGTGAAGCACAGGGTAATTTACAAATGGGAGGGACAGGAAATAGAGGAAGTATTAGAATATAAATACCTAGGAGTAGTATTGCAGGGAGATGATGGGTGGGAAAAACAGGTAGAACGAGCGATTACGAAGGGCAAAAGAGCTTTGGAAATGCTGGGAGGGAACTCAAGGAAGTAAATAGTGAGGTGAAGGAAAAGGCTTATGGCACAATGGTGCGGCTTATATTGGAATACGCAGCAACGGAATGGGACCGCATACATAGAAGTGGAGGAACGTGAGCTGGAGAAAGTATAAAGAAGGGCAGCAAGATCAGTGAAGGGCAGGTGGAGAAGGCAGGGGCAGGGTGGAAAGGATGAAGGGAACTTTTGGCCATCAGTGATGATCAAGGAAATTGGCTGGAGTCTATCGAAGGACAAGAGAAGTATAGAGGCTTGCTCAGGTTAAACAGGATGGTGAATGGAGAGGGAGGATGGGTTGCTGGCTGTCTTGGGGGGTGTACAGAGGGAGAGGTAACAACTGTGTTAAGATACAGCAGGTAAGGAGGAGAATGGTGCGGGGTAGGCAATCCATGCTTGTGAGGTCAGAGAGAGAGAGAGGAATTTGTTGCAGAAGGTAATGAGAGTAAAAGGAGGTGAGAAAACAGGAAAAGCCTGGAAAGGCAGTGAGTGGGAGGGGAGGATGAACTCGGCGGCTGCTCAATAGCAAGTATAGCATTATTATATAATATATTAACTTAGCAGACCACTGTTTCTATTTGCAGTAAACACTTAATGTAAGTTAAATACATTATAATCACTTTTATTTAATTGGATGTTTTACACTAACAGATAAGAAACTTGATTAATTATTAGTTATAACACTAACGCAACATATGACTCCATTAGAAAAAAATTGGAAAATATAATTGACATTTTTACCCCAAACGTTCTTCAAGAAGCTTGTCATTTAGGAACTCTTCAACATCTCTTATGTCCACATTTTTCCTCCATGATTTCTTTAATTTTTTAGAAACACGTTTCTTCAGGACAGGCGCCATTATTTACAAATAATAGAAGAACAAATGACATTTACTTTATGGAGGTACGAAATTTGGAAGAATCAACCATAGAGCTAGAAGTCAGATACACATTGCAACCAACATTCCTCGGCAGGCGTATTTAAAAGTCAGTTATATAAAGTTTTTTTATGGAAATGAGGCCAACAGCAAGCTCTCTCTCTCTCTCTCTCTCTCTCTCTCTCTCTCTCTATATATATATATATATATAAATTAAAATCTTTCCCTTTTATTAATCATATGGCTTAAAATATTTAATTGATGATACTTTTTGGAAAACTGCACCATTTGCGGCCGAAATTTTTCCTATGCCANAAAAAATTGGAAAATATAATTGACATTTTTACCCCAAACGTTCTTCAAGAAGCTTGTCATTTAGGAACTCTTCAACATCTCTTATGTCCACATTTTTCCTCCATGATTTCTTTAATTTTTTAGAAACACGTTTCTTCAGGACAGGCGCCATTATTTACAAATAATAGAAGAACAAATGACATTTACTTTATGGAGGTACGAAATTTGGAAGAATCAACCATAGAGCTAGAAGTCAGATACACATTGCAACCAACATTCCTCGGCAGGCGTATTTAAAAGTCAGTTATATAAAGTTTTTTTATGGAAATGAGGCCAACAGCAAGCTCTCTCTCTCTCTCTCTCTCTCTCTCTCTCTCTCTCTATATATATATATATATATATATATATATATATATAAATTAAAATCTCTCCCTTTTATTAATCATATGGCTTAAAATATTTAATTGATGATACTTTTTGGAAAACTGCACCATTTGCGGCCGAAATTTTTCCTATACCAAACCTAGAATAATCCAATTTTAGAATTCGTCACCCTCGTTTTTTTTTTTTTTAAATTTAGGTCTGCAGATAGGTAAACCCATGCAGTATTACATTATCGCTCTTCAGCAGCACACTTTTTCGGTATCTAAAACATATGTGCATTAACTAATATAAACTAATATAAGACATAATGACTTCTTAAATTTTTTTTTTAATATTGGACATATTTTTTTTGTATGTTGACATTCAAGAAAAAGAAGTATCACTTCTCTTAAACTAAAATTAAACTTATTTAGGCCAAGCAGTTATTTTAATAACCTCTGTTTTTAGAAGAAGAAATAGTACAGAGAGATCTTATTCTTCCTGTACTATATGCATCTCGATATGTATAAGCCAATTGTACAAAAAATATTGGAGTTTTTAATTTTAACGAAAATATATTTTTAAATTATCTATTTTCATGTTGTAATTTGTAGCACGATACCAAACACTCTAATGTATTTGATGATACTGCATCTTGTAACCACAAAAAAATCTACCGAAAGGAACAAACACTGCCACTAAAGCTGAAAATAAAGAAAATGTTCTGTGAAATTGGACACAATAGAAAATTAATGTGTGTTAAAAATTACACCAAAATTAATTAATGGATACGTACCAGATATAAATGTATGCTCTCGAAATTACTTAAGCACATGTCTCTTGGACCCACATCAATGAACGAAGTATAAAATAATTATAGGCAAAACCAATTACACACAAAGCCCTCTCGCAGGAAAGTTGAGTAGTTATTGTTCGTGTTAGTTCAGGATGTAGATGAGAAAGCGAAAATGAGAAATAAGGGAAAGACCCGTGAAACAAAGAGGAGCAGGAGCTGAGTTGGGAGTGAGAACAGAAGGAAGTGAAGAAGAGCCGCGACCTGCGATCCATGCTCAGAGGAGGGGTGGTGAGCTGATTGTGGGTGGTAACTAACGTAGTGTTTCGTGTCAGTGAAAACACGGTTCTTTTTATGTGAACCAGTTCTCGCGAACTCTGTTGTACGAGTGGTTCGTGAACCATTTGCCCATCTCTACCTCAGTCCTCTTTTATTAATGTGGGTGTACGCCAACTACAGTGTTTAACTTTAGTTTTGACCAGGACTGGCAACAGCCCTGTTACTTAGGATGTGAGGAAAGTATATTAATTATGACGTGAACCGCATGTTCACGAGTCCTTTTGGCCACTGACNTCATTAATTATTCAGTTTAACAATTTAATCATTATTATTTACCAATATAGTTTCGTCAGTATAGTGCATTAGTGTTTAGTATTTATTCAGTATTGATGTATACCATAATTATCGTGTGTCAAAACAGTCATCACATACATAACCAGCCAGGGACATGTGACATTTTGAAGTTGGCAATGCAGGGGCTGCTACGAGTCAATACTGATATTTAATATTAATATAATGGTGTTTTATTATGTAAGTACAAGGGTAATTGTGTTTTATTATGTAAATTGTGTTTAATTATATTTATATAAGGTATATCATGTTTACATCTCATTAGCATTTTAAGTCGCATTTGTTTCATCTCTCCTCCGCCAGGTGTCGGCCGTGCTTAGGTGGCGCGAGCAGATGCATTGCACGGCTAGTAGGCAAGATCACTTCGGCGCGAGCGGACGTGGTAAGTCTCTCGTTTCACAATAACCTCGGTACCAGCCTCNCGGCCGTGCTTAGGTGGCGCGAGCAGATGCATTGCACGGCTAGTAGGCAAGATCACTTCGGCGCGAGCGGACGTGGTGAGTCTCTCGTTTCACAATAACCTCGGTACCAGCCTCTCAGACTGCAACCTCACTCAGCAATCACATCATCATATCATTCACGAAGCAACTAGTATTTTTATGTTACATCTCACCGAGGAGAGAGCAGCGTCACGCGTCTTAAGTAATTATAATCCAGCAGTGTGTTTATATGACCACGCGGTCACCACGTGTTTGATCAAAGTGTTCAATAAAATAATTATATACATATAAAACTTGAGTGCGTTATTAATTCAGGCGTGCGCAGCGGCCATACAGCTCGCAATTTCATAATATCTGACGGTGTGTTACCAAAGAACCCCTGGGCCATCGGCCGAACGCCCCAAAAATCTCATCAGCTCACCGCGGAGCTGTGGCGCCGGGCAAATCCATAATCATTACATTCCAACTTTGGTAACCGACCGCGTCAATTACATGCAAATTTTTTCACAAACGCCACACGAAGAAATGACCGGAGACTGGACCCTGACTTGCAGTACTGAAAGGACTGGTGATGAACAAGTTTTGTCGATGAGCAGCGACTCGGGTTGTAGGGACTCACCGACATACTACAAATGAGAAGCAGATACTTTTCACGGTACTCGTAACAAGTTGATAATGTTCAAGAAAAATACATGATATAAATGCCCTATAATTTGTACTTACTATGGCGAATGAGTACTTTTTATACTCGATTTGCCAGAAGTATTGAGTTAAACAGTTATTTTTAGCTATACTGTCGTTAGCTGTAGAACTTTTTATATGTCTTAATAAGGATTGCATTAATTGTTTGTATTGGGAAGGCAGGAATATTCGCTACTCTCGACCTAAAATACGTATACTGGCACATCCTCATGCATTCGACAGCTTTTTACCACCTCCACAGAGAAGCATTGCCATTTTCAGGGGATGCCATTCGGATTGAAGAATGAACCCAGCACTTTTCAGCAAATGATAACACAGGATGTGTTAGCAGACCTAATAGGAAAGTTCTCTTATGCCTATTTCTATATTATACTCTCTCAGACTTGTGAATAACATCTGAACCACTTAATACAGGAACTCGAACGACTCCGATTACACAAACTTAGATGCAAACTGGCTAAATGACATTTCGGTGAGAAGCAGCAAGAATATCTCGGATATCAGGTGCTGGTAGAGGGAAATGAGGCACGTCCTAAGAAGGTATAGGCCATTTTAGATGCCAAAGCCCCAAAGACCGAGAAGCAACTCCGGTGGTTTCTCGGCTTATGTAATTAGCTACGAGAATTCATACCTCACTCCTCCTCCCCATGTAAGCTGCTCACCGATCTACTTAGTGTTCACAATTTTACTGGGGAGAAGACCAAGAGAAGGCTCTTAACACACTGAAACAACAGTTTACTTGCATAGAAAACCAATGTAGGCGAGAACCCAAATGCCCATTCATACGCTGTACATATGCTAGCCATTTTATAATAGGGGCAGTGTTATATCAAAAACCAAAATCTGGCAAAAGATGGATTATTTCATATGCAAGTGCCAAGCTATCAACTGCCGAACAGAAATCCCATAGCAACGAACAGGAGTGTATGGCCATGGTGTGGCCCCTAAAACTCTTTCCACCCTACCTGGAGGACAATCCTTTCCTCGTGCATACCGACGATCCGACTCTGCAATGACTAGAATCAGTAAAAGAAGGCAAAGCCAAATTTGACAGGTGGGCCCTTCTTCTTGTGGATCCTTGTGGATCACTTCCCTGGGAAAGACAATGCGTTCGCATATGCTCTATCAAGAGCCCCAGCTGGGGGCACTGTAAAGGAAAATTATCAGGACCCAGAAAGGATGCTGGTAGTGCTATTTCCACCCAAATCAAGGGACCATGGGGAGGCAGTGTGTCTGCAACAGATGGAATATAAGGTTGCCAGTCTGTCAGTTTGTGCAGGAAACCCAACGGACCGATCCAGCTATCCAAGCACAAGACATAAACTCCAGCACCTTCCTTCAATACCCCAACAAGACTGTACAAACAAAGATACTCACCTTGTCCTTACACATCGACTAAATCCTAGTGGACTATTAAGGTGGCCAGAGAAGGCAAATAGCCCCAGCTCTTAGTCACCCAGACCCTACAACAGAAGGTTAATGTGGACCATTCCTGCATTGTCTGGCATGGCTGCTGTCATCATATCATCGGCCCCATAGTCACTGCACCAGTGCGGCCTGCAGAACATGCACGTCGTGTGTCCCAATGCATGCCGCACCGAATGATGGAACCGAGTGCCTGTGGTGTCCCTAGAGAAATATGTGTAATTAGGTTGGGAATCAAGTGTTAGAATGTGTAGTTAATAGCATTAGAATGTATCGCCCATGGGCAAATGTTCGTGAAATTCAGGGGATTGCGAAGTAATCGCAGAATAAATGCATTACACATGTGATGTGAACCGCGCGTTCACAAGCTCCTTTGTGCCCACTCTGACTGCCGCAGTCGTGTCCACTACACCAGACACACCACACCTACGGGCTTGTGGGCAGGAGTGAGAGTGTGCATAATAGTATCAGTGTAATTGCATCAGTGTTTCTAATTTATTCAGTGTTATTAATTACATCAGTGTAATGCATCAGGGTATTTATTCAGTGTATATAATTAATATCATAATTGTCATCATTGAAGACAGTCGACACAGCCACAGCCAAGGACATTTGACACTGTACACTTGGCAATACTGTGGCTGATACAATGGAAACGTTTAGGATGAATATAATCATTTATATTGTGTATTTGTATAAGGAAAATTATTTTAACTTTCATCTCATAATCCTTTTTTAGTGTATATTGTGTTTCATCGTTTCGCCGCTTGGCGTCCGCTACACTCAGATAGCGGAAGCCGGCCCCACGCTTCCTCTTAGTTCTCTTCAGCACTTGAATGCATCAAGATGTGTAAGTCTCTCGTTCCGCAAAGGCCCTGGGTGCCGACATCTTAAGCTGAACTCATACTCACTGCCATAGACTTCACTTCATGAACCGGATCATTTTTTTTATTTGTTATAGCACCGAGGGGAGAGCAACATTATTCTCATCGGAGAGTTGTTAAGTGCAGTCGCGTTTCACATTGTAAAGCCATGTGGTTGCTCGCAGTTCCAGGCCATTAAGGCCACATGTTTTGTACTAAAGTTGTGTGTGTGTTCATTAAGGAGTCACAAGGAATAAATAAACTCCACAAGCATCGTAAGTGTTTCATTTGATATTTAATTAAGGTGTGCGAGGTGGCCTACAGCCTTGCCATCATGTGTGGCAGAGTGTTAACCAGAGTCCCCTAGGCTGTCGACCGGAACGACCCTCATTTCATCAGCTCATCACAGAGCTGTGGCGCTGGGCACATATTTCATACATCATCAGCTCTGGTAACACCACGCGTCAATTTGGCTTTCCCAACTAGGCACTGGAATTTCACCAAGCCAGTGCTTGACCACGTCACTTGAATATTTAATGAGGTGTAGAGTAGCAAAGCAAGGGTATTTGAAGTGTTCTATATAATTTTCCGACTGCCATTGTGTGTCTAATCATGCCAATTAGTGACGTGAGAAATAATTAATCTTTCTTACGATCTGACAATTCTGGTCATAGAGTGCCCCAATACTTAACACACCTAAATTTCCCATGTGCTCTGCAAGGCACCACATAATCATGTTTTATATTTTAATTAGTGCTTAATTAAGAACTCTTACCCCTCCACAGGAGTAAGAAAACTCACTCAGAACATTTCAGTGTTTTATGTGTATATGTTTCAAGTTCTATGTTAATGAGGTCAATTTTAATCGAAAATTGTCTGTTCTCATTTCTGTGCTGTATTTCGGGTCGTGGTTCTATCCAGGAAGTCTTCGATGCCTCAAGGAAACATCCTTCATTTATAAGGTAAAAGGTAATACTACGGCCTACTGGGGAACCTGAATACCCTGGATATATTACATTTTCCTGTAAATTTGTACATGTGTATCATGGGATACAGCAACGTGGTCGTTCGGCCCACGATCCTGAGAACTGTGACTTCGTGCTCACCCAGTGAGCTGGCACCCATCCTATTCGAAATCGGAATATTGTGTAATATTCTGACTTTTCTTAACATAGTCGCCCGACCATGTCCGCATTACTAACCCCGCTGCTCGCGTAACGTTAAGATCTTAGATGAGTTTCAAAAGGTTGACCTGATGGGACAATCAGGTGCAACCGAGACACTCTGTGTGATCCAGAAAGGTCACACCTGGGAGGATGGAAGGTAAGAGGGTTGAAACATATGCTGGAAGTTGTCACCAATGCAACATTGCCAAGGGAAACTGCTTTCTCCTAGTCGCCACCGATCTCTTTTCTTGATGGGTGGAAGATTTTGCCCTAATAAATGCCAATACATCGAACATATGGGGACACATTTGAAAGCAGCCTGCCAGAGATGGCAACCAAAACGGTGGACTATGGCTCTCTACCACCCCCAAGGTATCCATATAGAGCATCACAACCAGGAAATCAAGAAGGGATTACTCCTATGGCTGCAAGACGATCACCACCGATGGGATGAGCACATTCCATCCATTCTGTTCAACCTAAGGAGCAGGCAAAATTAAGCAATAGGCTGTAGTCCCAGCAAACTGGTACTTGGGGCCAATTTCCGGAGACCAGACGAATGGGAGATCCCAGCCACCGAGGCCACTATATACATCCCCAGTAAAAGGGAGACAGCATAGAAGAAGCACATTACAGACACCATAATACCCCAGATCACCAGGCTCGATACTTACAGAGACGCTAGGAGTTAAACAAGCTTATGTCAGCCAGCCAGTACTTAATATAAGGGAACAGGCGTATTGGCGAACACCCCTTTGTCCTCTCGAGATGCTCAGTTCTGTGCTTGATTTGCTCCTAAATGTCAGGGACTATACTGAGTGATCGACAGGCAGGAGCAAGTATATATCCTGCATACCAGCCAGGGAAAAACTACTAAAGTCCACCAGCATGAACTGTAGAAGACAAGCCATGAAGCCTCGTTGATGTCAACACAGCCCAAGGGAAATTGTACTAACCCTAGAAATGGCTGCCAGCAGCAGAGGATCGCCCGGGATGGAAGCAGTTGAACCCACAATACCAACTGCAACCCCAAGGATGGGAACCCTGAACCCCCATCAACAACAACTACAATCAAGATCCCACTTCACCAAACCCACTAGATACAGATCTCCTAAATGAGCAGTGTAGTGCAGGTTCCAGGTTTGAGGCAGCACTGGGAATGAAGCACAGCAAGCTGGTTCGGGTAAGTGCAGCGAGTGCTCAGCAGATAGATGAGGCCAAAGTGAGAGGGGGCGAATTGTAGTGCCGATACAAGCCATCCAGAGGCCTCTTCTATCTAAAGTGTAATTAGTGGACATACAAGTCGCCTTGAACAAGCAACTTAAAAACAACATCCGAACTCTATGGCTGTCGATAGATGGAAGAAGGTTTCAAAATAAAATAACATATTTCTTGTTAATGTCTTCCTTTCAGTTTTTGTATAAATTGGCAGCAATTTACATTGCTGTATATTTAAACCACACACAACCTGTATGATATATTCTTATATTCTGTTTTATATAAGCTCACTAAATTTTGACAGTTCTGTCAACATGTACTTTTTGATGTCGTGACTGCAGATCTCAGTAGCACTGAATCTAATACCCTTGGTTAACCAGTAGAATAGTAAATTTGGACTGACATTGTGACCCGCGAGGTCATCATCAAATAATATATGCCATCATAACAGAGTATACCGTGAGTTATAACCAATGAGACAAATTATTGTTTGTTGCAATGCTGATTTATTATTTTCTACTTGGTATATATTCCNCGTGAGTTATAACCAATGAGACAAATTATTGTTTGTTGCAATGCTGATTTATTATTTTCTACTTGGTATATATTCCTTCTCCACTACCCCAGGTCTTTCTCCCTGTTGAGCAGCAGCTCACCTCCTCCTCGATTCTTGCTCCCTTCTGGGCACTGACTCACTCCTTTTTCCTTTTGCCCTGCCCAGCAATTTGTGCCAATGCGGCCAGGACGTCGCTTGTCTCGCCGTTCGAAGAAGTCACAGCAGCCAGCNCGTGAGTTATAACCAATGAGACAAATTATTGTTTGTTGCAATGCTGATTTATTATTTTCTACTTGGTATATATTCCCTCTCCACTACCCCAGGTCTTTCTCCCTGTTGAGCAGCAGCTCACCTCCTCCTCGATTCTTGCTCCCTTCTGGGCACTGACTCACTCCTTTTTCCTTTTTCCCTGCCCAGCAATTTGTGCCAATGCGGCCAGGACGTCGCTTGTCTCGCCGTTCGAAGAAGTCACAGCAGCCAGCTGAACGCTAGTCTAAAAACGAATTTTAAAAAAATGCTACAGTTCCGTATACCTAAGGCTAAGGACCATTTGTTTTGCCATTGCCAATATGGCGACTATGGAAAGCCCACTAGCCTCAAAGCTCACTACAGCACTAAATACCAACAAAGAATTTTGGTGTGCTTGCTTCACAGAACAGCTCGACATTCTGTATGATGTTCCTGGCTGTATTTTCAGGAAAAGGCCATTTTCCTTTTCTGCTTACGATTACTGAAATCACTGATTGTTCATGAGTGTTCGTCAGCCGCAAAGGAACGCCTATCACTAAACAGTAAATGTTTTGCTCATCACTGTTCTTAGTTTCTGAATACAAAAACAGTGGTATTCATTGAAATTATATAAAAATAATTTAATTATGAATTTAATAATTTTATTATTTCTCTCTTGAACTAAAAAAATTCCTTACGTATTCAAAAACAATTATTCATAATTGTTTGATTAAATTAAGGCAATTGTTCTAACAACATATAATTCTGTATTTTGTTTAATTTGTAATCCTTTTGTTCGGAATTTCAGTAGGGAATATTATATGTTTATGCTCTTTTTAAATATCATTGAGAACCTACGACAACTTGAAACGCCCGCAAAAATCGTGTTTCACTGATGCTGTATAACCGCTGCAGCATTAGTAAACTCAGTGAAGCATGCGGAAACGAGTACCAGTAATCGTCAGTGCTCGTCTTCTGTATCGGAACATTAGCTGACGTTACTGAAATTACTGGCTAGTGAAATCAGGCAATAACGGAAGGTTGCCGGTTTGTTTACATTTTCAAGGATTTAGAGCATGTTTTGTCCTTTCTACTGTAGCCGCTTTCGGTGACGTTTCGGTTTTTTTCTCCTCAGCGTCGGGGTAGCGGCGTAATTTTGTGTTTGTACCGTTTTCGTGAGTTAAATAGACCTTAGATTTTTGGATATTTCGTCTTGAGACGATTTTGCTGTCTTTTTGTGTTTCGTTTGGAATCGGCGATGTTGGCCGTTAGCGCGTATCATAGGCCGTCATAACTAAAAAAAAAAAAACTATTAACAATGAAACATGCTTTGTATGTTGCCTGTATTGAAGTAATTTGAAATGTCTAACACCCATTTATTTCTTCAAGCAGGCTTTCCAAGAGTGCCTTTGAAAAATGGCATTGGGCGTGTTATAGTGCAGTTGCAGCGGGTAACTTTCAAATTTTGCAAATTCAACGGTGCCAGCAATGGAGTAAGGTAAGTTTGCTTTTAACTACAATAGAGGTGGCGGTATTTTACATTACCGAATGTAATTCAGATTATCGCCCGGCTTGTCAATTTAGTGGATTTTCTACAATAATATAATAACCAACACCCGCCTTTAGGCTACCGACCGGTGGTGAGCTCTCCTCCTCCCCCCCCCTAAGCCATTCTCCTCTGGCAAGCTCTTCCTGAACGATGCAAACCACCACCTTTCCCCCTGCACAGTTAGTAATTCCTCCCGCAACGTATTCCACACCCTCTTAGACCTCACAAGCATAGACTGAGTACCCCGCTCAGTTCTCCACACCCTCTGAATCTTCTCACTGTTGTTTCCTCTCCCTCTAAACATCCCCTTTCTTAGCAGTCAGTGTAAACTTCCCCACCCTCCCTCCATTTACCTTACATCCTGTTCTTCAACGAGCTCCACCTCATTTCTTTCATCGTAACTGATGACCTATAATATCGGCCGTACCATTGTACCATATGCCTTAATCTCACCTCCGACACCCTTCAGCACCCTTCACAACGTACACAAAGTCCTTCCCTTTGCAACCACCCCATCTATCTGTTTTTTTACATCTGAGGTTTCCCTGCAATACAATCCCTAGATACTTATATTCTGCTGCTGCTGCTTCTTCTATATCTTGCTCCTTCCATCTGTACATGCCCCTGCTTATCACCTTCTTCCTTATAAACCTCACTACCTTAGTTTTTCTTACATTTATCATTTTATTCTCCATGGTCCACAACCATATCCTGTCAATGTCTGCCTGCAAGTTTTTACCCCCCTCCCTCCACTGCTTACAATACACAATCATCTGCAAAAAATCTTATTAGTCCCCTTATCCCCAAACCCATGTCATTTACCAGGTAATTATCCAGTTTAATGACTTTTCTGTAAAAAAAAAAAAATTCCAGGAAAATTGTATGTTATAGGGTTTTACGCTAACCTAGAATTTTAGAGTTTTAAACTAACCTACGAATTTAGGATTTTAGGTATTTAAAGGAACCGAAAAAACACTAAAAGAATATCAATTATCTTACCTAGGTAGGCGACGGGTACAATTCCTCTGTCCTCGGCCAATTCAACCTTACCTCACTCGACGAAACACCATGATCTACTAAAACACCACATTGTCGAATATTACTCACTGAAGCACTCGTTTATAGCGAATATTACGCACTGAAGCACTCGTTCATAGGCAAATGTAACAAACAGAATTACTCGTTCTTGCTTTCTCAGTTTTTAAATCCGTCGGATTGGGACGTCGCAACTCACCCTGGCAAAGACACAAAGGCTACTGAACTGCCTCAAAAATGTCAGTTAATATCACATCTGACGCGTCACGGTGATGTGACAATACCCACAAGCCAATAAGGTGACTGCAGAAATCATGACATCTGCTGTAAACAAACCGGCGGACTGCTTGTATTTTTAACTATTTTTTTTAATACGTTCTACTTATTTTAATATGACGCCCTCCTGAATAGTAACAAGGTAAGCTGTGCAGAATCCATTAATGCTACTTTCGTTTATCTAGAACGTTTCCTTCAGAAAAGCTGCTAAACTGGATAATTACCCAGTCTTTTAAAAAAAAATTAGTGGAAATATTTTATTAGGCCTAATTTGGAGTTCAATTCTGTGTTAGGTATCTTACAGTTCTGAAGCATTGCTGGCGATGGCATCATATCTGGATGCTAGTGGCAAGATTATTTGCAACATTAATAATATTAAAACTAGCGCTTTTGGACCTCTTCTGTGCATGCCAGCGCATATTTAGTGCACTTGGAATGGCTCTCCTCCATCCCTCCTACTAGTTAGGTTGGGCGGTCTTGCAAGATTTTATTCATTTCCAACAAGAGTCCGGTAATTTTATAGAATAGGGGTTTTACTTAAGGAAACATATTAGACCCACAAAAGTAACATAAATGGGTTCTGAACAGCTTACCTTTTTAATATTGAGGAGAGCATAATGGTAAAATAAGTAGAACGTACAAAATAAAATAGATTTAAGTACGAGCAGTTCGGCCGATTTGTTTACGTCGGATGCCATGTTGAATAGTCATGTAATGCTGTACACACGCCACCTACCGGCGCCGGATGTGAAGACGTACAATACTTCAGTTCGCCACTGTATGGCATTCAGTGGGGTTCGCGGTAAGTGAAGTGTTGGTGCGCACGTGGTTTGTGACATCCGAATCGGACCGTGTGAAGGCTTGTGAATGAATAATGGATGGTGCTAATACGAGTGTTTCTGTGCGTAATAGTCGGCTTTGTGGTGGGTGTTACTTGGACATTTTAGTAGTAGATCATGGTGTTTTGTTGAGTGAGGTAAGGGGCAAGTGGTATGCACGACGATAGTTGAATTGACCGAGGACAGTGGAATTGTTCCCGTTGCCTACCTAGGTGAGTTAATTCATATACGTCCAGTATGTTTTACTGTTACTTTAAAACCCAAAAATCCTAGATTAGAATGACATTGTAGGTTAGATGAAAACTTTATAATCCAGGGTTAGGTTAAAACCCTACAATGTTAGGTTAGATTAAAACCCTATAAACCTAGTTTATATTAAAACCCCGCAATCCTAGATTAGATCAAAAATGTAAAATAGTGATTCACTCATCGTGGGGTTAAGTACAGTTAGGTTAGGTGGGCACACATTACAAAATTGGGTGGACAAATGTAAAATTGAGGTGTTTTTGTATTTTTTGTGGGTGTATTTTTAGTGGTTTTATCACACAATTTCCCTGATCTTCATAGACCTCCCCACTATCGTATTTGTGGTTTGTATTGCTAATACTTAATGCCCCTAGTAAATTCGTGTTCTGTGTAATTAGTAGAGTGGAAATATACCAGTTTCCTTGATTTTTTTCTTTTATTTTCAGAAAAGCCCCTATTCTATATAATTACCAGTGACTGAATTTTTTCTATTTTTGACAAGATAATTTTCCTTTCTTTACAATTTTCTTTCGAACATACTAGAGATCTTGTTGATTGAGAATCGTATGCTCTTAAACTTGCTAGTCGAGTAAAAGACTAATTTTGGAAAAATTCTCTTATCAGTTTGGCGCTACTCCCCACCTGTGTGATACTAGGGGACCCCGCAGACATTGTCCTGTCCGAACGTTGGCTTGCCTGCTATTAGCGGTCATATTTTTATTAATGTAAAAAATTAATGTAACAGTCATAATATTTTTATTAATGTAAAAAAAGTAAAGTATATTGAAATAAATGTTGAATCTTAATACTAAAAGAAATAAAGTTTGTTTTGTTTTTATCGCATGTAGAAGTTTGAGAGATTGTTGGCACGAAGCCCTTAAAACTTTGGAATCAATCAAGGATGACTACCGAAAAGCCTGTAACGCGAAATAAAGCGACGGGAATACTTTTGAATTTAGAAAAACTGGAAACTGCGGTAATGGTTGTTGTGTGGAATGTTTTTTTGGAAAGAATAAACAAAGTGAATGTTCAAATTCAGGCTTCTACTGTTGATTTGATCACTGTTGCCTATCTTTACGAATTTCTTTGTAAATTTTTCGTAGCTGAACGAGAAAGTTTTAAGTATTTCAAAAAAAAGGTGATGGAATTAAGCGTGTCGAAGCAGTATACAAAAGACATGGGAAAAAGACATCAGAAAAGGAAAAATAATTATGATGAAACACCCGATGAAGAAATGAGAATGACTGCGAGTGGTACTTTCAGGGTTAACACATTTCTCGTCCTCATTGATAGACTCATCTCTGAATTAGAAAAACTGCAGAAGGCCTACAACGAGTTCAATGAAAAGTTTTCATTTCTGACAAAAATGAGTGAATTGTCATCATAAACCCTTACGGAAAAAGCCCTTTTCTTGGAAGAAGTGTATCCTAATGATTTAGAGACTGACTTAGTTCAAGAATGCATACATTTTCAATGCCACCTTTCTTCTGAAAGAATTTTGGTAAAACCAGATTCTGTATCATTGAAAAGTCTATCTTCGTTCCTGCGAAAACAGAATTTGCAAAACATTTATCCAAACTTGGATATAGCAGTTTGCATAGCTCTATGTACACCAGCGATAAATTGTTCGGGTGAGAGAAGCTTTTCTTTCTTAAAACGGGTGAAAAATGATCTAAGATCTACCTTAAGCCAAGAAAAGCTAAACGCCTTAGCTCTTTTGTGCATAGAGTCAGAACTAATGAACAAGATTTCATACGACAATATAATTAATGATTTTGCCAATAGAAAATTGTGCAAAAAGGTATTGTAAAACTTTCATAACTTAATTAACTGAATTTCATCGACATTGTCAGCCGGATTGGTACCAGATAATTGATATATTGTTTTTAAACTGTAAGTAAGTGCAATAAAAATGATTTAATTACCTTTACCGAATGTACATTATTGTGCAAGTAGTATTGAGGCATACCTTACCTCGCCTTATTAGTAGTACATGATTGAGCTTTTATTAGCTCAGAAATATACCCAATAACTATTTCTTGTGCAATCTTAACTAAATCGTTGGGTTGTAAAAATAATCTAGAAATTGACACATTGATCCCCTAGTTCACAATCATACTAATTACGGGAAAAAGGTTGTGTAATTAGGACGATAGTGCACAAATCATAAAGTTACAATTTCATTGACAAAGAAAATTGTAATTAATATGATTATGAACTAGGTCAGTAGAGGTCGGTAGAGGCGGCAAAATTTGAATAGCCTACTGGCGGCAAATGTGTTAATCCACCACTGGGCCCTGCTNGGTATCCAATTGTAGAGGTCGGTAGAGGCGGCAAAATTTGAATAGCCTACTGGCGGCAAATGTGTTAATCCACCACTGGGCCCTGCTCTAGTTGTTGCCAACCTTGTTTGAAGAAGTGCCACATTTATATTGTTTTGCTTTAAGTGTGACACCTAAAATATACCAGATGTTTTTGAACACCAACAAACTCTGGCAAGTTATTCCTTACAAAAAATATGAAAATATATGTATCACTTTTTCCTAAAGTGATTATTAAAGAAGTTATGCACTCCCAAAAATAGAATGTTAAAATTATTTTGTTCAAAATATTAGAAATTACTTGCAATTAAGCAACAAATTGGTGAATGGTGTTTTCTAGAACAAAGGGCCTCTGAAAATGTGGTTGGCAATATCATTCCCTTAATGGTGAAAATGGGGGTTGGCATCTTATTTTTAGATAAAACTTTGTAACCCTAAGATGTACATGGTTTATAAGACATCTTATGAATCAGCGCATCTAAATTAACTAAAAAGTACATCTTGTTGGAACTCTCTCAGGTGAACTGTTTTCGAAAAATTCATGTGTAACTCTTAAAACAGAATGTGTGTTGTCGGTTCACGACTGGAAGAAACTTTTGAAAATCAACCTATGAAAAAACACCCTAGCCGTTAGCGACATGCATATAACATTACAAACAGTGGCGAGCGCGGTTACAGTTATGCCGTTAGGTTGCCAGCACAAAGAGAGGAAATAGTTCCAAAGTTTTAACGTAATTGTTAATTTATCGCTTACAAATGGGTGTCGAAAAGAATTGTATCTTATTATGCCAATTATTAATGACGTGATGCTAACGTATTTAGATTTCAACGTTTCTTGCATAGTCACATGATCACGCTCAAGGTGAAAGTAACACGGCCATTTGTTTACTAACCTTCGTTTCTTGTGTTGTTGGCGGCATGTGGTTGACACAAGTGCCAGAGAATTTGTGCGATTATCTTGTTTAACCTATAATAATACATTTATTTGTCTTGTTTTACTAATATCTACTCTTTATTATTTGGTTTTTAATAACGTATAATTTTAATTTGTGCTCACTTTCTCGTACTGATTCCTTTTGTTTTTGTGTGTTTCGTGCACGTGTCTTTCCTTTGCCACTCTATACTAACGTTGCAGTATTTGCACATAAGAATTGTTTTCACATTGTCGAAAACGTAGAATCCTTCACTTGCAAACTCTGCCGTTCTGTCAAAAACTGTCATGACCATTTTTAAATAACGTTTTACAATTGCGCGAAACATCCTACTCAGTCTACCACCACTTCATTTTAACGTCTGTAGCAATTTCAATGAATACTGATGATCTTGCCTTCGATGTACGGGAATTTATTAAAGTCACTAACAATTGATTGTAAATAGACAACTACTATCGATTCATCAAAATACTCGCATTTTGGGTTTATAGAATGAAATGTTTTTCGCTGGCATTGCATATTCTTTTGTGTGAAATTCTCAAGATTAAAAACTTTACACTTGTGGAATATCCATTAATAATATATACATGACTTTTATAATGGGTACGTGCATGTACGAACACATGTACACACACACAGTGGAATGTAAACATTGCATGTAAACATTGCCATATGGCAATGTTTGTTTGCCTTTGGTGCAAAGATACGAAATGGGCTTGAAAGTAGATCTTTAGCAGGGCTTCAAGAAAGTCTCTTCCAGTCGTGAACTGACTATAGGTAGGCAGCACACAATACACGTGAAGGAATTTTAAATCAGAATTTTGCAGTGCATGCAGCTCCCTTAAAAATCATTTTAGGGGGGAAGTGTACATACTTTTACGACTTAACATTTTCGTGCAGAATAACTTGCNAGCTCCCTTAAAAATCATTTTAGGGGGGAAGTGTACATACTTTTACGACTTAACATTTTCGTGCAGAATAACTTGCCGTACTTTGTTGGTAGTGTTCAAAAACACCCGGTATATTGTTCTAAGAATAAATAAATAACTGAAAATGATGTACATGTACTATATTTTATTAGTGTCCAACAGTACAGAATACACTGAGGTGACAAAAGTCATGGGATAGCAATATGCAAATATACAGATGGCGGTAGTATCGCGTACAAAATGTATAAATGAGCAGTGCATTGGTTGGGCTTTCATTTATAGTCAAGTGATTCATGTGAAAAGGTTTCTGACGTGATTATGGCCTCGCGAAGGGACTTAACAGACTTTGAACGCGGAATGGTAGTTGGAGCTAGACGCATGGGACATTCCATTTCGGAAATGGTTAGGTAAATCAACATTCCGAGATCCACAGTGTCAAGAGTTAGCAGAGAATACCTAATTTCAGGCATAACTTCCCACCATGGACAACGCAGTGGCCGACCGCCTGCACTTAATGACCGAGACCAACGACGTGTGCGCAGAATGGTCAGTGTTAACAGACAAGCAACACTGCGTGAAATAACCACAGGAATTAATGTGGGACGTACGACGAACTTTTCCATTAGGACAGTGCGGCAAACTTTGGCTGTACTGGGCCATGCCAGCAGAAGACCGACTCGAGTGCCTTTACTAACAGCACGACATCGACTGCAGCGCCTCTCCTGGGGAGTGTGGCGCAGACCCCACGAATCCATGGACCCAAGTTGTCAACGAGGAACTGTGCAAGNCAGAAGACCGACTCGAGTGCCTTTACTAACAGCACGACATCGACTGCAGCGCCTCTCCTGGGCTCGTGACCATATCAGTTGGATCCTAGATGACTGGAAAACCGTGGCTTGGTCAGATGAGTCCCGATATCAGTTGGTAAGAACTGATGGTAGGGTTCGAGTGTGGCGCAGACCCCACGAATCCATGGACCCAAGTTGTCAACGAGGAACTGTGCAAGCTGGTGATGGCTCCATAATGGTGTGGGCTGTTTTTACATGTAATGGACTGGGTACTCTGGTCCAACTGAACCGATCATTGACNGTGGCTCCATAATGGTGTGGGCTGTTTTTACATGTAATGGACTGGGTACTCTGGTCCAACTGAACCGATCATTGACTAGAAAGGGTTATGTTCAGCTACTTGAGACCACTTGCAGCCATTCATGGACTTCATGTACCCAAACAACAATGGAATTTTTATGAATGAAAATGTGCCATGTCACCGGGCCACAACTGTTCACGATTGGTTTGAAGAACATTCTGGACAATTCCAGAGAATGATTTGGCCACCAAGATCGCCGACATGAATCCCATCGAACATTTATGGGACATAATCGAGAAGTCAGTTCGTGCACAAACTCCTGCACCGGCAACACTTTCGCAATTATGGACGTCTATAGAAGCAGCATGGCTCAAAATTTCTGCCGGGGACTTCCAATGACTTGTTAAGTCCATGCCACGTTGAGTTGCTGCACTTCGCTGGAGAAAAGAAGGTCCGACACATTATTAGGAGGTATCCCATGACTTTTGTCGCCTCAGTGTATAGAAATTGATAATTTGTTTAATATCCCAATAACAACTATACTAGAAACAACTTTTAATTTAATTTTTAATAAAAACGTAATTAGTAAAATTACTCTTGCATGCCACAAGTGGCACACGTGAGCCATTCCTGCTTTACTCCAAGACTTAGATAAAAGGAACAAGTGTCTACCCCACTTAAAACATATGTCTACATGGCCAAACGTAGTAATACTGTTTGCCAAATTTGGTGGGGATCGGTTAATTTTTTCCCATGATATGACACAAGTGGTGCTAGCTTACAAAATAGGCAAAATACATTATTGATTGTTGTAATATAGGCTACTGTGATCACAAAAGTGTGGTTGAGATTGGTTACATATTTTTGTAGATATAGCATAGTAATCAAACATATTTTTGGGGCTGCCATATTAAAAATTGTTGTTTGATCCACTTAAAACATACATGGTGTAACATAGTATTTTTTGTTTGTCAACTTTGCTAGGAATCATTTGATTGTTTCCTGAGATATGACACAAATTGAATTTTTTCATGTGACACTATCTTACAAAAGTGTGGACAAAAGAGGCTGTGTACTAGCATATTTGATGCTGTATGCCTAGTTGATACCTTCAGCGTACCTAGTTTGGATGGCATTTTTCAAATGGTATGGGATATACCGATACTTAACCTGGCCACCATGTTGAAAATAAGTGTCATGCATTTAAATTGCATATTTTAACATGGCATATCATAGTATTAGTTACTTGCCAAATGTGGTGAAAATATATTGACTAGTTTCAGAGATATGGTGTAAAAGTTTCATTTTGTCATGTACTATCTTCCAAAATGACATACCAATAACAATATACCCGTCTAAATTAAACATTTTCATGATGAACCTTCAAAATATGAAATATGGTTTAAAAGTTCCCAAGATATGAAATAGTGCCCTATATTTTAAAGTGGCCACCATTTTGAAAATATGCACTAGACATAATCAAAAACCATAAAAGTTCTATGTCTGTACGATGTACTATATGCGTTGCTGTGTTTGGTGAAATTTTGTCCTATGGAATGTATGTATGCTAACAGAAAAAAAAGAGGAATTTAGCCTGTTTACATAATTTGTGTATGTCTTTGATCATCTAATGAAGCTACAGTTGATAAAATTCCTTACAATCTACTAACACACTTCTTGTGACTATAAATTATAAGAATAACAATCATGGAAAAATAATGTGCACTTTACAATATGTACATAATTATTTCTTTAATTCTTTTCATGTTTCAGAGAATTTCTAGAATCAGATTTACTGGATTATGCCAACAACAATCCAGGTATTGTTGTGTATGTGAAACCTCGCAGACATCACTCTCCAAATATCACAGCTGAATATCGTGAGTATATGTACAGTATACACAGTTGAATCACATTATTATGACTACCTGCTAGAAGTGTCATCTGCAACGTGCAGCCTATGACGTATGGCCCGTGACGTTGGCTGCTGGTGAAGCAGGTATAGAATGCGACCAACAGGCTGACTCCACAGTGTGCTTCCTACTGTCATGGGTAAGGGAAGCGATTTAACAGAGTTGCACAAAGAGATGATCATCAGCTTTTTTGGCCAAGGGGAGGCAGCATTTTGGAAACGATGACTTTTGTGAACTGTTCCTAGCCTCTGTGGTAAAGGTGTATCGTGAGTGGACGAATGGCACTATTGGGAATAACCGTTGTGGAGGCTGCTGAGCTCCACGTGCCATTGATGTCCGATGTGAACGTCGACGACAATGCGTGAAGGCCAACCGACAGGCTACAGTGGAACAGCTTACCGTCCAACTGAATCAGGGGGCATCCAGACGTGTTTACTGCAACAGTTCAGCGAACCCTTCTCTGTGATTGGGGCTCCGGATTAGACGGAGTGTGACTGCACCCATGTTAACACTGGTGCATAGACTAAAACGACTGGAATTTGCTCGACAATATGGCAACTGGACCGCTGTTGATTGGCAATGGGTAGCATTCTCAGACGAGTCACGGTTTCAGCTGCATAGAACGGATGGACGTCAGCATGTCCTGCGAGAGATGTTGGAGAACCAACACCCTGCATCCATTGCTGGACGAGCACAAGGCAGTGGGGGTAGTGTTATGGTCTGGAGAATGTTCTCGTGGTGTTCCTAGGTCCCATCATCCGTGTGGAAGGCACTCTTAATCAATTTGGTTATGAATCCATTCNTCTCGTGGTGTTCCTAGGTCCCATCATCCGTGTGGAAGGCACTCTTAATCAATTTGGTTATGAATCCATTCTCGGCAAACACTTGCACCCGTACATGATCCCATCCTCAGGAGGTTGGGCTCTTCCACGATAATGCGCCTTGCCACACCTAGAAGTGTCCACATGTGGCTGGAAGAAAACTGGCCCCTGGCCCCCAAACAGCCCCAATATCAATCCAATTGAACATCTGTGGAACCACCTTGATCGTCGTGTTCGACGTCTGTCTACTCCGCTTTGCAGCCATCAACAGTTGTGGGACGCACTGCAGACAGCGTGACTCCAGATACCCTTGGAGACCTATCAGCACCTGGCTGAGTCACTGCCATCTCATCTAGCTACTGTCAGTGCTGCGAAGTGCAGTTACTCTGGATACTACCAGATGGTTATAATAATGTGATTCGACTGTGTATATATTTTGGAATACTATGAATTTTATTTTATAAACCTCATATGGAAAATTGATACCTTCTACTTGGTGATATTGGAAGGCCCTAATGATGGCAAGTGCTTCATTCTGGCCAGTGAAAACAAAATATTGGAGTAAACTTACCCACTTTTATTCTTTATGTTGTAGTTTGCATGTAGGCATGTTTTGAAAATAGAGAGATGATGGAAAGACAGAAGGAAAAGGGGATATTTTACTGTCTGCCTAGTTGCTGGCAGGAAACAATATTGGATTATGAGGTGCATAGGGAGAAACAACTGAACCCAGCATTTAGCCTTTCTCCAATTGAGCAAGCCATATAGGGCTTCTGATATTTCATGACTAAACTGCACTGCAGTGCTGTGCAAAAGCAGCAGATGAAATCCATGAAGTAAAGTGTTAATATTTTATTTTGGAGTGAAGGTTTTTGATTTTTGAAGTAGATGCTGTATGTCCTGTTATAAGCAAGGACATGTTCCTTGAAAGTGCAAATTTCAAGGAAACAACTTAGTCACATTTTCCATGAAATCAGTGTTTAATCCAGTGATCAGAATCCTAGGCTCCACAAAATACCAGTAACATGACATTATAATTCACTATTATGTGAAAAAATGCTGAGGATTTAAATTTTTGCAGCTGAAGACATACACAAGAAATCATTAAATAACGAAGAAATGGCAAGCAATAGGTCTTTTGGCTACCAGTATTACTTAAAGAGATAGATACCAATTACACAGAGTTAGGTACTTGTCAACAGAGAAAAGGACAAAAATTTTTTTTATGTATAATCACAATGTTTTTCTGGTTATGCCAGCTACCTCAGGTGTCAAATTATGGTGCTCTGTTGCAGTATGGTAGCGTGAGTGTTATTACTGGTGTGCCTTAACTCACCACCTCAGGAAGTTGGCCTAGACAGCCAAACGTGATTGTGCATCCACATGAAAATGTCTTTCTTCTATATATACCCATGTCTTTCAACAAGTATGGGCCTGTGAGTATGTGTGTATGTCTCTTTACACAATACAAGAAATCATTACTATGTTGTATCATGTCATTTATATTAAAAAATTTATTTTTTATTATTTTTTGTAGGCATAACATGTTCTCCCAGGTTACATTTGGTCCAAAACAATTTCGTGAATGAGTCACCTGAAAGTAAAATAGGTAAAGTCCACTTCTGATGAAAAATTGTTTGTTGTAGAAATGCATCTGTGAGAAAGGATTCCATTGAAGCCTAAAATAATTGACAAGCAAAAGCTATAAACACTTATACTTTTCCCCTTCTGAAAACTCAGCTTAGATGCAAAACAGATTAAATCCACTGTGTTTGAAAAGCAAAAACAGTAAAGTGCACTCCGACTAATCGTAACCAGACTATATGTCACGTGACAGCATCATACAACATGTCTACAGTTCTGTAAATGCTGCATGCTTTGTGTTAGTGGATTACTCTTTATTTTATATAGCATCTGTGTGTTTTAAACTTGTTAAAATGAAAGTATCGCCGTCAGTAGTGTCGCCATCAAAAGCGAGGAAGAAAATTGTCACTCCCAGTGCTACTAAGAGAGCTGTTGTAAAAGAATTGAAGTAGGTAGCTAACTCGCTTGCTGGTGAAGTTTCAACATTAGTATTTACAGTAGGGCATGATAAGGCGAGGATTATGGTCACTTCACATATAATTTAACAATTAACAACTGACTCTTTCATGTGTATGTATAATTTCTTCATGTCTGTCGCTATATTACGATATACCTTGCAGGCGTGTAAGCAGTCAGTAACAGAATGTGCTTGTAAGCTGATATCAGTTATAGAATTCCAGCTTGTCGTGTTTAGACTTATTTGTACTGCTATTACGAGGACATTTTGATCAAAAAGGGTTTATGAACCGTGATGATATTATGCGACTTGAACACTATGAAAACTAGGAGCTGGCCATACAATAATTGTTTGATTTTCAGTGCTGTGCTCTATAATGTGCTTTAGAAAATACGTAGCACTTAATACAGTTTTTCTCTCAAGATATTGGCACTAAATTAGAACACACCAAACTTGAGTCGGCATACGCGGACTTCTTGCTTGTTACTTTTTACCTGTTATGTGAAGTAATCATAATCCCAGCCCAAGGTTCACTATTTCTGAACATCTAGATAAAGTTAATGCTCATTTGGTTGTTTTATAGTAGATTGTTTAGTATTGAACTTGAACTCACCTTTTTATTTTATATTATGATATAATTTCTTATTCTTAAATGTAAGTTGCTGAAGACCAGTGGTTCATCAGGGTACTCTGTTTTCCCCACCCTTGCATTCTGACACTTCCACATCTCCTTTTCGTCCATCTTGTGCATGCTTCAGGCTGGTTGGGTGACAGGGGGGTAGGGCATCATCTCCCTCCCCCCCCTCCATGGACGGAATAGTTGCATAGAAAGAACTTATCAGGTTATCACCAAATTTCGAGACTCTTTCTCTACACTACGAACAAGAACGGCGAACATGACAGTTTCATCATGAACGTTGTGTGTTGGTTCGTTGCAGTGGCCACTGGAAAAGGACAAAGGGCAACGGCCAAAAACAAAAACAGTTCACTGGAAAGTTTTTTGTGAGGAATTTTGAAACAGGCAAGGAAATAAAAGTGTGTGGACAGACTTTTCACAGATTTCTAGGGGTTGGAAATTCTAGAATACAAAATATTCTGTGCATGTATGCAACGAAAGGAAGGAAATGTCTCAGAGAAAAGTGGTGGCGATCACACTTCTGTAAAGTATGTGAATAAGTAACATCCATAAATTACTTCACTAAAGTGTTTGGAATCCCACTATTGTCGTAATAACACTCGTGGAAGTTACGCAACTCCGACTTGCCCATTTGAAAACTCACTAATGCTTACAATGCCCAAGCAGATAAGAGTATGAAAGTGAAAAACTCTTATTTTTGTCACATCGTAACCACAAATTCAACCTAGAATTAGGCTCACCTAGACTTGACATGTGATCCACATGTCTCGAGCTTTCAGAGAGAATAAAGCGGGAAACTGATCCACAGAAGTGATCTTCACTGGAAGTTGAAAGGGCAATTCACAAGAAAAGGGCACAAATCTTTTCTTCATTACTGAGAGAAAGCGAACAAGGTGTACTCATCCTGTCGTTAAATTGTCAAAAGAATTTGCCAAATCCCAAAATTCCTGATCAGGAAACTTACAATCAGTATCAACTCTACCTTTTCAATTTCTCCATTTTTGTTGGATATTCAAAGAGCACAGTGACACTAGCTAGTTGCTTCAGCTACGTATGGACTGAGGCGGACCTACCAAAAAGGTTTGAAAGAAGTGGCATCCTGCGTCTATCACTGCTTGCAGACTTGGACTTGGCAAATATTAAGAATATAAAACTTTTTGCTAATGGATGTTATGGCCAAAATAAAAATAAAATATGGTAGCGATGCTTTAATGTTGGCTTCTGCAATCACCAAGGCATGTAGAGGAGGTTCAGTTAAATTTTTCCTTTAGAAGTAATTCCTTCATTCTGCCTGATCAGTTATTCGGTCTCTGTGAAAAGGAATTCAGGATGAGAGAAGTAATAGAGGATCCACAAACCTTCATTAACATCATTAAAGGGTTTTCAACCATTCGTCGACTGGGGATTGACATTGAGTTGATATCTTTAACTGAAAACAAGATGCTATAAACCACATGAAGTTTATTTACCAATCACATTTTAAAGTGCCTTGTAGTGCTACCTTTTCAGGCGATCACAAACTTTGCAGCTCATGATCATTGTGGATGGTGAGCAGTTCTGCTATTATAGAATGGGGAAACTTCAAATCCGTGATGAAAGCAAAGGAGAATTTGTTGTCTATCAGCTCATCACCTGTGCAAAAGAACACTACTCCAGTAAATAAAAACAAAGTGTTAGATGTAAAGAGGCTTCTTGAATAGCACTTTGGCTCTGATTAGAAGTTCAGGCCATCACTTAAATTCTATATAGACTTATTTGACTCTTGTGAGAGTTATCAGTCGGGTGGCAAAGAAGAAGAGTTGGCAATGACCTTTGTGGTTTAACAGAAGCAGCTCCTGAACTTTGTGTTTGAATATCTACCCAGGATCCTTTTAAAAACAGTGCCAAATAACATTGATATCTCCTCTTGTAATTTCTGTGATAAAATAATGCATTGTGGCAAATCAGAAAAAAATCCATACTGTTGAAATTCAAAACAAATAAAATCCACTTATCAGAAACTAAATAAATAAAGTTCACTTTTTACAATACAATACCAGGTTCTCTAATTAGTCTGCAACTATAAAACTTGCCACAAATGATCAGTATTTTCAAGTTAAATGCAAGGTGGTTGCAGGTCCCCCCCAAAACTTCTGGAGCTAACTTTATTAGTTTTGCTTTTAAGCGACTCAAATATGCATGAGGCGTAAATTCTTTGAATGGCAGTAAAACAATTTTGTAGTTAGACATAGACAGTATTTTAGCTAACAAAACATGGTTTAGAATGTTCACGGTTAATTGAGAGCTTTTGAAATTGTGCCGAGGATCTACTTTTCTGTCCATTTTTTATCCCTATGCATCATATGTAAAATTAGTATTGCAGTGGGTCCAATCACTTTATTCAAATGTTGAGCAAGAAAAAATATTAAAATATTGGGAATGTAAATATGTTATTAATACATAACAATGCAGAACCTAATTTAAATCATTTTAGTGTCGACAAATTTAAACATGGCACTTCAAATACAGTGTTAAAATGTGGAACTGCTTTTGCTACTTCGTTGCCAACTTTACTGGGATCATGTTATTAAATGTATCCATTTAAAATGTATTCAGTTAGGAACCCAAACCTTTTTTAAGGGGTAGATATCAAAAGTTCTTTTGTTTAACCTTGAACAGCATGTAATACATAAGTAGCCATGTTGTAGTGAAACAAATGTGTGATGTGTGAATCAAGAATTGTAATGTCATAAATATTTTTCTGTAGTTAATGGGGAAAGACAAGTGATCAGTCTCCATAATTTCACACGTGATGAGGTGAACAAATGGGTCAAGTTCCTGCGCACCCAATCTGGTAATCCATTCATACGCTTCCGAAGACTGTGGCATACAGATAATCCTTCTATTCAGGGCCCATGGACTCCATTCACTAACAAAAGCCCTGAACTAAATACGGTAGAATTTCCACAGGTTAGTAATAGAGTAAATATGGCTTATGTTTTTATTAAATATTGCATTTTATTCATTTGTTGAAAAATGAGTACTAAATTATAGTGTGTTTAAAATTTTTAATTTATTTGCTTTAAGTTTTGGTGATGTGCTCATTATACCACAGATATAATGTCATTCTTTCTATACCCAACTCTGGCAGCTATGTATTTCCTAAGTATTCGTAGTTCCCATTCTGCAATGTAAATGCTGGTGTCTAATTTAATTTCATTAAAATTTTCTACCTTTTTTTTAAGCAAGCAGTTCTGACAACTGCAGTTATACACCTACTTTGGAACAAAAATTGTGTGCAGTATTCATATTAATATTGTGATAATATTTGAATATTATTGCAAATTATTTAAGGCATTTGCCAAGTTTCTCAGTGCTTATAACAGGTGAATGCTAGTTACACATTTTCTATTTTAGTAGATTTAATACATGTCATAAAATAGTAGTCTTTGAATCTGTGATCCATAATTAAAATGTGATTTTAATGTTCTAAGAATAATTGAAATACAATTTCAGATGTGAGGGTGAGAGGTTTTGACTTGGAATTTGGTAAAATTAGTAAAATGGTGTGGTGTTGAAGTGTTAATTTGTTTTTTACAAAAAATTCTTAAATTTTTTTTATAAAGTTTGTGCATGTGGCATTTTTAAATTTATTTTTGTTACAGGCATAAAATACTTAAGCGTGTGTTGTTTCTGTTGGATGTGTGAAATTGTGTACCAATGAAAAGTAGTTGTTGACTTGATAGTGTTCTGTAGACATACTGGTTCAGTGTGCGATAGCGAGTATTGGACATATGTGGGTTAAATGTTTTTAACCATCAGCATTCCCTTGACTGCAGTTATAGTTTAAAGACCCCACGTCTGATTCTATTACAAATTTGTAACTTCCCCTATGTTGTTTGAAAAAATCATGCAAAGGCTTTTCACTGTAAAGTGAGCACTTTTGAAAGTCCTGCTAAATTTATACTTTCAGCCCGTTGGTTGTGCATATTTTCGTGTACCTATCAAAATACACTGTCATGCGACTTTCAGCTGTTGTTTACATCAGCTGGCTCATATGTCCACTGTATAGCTACTCATTAAATAAACAACAAACAGCAATAATCAGCACTATAAACATGCACACGTTAATTTCAGGAAATAAGAGGCCTATTGGTTTGTGAATATTGATTGATGTTCACAATAATTTTTCTGTTTAGATGTAAATTAGTCTTTAACTTAAGGTCAACACTTCCAAGGACATAAAATATATTTGATTTAGGTTGTAAACAGAATAGCAAAAGATTTAAACATTCTTTTTCCATTTATAAAAACAACGCCAAGACATTTTGAACGTTCACCTTTAACAACTGTTGAAATGATGCAATATGCTTAATTTTTCGGGACACGAGTGTAAATTCTTTCGTGTGTATTTAGCTTTGGAAAGCTTCGTAATATTTCATCAGGTTTCAAGTTAAAGCCGCGGTGGCTAGTTTCCCGGTGGCTAGTTTCCCGTGTTTGTTTGTCGAGCAGACGTGTGCTTTTGAAGGTTATCGAGTAACAGGTGTCTGTTTACCGTCTAGTTTCGAAAGTTGTTGTTTTGGTCATGCGGCTGCGACGTGACGCAGTTGCGAGTACAACAACATGTTGTGAGCGCGGGACACAGCGTAGTTTGGATGACGCTAGGCGCTTATCTTAGGAGAAGGGGGGGATAGGCCTGCCTAATATATACTGGTGGTGCCTATCGCCTAGAGAGAAAGTCACCAACCGTCGAAAAAGACGCGTCTGGCGTGAGAAGACGCATCAGGCGTGAAGAATTTCACCCACACCGGCAAGCACCCGTGACCGTTTCCTTTTCAGTTTACGTCACTTAATTTCTATCAACTTCTTTCCGCCGGTGTGGGGGGTCGTTAGGGTGCCAGGAGGGAACGAACCTCCCTCCTGCCTTTGTATATTAGTCTTGCGATGCAAGTTTGAGGCACTACTAAACTGTAAACAACTGTGGCGCTGTTTTCTGCACTGGGATAACTAATTGTGAAAGTTCGTACTCTGCAAACTGGAAAGTCGTCTGTGCACTGTGAACCTTCAATGATAAATAAAGTATAAAGCAAACTAATCTGGAACTTCTTCTTTTTAATTAATCAGTGTCACCTGGCACTGAGTCTCGTATTCTACCTATGAGCAAGCCGTGTCAACATAAACATCGGCCAGGTAATACTTCCGCAACGTTACAACATGGCGCCTAACTGTGAGGCGGTAATATAATAAACATTCGGCAGTGGAACGAGACGGAACATTACACTGTATGTAGCTGATACTCATCAGTTAAATAAAGGCAAGCTTTTAGAGAATACTGTGAATTTACACCTTCATACAGAAGACAACGTGCCTTAAAACAATAGTTAAATGGCCTAAGAATTACGTTTAACATCATTTACGAGTAGAATTATATTGCGTAAATTCCTCACAAATCAACATTTTAATACAAAACTACGCACAAGCAAATTGCAGCCATTGCTATTACATTTAGAGTAACGAAAACAACAGTCATGAAACTCAATTGCTGAACAGAATAGATCCAAATTTTTACAGTATACTTCCACAGTGATATTTGTCACTTGACTCAAGTTACATGGAAAATCATCTAGCACGTAGTTTTTAAAGCACATAACACCTAACATTTCTAAAGGCTTACCACTTAGCTTACAAAAAAAATCACTTTTTGCCTATAAAATTTAAATGCCTTCACTGTTATAAACGTAACTTCACAACAATACTAAAAACACAATACCTAGCTGATGACAATGTATTTTATGAAACTGCATTCACGCATTTAATGCAGAATTTAGTTTTGTTCCAAATTACTTACCTTGAACGAAGTTGTGGAAGTTAGTACTTATTGTTTGATATATCGGCTCATACAAATTAAATTGTTTGGACAGATGTTATAATACTGTTTTAACATATTCCTAACAATAAAGAAATGATTCACTTGCAGTATAAATCATATTTATGCCTTTATTGTTCCAAAATGAGTGACACGTGCCAAGGTATTAACTCTAGCTTGTAAGTTTGGAATCGCCTAAATACTAAATAACACACACACACATTTATTTTAGCTTTCAGAATTGCAACACATATTGCAAATATAACAAAACACTCATCCAAAGTTTATTCGAGGCTTAAAATTTATGCTGACTTAAATTACATGTAGCACCACGTTTTCCAGATAGGCATGAAATTTCAAGAATTTCTGGGACATGAAACTATATGGAAATACAGCAGAAAGCAATAAGAAACAATGCCACTTCACTCAGACCATATATAAAAATGTTTTATTTATTACGTTAATGAATACTGTATTTCAGATTTTACAAACAAACAAATTACGTTGGTTTGGTCATAAACCGCTGTTTTGTTGACCACGGGCGTGGACCAGGAAAAAAATGAAACGGCGAACCAGCTGGTTCAGTGTGCAATAGCGAGTATTGGACATATGAAGGTTAAATGTATTTTAACCATCAGCATTCTCTTGAAAAAATGAATGAAATAATTAATAATGAATTAATGAATTCTAAAAGGCAATTCAACTAGAAGCCAACTTATTGAGTATAAAAATCAGAATTGAAAAATTTCTTCTGTATGAAAACTACAGCTGTTCAAAGTAATTAAGTGATCCTATTCACTCCCTTTTATGGTACTGTTAGTCAAGGTTGATCTAAATCGTAAAGATTTATATGTTACACTTTTTGAAATATGCCACCATTCTTTGGACAGCTAAAAAACGTAAACAAGGCATTTGAAAGTTGTAATATAGAAGTGTTTACATATAGCAAAGTATATATGTAATCTGTAGAACTTCAGCAGGGCTTCAGAACAGTGTGAACTTATCATGAATGAACTATTTAACTACTACAGCAGGTGCATTTCTCCTCATTTCAGCAAGCAGTAACTGCTTTTACAATCAATCTTAGTACATTATCTATTTTCAATGAAGGGCATTCCATGTAGTAAAATTTTATGGTAATATTTTTTAGGAGATGTTATCTCGTCCATTGAATCTTCCTCGCACAGCCACAGAACAACTCCAAGAAATATTTCGTCACCAACAAGCTGCTGGGCTAAATAAAAACCAGGTTACATAATTTGATGTGTTTGTATAGTTATGTTGATTGTTGAATGTTGATTTTTGATATATCAAACCAGGAGTGTGTTGTATGCTGGTCTAAAATGTTAGCTGTTGTATTTGTAAGATTGTAAAAAAATGTGTAATTCAATATATAAATAGTATACAATATATCAAATAAATAATTTATTATAAAAATATTTANGTAATATTTTTTAGGAGATGTTATCTCGTCCATTGAATCTTCCTCGCACAGCCACAGAACAACTCCAAGAAATATTTTGTCACCAACAAGCTGCTGGGCTAAATAAAAACCAGGTTACATAATTTGATGTGTTTGTATAGTTATGTTGATTGTTGAATGTTGATTTTTGATATATCAAACCAGGAGTGTGTTGTATGCTGGCCTAAAATGTTAGCTGTTGTATTTGTAAGATTGTAAAAAAATGTGTAATTCAATATATAAATAGTATACAATATATCAAATAAATAATTAATTATAAAAATATATTTTTTTTTTTGTGATTAACTTTTTATCCTTTTAAGCAGAAGCCCTTACATAAACTTTGGAATTTGTTTCTTCAGTATGAGTTAAATCGTTTTGCACATTTTTCTGATTATTGAATTGTGAATAAAAACAGTTTAGATAGTTTCAGCTGTTTCCCGTTTTATAGCACATGTACTAATAATAGCACCACACATTCCTAATAGTTTCCTATATGTGAAATAGCATTAGAAATTGTTTGGAGAATGGCGTGACCTGCTTTTGTTCCCGGCAAAGTTACATAAATATTTTGCAATATTTTAAAAATATGTTGTAGTTTGAAATAAGTTGCAAGTTCGTGTTTGTTATCTATACATCTAACATCTACATGATAATTGTTTTAGAATCAAAAACAGTGATTGTATTTGTTAGAGGAATACTTTTGGCTTGAGCATAAAATGATATATTGAAAAACTGTTCAGTATTTCTGCAAAGTGTTCACCTATGAATATCATTTACAAAACTTATGACTGAAGACTAGTGTCCATTTTCTCTTTACATCTCCAACACATATTTTTTTTAAATGGCTAAAACAGAAGTTTTCACAAACATTTTGAGGTGTTGTAACTCTGGTACAGGGTATTTATTTAAAGTATTGTAGGGATGTGCAGCACACCTTTATAAATATGCCCAGACTTTCAAGTTGTCTTATCATTCCTACTTTTACTACTTTTTAGTAGGAAAGTAGGAATGGTCCTACATTTTGCTAAATTTGTGCTACTTATCCTATTTTTTTACCGCCATTTAATGGTGGTAGAAATATAATTTTTCAAGATTTACTACTTAATGATGCAAGGTGAAGTGCAGTCAATAGAAGTGTTATCTAAGATTGTAACTAGTATTATAGTAAGTCACTTATTTTCATGCCAGCCCCAATGAAGAATAACTGAGGGGCACTTTTCTTAGTGTTCCAGCTCCAGGTTGTTGAAACAGTACTATTAGAAAACTTTCGTAGCAGTGGGTAGCGCAGGAAATATTTTTTGATAATTCTCACAAAATTAGTTTTCCTCTTTACCTTACAGGGGCTGCAGTGGCTGAGTGGTTAGACTGCTTGCCTGCCACCAAGGTGAACTGGGTTCACTCTCTTGCCGGTTCACTCCTGATTTTCGCAAGTGGGATTTGTGCCGGAAGATGCTGCTGATCGGCAGGTTTTCTCTGGGATCTCCAGTTTCCCCGCCCTTTCATTCCGGCGCTGCTCCATACTCACCTCACTTCACCCTCATCGGCTCTCAAGACCTCTGTGTTAAGAGCTGCCCAAATCTATTCACTCACTCGCTCTTTACCATATAATAAAGGGTTAAAGGCTATTCACAGTAAAGTGAGCACTTTTGAAAGCTCTGCTTATTTTCTACTTTCAGCCTGTTGCGTATCCTTCTGCCGTAAATCAATGTAAACATTGCCATGTGGTATTTGTGTAATCAGCTGTTCAGAAGTCTGCTGTATTTATCTACACAACAATGTAACAAGTGAATATCTATAGTGGACTCCCTCTCTACCGTTTTTCAAGGGACTGTCAAAAGAATTTCCATGTGGGATTTTAGTAGATCAGGGTTCTGACATCTACATCAATAAAGTAAAATTTCTGACCTTACTATACTTCATTTTGAGTATAACGAGAGCAGTAAATTATCTGTGAATAAAGTTTAGCTAATAAACACAATTAAAATTGGAATTTTTAAAAAAAGTATTACTATATTAGTATTACTGTAAATAATACATTAAACATTTCACCTCAACTCATTTAAAAAATAAATAATAGATCATCTTAAAATACTGTATATCATTTATTGTAATCAGACACCAAATGCAAGCTCACCTAAAACTTTCAAATCGTCTGAAAATGAAAACAATATAACACAAAATGCAAGGCAAATTTTGAATGTCCCGTGTGCACTCGATCAGTTGAGAGTGCATGGAGTGATTATCGATCTGGCAGTATGTTCACAACAGCGGGGTAGGGGGTGAATGGAAAGTGACGGGAGGAGTGAAACCATACCCCTCCACGCTGCTAGATGTTGATGACACCTTGTGCATGTGGCAAATGTCTCTCTTGTAAAGTAATTCATTATATTTTGTAAAGAAAACTGGTATATGGGTATGGGTTAGAGTAGGATTTTGCACAATGTAATAACGTGGTAGTATTGAGAAAAGGCCCCACGAATGGGCTCTACTGAAAATTAAACTGTATAGGTGTGTGTGGGTAGTGTAGGATAAAAGGTTGTTTTTAAATACCCCAGGATTAGTAGACACTGCAATAAAGAAAATATGTGGTATGTGATACTAGTGAGTAGTTGTTAGTGAACCAAGTTGTCATATTAGTAACTTTTATATTTTAGTGGAAGTAATAGTAGAATAAATGATATTAGAATAAACACATTGACAATAGATCAATCATAATCAACACTATAATCATAATATAAAAAAAACTACCACTGAGTAAATTACGAACCAAGAAAGCAGTTCAATCATTGAGGAGCATTTAATTATTAAGATTTAAATTTAGTAAAGAAACAAAGCAACTAATGTTCAGATATAAGAATACATGCAGCTCAAATTTAATTGTATGCTCAACTCAGAGTATGATTATAATTATAATTACAGTTGACATTTGGCAGCTTAAGGTAGTACTTTCACACTAGGAAAAATATTATTCAATGTCCAATAAAAAAATCTCTTACTTGGTTCTACTCTAGTAATAAGTCAATACTTTTTCTTGCCTCGGCTTAGCTGATTTATGAAATATTTAGGTAGTTTCATTAGATCTCTACTTCTGAAGGAAGCGTGGACAAATTTTACAAGGAAGGCTATAGAGAAAGGGTTATGCAGAATTCTTGAGGACTATATTATAGAAATCATAATACATCGAGCTGCTGCCATTTGCAACTTATTTCAGTCTTTATTGATCTGTAACTGTAATTCTTCTGCTGCAAGAAGTTCTAGTAGTTCATTATAGCAATTTAATTGCTATCCGATAGGACATGCAGCAATTCAGAGAGCCCTTTTTTGCTAATTGTTTACCTGGGCATTCTTCTTTTGTGCCACACACACACTGGCACCCTAAAATAATATCCTGAATAGATCTTGATTATAGAGTCCACAATAAATAACAATTTTTCAGTACATTTTCAATAAGCTTCAGGAACCAAGATGCTGACTTAAAAGTTCCAAAAACAGGAAAAAAATGTTTTAACACAGTCCAGTTTGAATTTGCCACGAAGCAATTCCAAAAATTCATGTGCACAATATTACATATTGTATTATGCTGCCAATTAATGATGAATATTTACATTTGAATAGATTTGTTTTAGCAATCCTAACACTGCTATCTTAAAATGCTGCATTAAAACATTAAGTTAATTTAACAATTCTGAAAACATTTCAATCTGTGGTCGTACTCAAATCTAATACTGTAATTAAAAGACTTAAAAAATTAAATAAACATTTGCAAAACATTACAAGCAAATAGTGTTATTAAATAACAAAGAATTCTGCAAATAGAACTGTCATGTAAATGGTTAATATAAACAATAAATTTGTAGTGGAAATAAAATAACATCATTTTATTTGTGAATATGCTGGCCATTGAATTAAATTAATATTTTGTTTTAAAATCATGTTGATTTTATGCCAGATACAATTAAACACCAAACTTTATGGGGAAAAAACAACTTTTTATCACCAGCAAAATCATTTACTTTGAAGTACTAGTGATTATAGGTGCGACTATTTTGAGTGAGAGATAATCTTAAAATTTCTACGATCGCCAGGTGCGCTTTATTTGAGTTGTAGCTAGGCGTGTCGAGTGAAGGCAATTGGGCGCAGCCGAGAGAGAGGATGCTCTTTTTTTTTTTTCGTTTACAATAGTTGCCCCTCTTGTAGGGCGGCGTTCCAAAACGTTACTTCAAGAGTACAGTAAAGTAACACAGTAACCACTGAGGAAAGCAAAACTAAACGTGGTTTTGGAACAAGCATAATGTAAATAGCATTCTGTTTTTACAAATATGTGCTGATTAAGCAACCAATGTAAATTCCAAAACATATTTGTCATTTTACACAAATTCCTTCTTTTTCAATATATTATTTTATTTATTTTGCAATAAATAAGGAAAGCTTAGTTGATAATATGCGTGAGGATTTTATTGTGGCCCAGTGGCAGGTATACGATGTAGTGAAAAGCCATGGTGGGTTGCAATCTGTGGTAATTTCCAAGGAACTTGTCCACTCAGCCAGGAATGCTCAAACTCGTTATATTGAGTGTTTGGAAAGGAAACATTTTTAATAATCTAAACAGGACAAAGTAATATCTGGGAAAAAAAACTACAGAAAACAAAACTGGGGGGAGTTGATTGAGAAGAAACGAAAGATCATGGAGGGTGCATCAAGGGTGGCCTTTGCCATAGATGAGGAATGGAAGTTACTCCTAAACTAAAGTAAGTCTGAACTACGGGTAGGCCTATCTTAACTTGCCTTTCAAAATAGTCAGGGAAAAATCATAATTTTGCCTGGAAAACCGGGAAAAGTCAGGGAATTTTGAACGGAATAGTTCACATAGTAAAAAGGACAAAGCATTATTATAATAGAATTGTATGTACATGTGCAGCTCTTGGGTATTCAAATAATTGTCCATTGAGTAAATTAAATATTTTGGTTTTAATTTTTACTTTCTATATAATACTTTATATCATTGAATGAATATAAAAGCTCATTTTCAGCTGTCTGCCTCACTGCCTCAGCATATTTTTATTTGTTTAGATATTTAATATAATGTGGCAATTATATACATAAACAGCTTTACTTGCGATTAATTAATTATTAACATGATGTCTAAAGATATAACCTTTATAATAGTTAACTTTTTAATAAAAATACAAATTTTATCACTTGTCATTTTTAATTTTCCAGTGTGTGCCTGTAAACAGAATGTCCATATTTCCTTTCAATTTGTTTAGTTCTACTTTCCACCATTTTCAGTTTACCCTACGTTACTCCCTGAAATAGTGCGTGTAAAAGTTTTACTCCATCAAGATACTCAGAGTAATAACTTTGCAGTTTTGGGACACTGCCGAGAGTGAGTAAAACATTTACTCAAATTGTTTTGGGACAGCCAAAGAGGCAGAGTAACGTTTTGCAATGCCGTCTAGGCATGTAAGGGGGTGAAGAAAGGTACGCGGCTGAGAGGGACAGAAAGAGGGGGGCGGGGACGCAACGTTGCCATACTGGTTACTAGGTAACCGCTTCCCCTCTTGTTAGGCCAGACTCGCACCATGCCAACAGGGTTGCCAAATGGTGTGTAATTCCACGTAATGCGTATAATTTGAATTATTATTTTTTTAAAAATCCTTTTACAGAGATGGAAAACTATACCTTTCTAAGAGAGACTTTGGGAGGGTGTTGTCGATCCTGGGATTGTAGATTTGGGGATTTACCAAATTATATGCTCTTTTCATGACTAATCTACCATCAAACTGTTTTATACAGTGTTATATCAGGCGTTCTTGGGTGTGGTCTAAACTGAAGTTATGTGTTGTAACGAAAAATTGACTAGTCTTATTCAGTTTGTCGGGAACATGTGTGTTTTATGTAGTGGGAATGAGTGTGTTATTATTAGGTAGGAGCTTTCATGATGGATAAATGGATTGTAAAATAGCGAAAAGTAGGCGATAAACAGGTAGGTGATACAGACAGCGGTGAAACATCTGTGGTTGATGGTGCAGGCCTTAGTATAATTATGGAACACTGATATTTCGCAGGAGTCTAGAAAAACATCAGAAATACCCCTAATGAGATGGGAAAAACAGAAACGGGAAGGGGGGGGGGGGAGAGTTTGATCCACTTTCTAAAGATTGATTTGTACAGAAAATCCCTAAAGATGCAAATAAAGGCATATTGCATGATATTGCATATTGTAAAGTCTGCGACACTAATATTAAAGTAAAGAAGTATGACTTTTTCGTCACAGTAAATCAGAAAAAACTATCAAAATATTAGAAATATCGTTAAAACACAGAAACAGACACACATGGTCATTTCAGAAATGCAGGACAAAGTTAGGAGGGCAGAACTGAAACTGACAGGGCTTCTCGTGATAAATGATTAGCCTTTTCTTTTGATGGACACACTAGCACCTGTGTGCCTACATTTTTCCTGATTCGGGGGGGAAAAAAAAAGTCCCTTTATAGAACTATGGCTTCTTCTCTAATAAAGGAATCTATGGGGCATTGTTTCGAGGCGCGTCTATGTGACAAACTTCGTATTCCTGGTAGTTTTTTTCTCCACGATAGTGAATGAAACTAAAGATTAAGCTTTAACTAAACAATGTACTTTTACTGTTATATACTATGATGAAAATGACAGTACCGTAAAAACTATATTTTTTGACATGTGGAATCAAGTTCTGGCACTGCTGACAATTATTTGCATGTTGACTATGTGAAAAAAAAAATACATGTTGAATATGTAAATATGACAACAGAATATATTTTGTGGACCCTGAAACTATTTACTTAGGCATTCAAGCGCAGGAGAATGTAGAACGACTAGAAAGAGACTCCAACATATCAAAGAAAGACTTGCAGTATTTCTGTCAATCTTGCCTACATTTTTACATAGAATTAGCAAAGAAGCTACACAAGCGGTTCAAATTTCTATTTACTGATCCCCTTTTCAGCATGATCTCTGTTGTTGATCCACCAGTATATCTGTCATTTCAAGTACAATCATTGGCCCCAATTTTTCAAATATTTCACATTCTTAACCAATTTGTGGATGCACGAGAAATAGATAGTGGCCCGAATATTCATTGCTGGACCATTCTGAATATGACTTTGATCCCTGCAAGTCGCCAGAGGAATACTGGAAAATGTTTCAATTAAAAAAATGTGGCAGGTATGCCAATTTTCCCTACAATAGCAACACTAATTAAAATATTGTTGATTGTTCCATTTTCAAATGCTAGTGTAGAACAGTTATTTAGTTCTCTACAAAATTGTAAAAAACGCAATAGAAATAAACTTGGCACACAAACCATTGTCGCACTTCTTCACACTAAACACAGCATCAATGATCAAGGGAGGTGTGTAGATTTTGACTCTGATAAAGAAATGATTTCAAGAAAAATATGGGAAAAAAATTTAAATTAATTTGTGTGTAGTTTTGTGTGCAATAATAACATACAGTGTTAGTGAAGTGTAAATAAAGTGAATACTGCTATAGACTACAACCTTCATAATGTCAACATGCTCTATCTGCAATCCAGAATACAAACATTGGTGAGTTGGTACTTGATTTGAGTCTTTTTCTGAAATGCTTCTGAGATTGCCCATAACAAATTTTAAGTGTTATATTCTATTCAAGCAGCATAAATGGATATCTAGGATGTGAATAAAAGTTTTTACATTAAAACTGTATCATAAATGTAAGTCTTTTCCTTGTTTGTGTAAACTGTCCACTATATAATTTTGTAAAATTACATTTTAGTGCCATTGAATTTTGAAGCCCCCGACAGTTCTCTCTTTCTTTTACCATCATTAGTGCAATATTATTATGTTAGCAACAGGAAATTAGGGAATTTAGTATTTTAAAACTGAATACTAAAACTAAGTTACCCAATAAGTTATTGTTTTAATATACAGGTCAAGTGATCTTTTTAGTAAATAAAGAATCAAATTGAAAATGGCCTTAGGCCATGTTACAATAATTGGTTTTTTCCACTTTTGTATTTTTCCATTTCGTGATTTGTAGTTTGTTGGCTTCCATTTGGAACACTTCAATTGTCACTTGTTTGCACATTGTGCAGCCATTCGGTTCAACACGGAAATTGAACTCTTAAAATTATAAAACAAAAATTCCAGTGGTTCCTAAAATAGTTTTAACTTACAATAATGCCACACTCTCATCTATCATTACTATGCCATTAAGTCAAAATACAAGTTTATAATTTTTTTGTGCTGTTTACTTTATTAAATATTTATTTAGACATTGGATACATAATTTGTGTATTACAAAAACTAGATTTATTTATGCATTTACAATTTATGCCATAAAAATAAATATGGAGGTGATTAGGTAAGTTAAATGTAATAATTTTTTTAGCTTAAAATTTGGCAAAGTGCAAAACGAAATCAAATTTACAAATATATGTTGTTATTTTATCCATTAAATTAGATTATACAATCAGTGACAATTGGAAAACACTCTTAGGTATTGTATTGGCTGAACGTAATACAAGACCATTTAAACAAGAGTAAATTGTGATGGGTGTGACAAATTCAAAGGAAATGCTTCCATCGCCTTTGATAAAATGTGTTCACTGTACAAGTGTAAATGTTGTGTATTTTGAACCTCTGGGTCATGTAATCTTGCCATGAAACTGGCAACCCTGTACGCCACATACATCGTGGGAAGAGACCATGCGCCGCAGAGCAGTGATAAAGCGGCGGTGCATGTGACGTATTTCACACCCAGTTATGAGACTTTTCATAAACAACCAGCTTAAAAATGATTATTGCGGGAAATCTTAGGTGACTGGACCAAAATATACTTTGATCGACGCAACATCTGATAAATAATACAAGTGTGTAGCTTTCCCTATCATTATTTTATAAGTGTTTTGCCAGTACCACTGAAATTAACTGTGGATTCTGTATGTGCGTTTACGGTACGAGCGTTCACTGTATTTTAGAGTACACTGTAAATACACACACATTAAGTTCAGTAAATAATATAACTTTGTGACTACTGATGTGGTTCTTACGATTTAGAAATAAATGGTCTAATCTTAGGTAATAATTTTTCTTTATTCTGTCTTGAGTGTCTCAGAAGAGTCGAACACTTGGGTTACTTCCCTTCATATCAGCGCCTTGCTAGTTACAGCATTCCTCATTAAATATGTGCAAGGTTCAAATTTTCGCCTGTCAGGTATCATAGGAATGAAAACCTCGGAGATAATAATTTATTTTGTCCATCACATATGGCAAAAAAGTGTGTTAAATAGACTTTAAATTACAAGAAAATGATTTTGAATAACATTTATGGGTAGAACTATGGAAAACGACATGCTTAATAGCTTTTAAATGACATGTTATTTTATTTAAGTAGAATATTACAACATGATATTCTTCCGCTGCATACATTTTCAATTGTGACACTATCTGTAGACTATCAAAATTCCTATTGATAACGTTTGGGATTTAAGGCTTAAATAACTCCAAAATTAATAATTGTATACTCTCACAATGTGTATGCAAATGGCCAGTTTTGCTATGATGATATAAATATAAAAAATAGTTGTCTTAAAACCTTGGTGGCTAAAGCAAACAGATCCAAATTTTTAGGTTTATTTTTGCAGCACACTTTTACTGTGATATTTATCACTAAATGCAAGTTTCATGGAAATCCGTCCTGTGGATTTTGTTTCTGAGTGTGAATTTAGATGCTAAGTGATGAATGGAAGCTTCTACAATGTGCAAATATTCCAGAAGAGTGGTGTTTTAAGGAGGAGAGTGATGGAATGCATTAGTGGAGAGGTGGAGTATCCTGGAGATGAAGTTCAATACAACAAAACCATAATAAGAATTTATCACTACTCGGGAAAAATATTTTCTTTGTAAATTCACTGGGAGAAAAGAAATTTCCAGAACTGACGAGACTGGGAAAAGTCATACTGGTTCTTTCGCGTGGATTTTCTGACACCAGTAATTTTCTTGTGTCTTTCACCAGCAGTTGTAAGTGGAGTTTTCAGTCTACCAAAGATAGGCTGAAAAAGTTCAATAATCTACCCCACAAAGTTCCCATAACAGAAGATTTCACCAGAAAGGGTCAGATTGCTTATAGGTTGCTCAAGAGAGAATTGCACAGGAAAAACTAATGTGAGCAGAAAAACTGAAGAAGAAAGCTGACGAAAAATAAAGACAGACTAAAGAACTTAAAGAGAAATGAAAAAAAGAAAATGATTTTAAAGAAAAGGCATTAAAAGCCAAAAACAGCATACAGCTAGAAAAAACCGTACGGAAGAAAGAGGAAGAGGTTGACCATCATCTAAAAAATTATACAAAAATGATCAAAGAAGCTAATGCAAGGATAAGAAATGCTTTAAGTAGTAATGATGTGAAAGTAGCAAAGACAGAACAGACTAGGTTAAAAGCAGCAGTTGAGAAGGTGGAGAAAACAATTCCCATTTAGAAAAAAATAGGAGTTGAATAAAAATCAGTGGAAAAGGGCAAGAGAACATTACTTGAATATTTCTCAGTATTCTCCAAGGAAAAAAGCGTAAAACAAATTTTTAAAAAAAATTCTATGTATGTGGTGGTTTGAATGTGAAAAGGTTCTTGCATTTTATACTATCTTCATTGTTGTTTTCTCTTTCTTACGATTCAATGTTACGTTTTAAAGAGCATTGTATTGCAAAACCCAATTTTATGCAGTGACCAATGTTTCACATATTCATTTACCATATCTTATTTATCTTGTTGTTTAATTCAGTGTCACGAGATGAGGTACTCTGATTTAGATTAATTATCCTTTCAAATATTGTGTTAAAATATGGGAAATGTGTTATCAGTATATTATTTTCTTATTTGCCTTATTTAACCATTGTCTTTTGTCTCATTTATTTGTATTTGTATACTTTGAATATCAGCCTTAAAAACATGGGCATATTTTTTTTGTTTTGAAAATTCTATCTACAGACAGTTTTAATAGTGTTTTTATCCTAAATGTCTGCCTTTATACTTTGGAGCATGTTGTGTTTTGCAGTGTGTTGTATGGGACTTCAAGTGACTAATTTGTAAAATATTTTTTGCATAAAAATAAATAATTGTTATTTTATATCATGAAAATTATCATTATTACAAAATGAGGCCATACCCCATCCAGGGTGAACTCAACTTCAATGGCAGGGTCTACAATATATTAGGACTGTAAATTGTGACACTTGTTTTGTTGTTTTGGGTTTGGTGATTTTAAAACTTTGTATACCTCAGACATTATTTCAGATTTGTTAACAGTGTTTTCTAACTATTTTTTTTTATAGTTGTGTAGGGAAGAACTAGGATTACTGGCTATGGCATTTCCAACGTTGCTGCCGGTTGTGATCATAATGGGTTCAGAAGTTGTGTTCACCTTAACCTGCTATTTGTTTGGGGATATTTACAAAAGCGATAACAATAATTCCATAAAAATATTTAACGCTGATCTTCATTTGCTGTGAAATCATGCCGCTTGTATTATGATATTGCTGGAACTGGAAGATACTGTGTACTTTTGAAAAAGTATGTGGAAATGTATCAATCCTACTTTTGCCTAATTTTGTTTATCAGAAAATCCTACTTTCCCAGTTTTTTGGATTGGGTAAGTTGCTGGAAGCTCCGTCTGCTTTAAAATGGCATGATTACAATAGAAAGTCTCATAGAGGTTATTTGCCGTCAGAAAGATTGCACATCAGTTGCGTAGAGGAATGAGGCATGTGGTGTGCATGTCTGGGTTGAACTTAGATTCCTGGTAGATGGCACCATTAAAGATGTATCTCAGAATTATATTTCTCCAGCTTGGCTGCTTATATACATGGGTATAATTTTCCATATTTAGACTACCACATTCACAACTTCTGTGATTAGATTAATGCTGGCTGTTTTAGTTTTTCCTGTGTTGTCTGTCTCTATTCCAAGAAAATTGCAAGTAGTTCCTTTCTGCTTATTTCTGCACATGCCACACATTATAATACATTTGCTATATATCGGCCACCTTAAAATTTACTTGGTTGCAAAACTTTCTGTGAAACAAATTTGTGTATACTAAATGTTTGCATCAGAACCTTGTTAAATTCAGTACTTAGGCTAACAGCTACTCCAAAATACAAACAATTTTTCATATGTCATAATCTATGCACTGTAAAATAAATTTTGATAATATGAAAGTAACATTAAAATGATTATAACTTGGAAAGTTTTAACTTTTTGAAAGAATAAAACTTGTGTTTGTACAGTTGTAAGTAATAAACACACTTGGTAAATAAAACATTTTTATTGAAGTTAATCTCACTCTCGTTGGATTTTATAAAAAATAAAATGTTATCCTTACACTACAAAACATTTGAAAAGGCATTTTTTTTAGGCCACATACATTTCAAACATTTAAATAACTGTTTTGAAATACATTATTAATAAATAAAATAAACTTAGTGTTTGTAGTCCTGATCGCAACTCCTGAAAATATGTTATAAGACAAACTTTGGATAATTACTTCACTAAAAACCATGTTTGTCTGCCACTGATATGAAATTATTTATTTGCAGTCTCATTCTTGTTTCCTGAAACAACCAACTTAAACTTGGGAATGTAAATATATTTGTGGTTGGGGTGCTTGACAGTAACCGAACACGGCAGATCAAGATATTTTTACGAAACGCTTGAAGTGTGCCGATATTACATTTCACTGAAAAGGCAGTTACAATCTATACTTAATGAAAGCAAATATAAAAATAATTCATAACTACCGGTCAAATACTCTGACAACACCAGAAGCTAGCACATTTTCCAGTTCGTGTTGTGCTCTGTGATCACTAGCATGCAGAGACTAGAAAGCTAGGTGCAGTTTCTCTGTGTGTGTGCGTTAGCGATGGGGAATATTTCCCGGAATGGTACCGGAGAGAGGAACTGGAACTACAGTTCCGAGCAAGCCAAATGAATGATTCCATCTGAATGCCACACTATTCCACCACTTCTGTTCAGAAAATGCACAACATTTGTTTAAATTATTTTGTGTTTAACTTATAATTAGTGGAACAAATTAAAAATCACGCCTTGAAATTTGAGTACCACGAGTATTATTTAAATACGCTAGATTACTGCAACAACGAGATATTTCCAGTTTTCCAATGCCTTATATATATACACTGAAGAGCCAAAAAAACTGGTACACCTGCCTAATATCGTGCAGGGCACCCGCGAGCACGCAGAAGTGCCACAAGACGACGTGGCATGGACTCGACTAATGTCTGAAGGTATGCTAGAGGCAATTCACACCATGAATTATGCAGGGCAGTCCACAAATCCATAGGAGTGCGAGGTGGTGGAGATATTTTCTGAACAGCACGTTGCAAGGCATCCCAGATATGCTCAATAATGTTCATGTCTGGTGATTTAGGTGGCCAATGGAAGTGTCTAAAGTCAGAAGAGTGTTCCTGGAGCCACTCGGTAGCAACTCTCGACGTGTGGGGTGTCGCATTGTCCTGCTGGAATTGTCCACGTCCGTCGGAATGCACAATGGACATGAATGGGTGCAGGTGATCGGACAGGATGCTTACGTATCTGTCACCTGTCAGAGTCGTATCTAGACGTATCAGGGGTCCCATTTCACGCCAACTGCACACGCCCCATACCATGACAGAGCCTCCACCAGCTTGAACAGTCCCCTGTTGACATGTAGGGTCCATGGATTCATGAGGATGTCTCCATACCCGTGCACGTCCATCCGCCCGATACAATTGGAAACGAGACTTGTCAGACCAGGCAACGTGTTTCCAGTCATCAACATTCCAATGGCTGTGTTGGCGGGCCCAGGCGAGGCATAAAGCTTTGTGTCGTGCTGTCAACAACGGTACACGAGTGGGCCTTCGGCTCCGAAAGCCCAATCAATGATGGTCCGTTGAATAGTTCGCACGCTGGCACTTGTTGATGCCCCAGCATTGAAATCTGTGCCAATTTGAGAAAGGGTTGAACGTCTGTCACGTTTAATGATTCTCGTCAGTCGTCGTTGTCCCGTTCGTTCACAATCTTTTTCCGGCCGCAGCGATGTCGAAGATTTGATGTTTTACCCGATTCCAGATATTCACGGTACACTCATGAAATGGTCATACGCGAAAATCCAAATTTTATTGCTACTTTGGAGATGCTATGACCCATCTCTAATGCGCCGACTATAACACCACGTTCAAACTCACTTCAATCTTGATAACCTGCCATTGTAGCAGCAGTAACCAATCTAGCAATTTTGCCAGACGCTTGTTGTCCTATATAGGCGCTGCCGACCGCATCGCGTTACTCTGATTGGTTCCATACTTCTGTTATTTGCTTACACACGCCTAAACCAGTTTTTTTTGGCTCTCCAGTGTGTAAGAGCAGTTTAGCAATATCATAAAATAATCATTGTTTTGATATATATATCAAAACAATATATGTATATATATATATCAAAACTGTGATTATATTATGATATTGCTAAACGGGGACAGTTCCTGCTCTGAACTGTTGCCAAAAAGGTATTGTAAGGCCAGCGGAGATATAAATATTTTGGCGATTGAATGAAATTGTTTAGACTCTGAGCTGTTGAAATTCGCGAAGGGTTCCTGCGAATGAACCGTTTTGGAGTCGGAATCGCTCTCAGTCTCCAACTATTGTGAACTCACGAACGGTTCCGGCGAATGAACAATTCCGGAGACGGAATCAATCTCCGTCTCAAACTATTGTGAACTCGCGAACTGTTCTGGCGAATGAATTGAACCACTTGCGAGTTGTTGAAAATACCAGAAATATGATGCATAACCCACAGTAAAATATAAATGTGAATATCTTTTTAATAAATAAATTTATTGGCACAAGAACACCACAACAGGAGTATTTCTAAGTTTAAATTGTTCCACTCAGACTTATCAAGAAGAACAAAATATGGTAGAAAACATTTTATAGTTTTTTTTTTTCTCAAACTAGTCACACTCTTGCAGTATTATCTACTTTTGTTTCTATGGACATAATTATGCTGTGCATTGTTAGTTGAGCGAAGGGAAATATTACGGCCTTAAAAAGTAAATACAAAATAATTACAGTGTAAGAAAATGTGAAAAAATATTGTTAATCATCAGTTTTCTGCTATGAATTAAATTGTGAAAAAATTTCTCTTAGTAAGAATGAAATTCCTTTCATGATACATCATTTTCTTACATATAATGAAGTAGTAGTTGCCCCCTCCCCCCGCAAACACAGGATCAAAATTTCTAAAACCACGATTACGTACAGATTACGTTGAGTATGTTATGAGAACGGTTCTGGATTGGAACGGTTACTGGCTATTGTGCGTGCGGAGAAAGGAAAGCTAGATGAGGCAGAACAGCAGTATCGATCAATCTAGTGAGGAGAGAGTGCGCGCAGCTCTGGTGTCGGAGGGAGTGTAAGCTTGCTGCCTTCCCCTCACTATTCACCTTGGCAAGGTTTCTTGGTTCCATTGTACTTGTACACGGCTTGTTCAGAGTGACAGCAAAGGGAGCCTTGCTAATTGCAACTGCATTAGAATATCTACCTTTTGTCACTCTTATGTAGAGTGTACAGAAAGACTGAGTAATAGACAGGTGATAATAAGTTAGCATTTTAATAATAAATCAACTGATTTTCCTGCACGAGCCCAGTGGAAATGTAGTTCCTTGGCATGCTGTGTTTAGGCTTTTTTTTTTCACTAAAAGGGGAGAGCCTATATCTCCTAGGTGTAATTTCTCTTGGAAGGTTCAATCCCCGGTCAGGTCACTCAGATTTTTGCATGTGGTAATTGTGCCAGACGATGCCGCTAGTCGGCTGGTTTTCTCTGTGATCTCCAGTTTCCCCCCGCCCTTTCATTCTGGTGCTGCTCCATACTAACCTCAATCTCTCTCATTGGCTCTCAAGACTTTGCTGTTACGAGCTGCCCAAAACTCCTCCCCACTCATCACTCTTGGAAGGTGTCAAAATATTAAAATTAATAAATGTTTCATAAAAACGAAATTTTTTTGCCCTATAAATGATTAAATGCAGATACAGTTGTTGAATTTTTGGGATGCAAATGTGATCTTAGGAGCACATAAATCTTTCATGAGTCAATTCATGGGAACCATTCAACTGTATTTTACAAGCACGACATGTAGTTTTGCTGCTAAAGTCATGCAAAATGGCCTAAGTAACATTTTAATACAGTGTTTGCATATGGGGGTGGGTAGGAATGGTCCAAATTCAAATATAAACCCCTTCGAAGTAATGACCCTTTCTAGGGAACAGTGGAAGCTTGTAGTTTCAAGATTTGATTGTATCACATATTTTACAAAAAAATGTTCATGATCGAATAGTGAACTTCTGAATAATATGTAAATGGACAAAGTTGCATATCTGTCTCTGCCATAAATTATTTTGTGGAAGAAATAAAGGTTCCTACCCTGATTTTACATAAAAAGTTTGTAATGTTGAAGGTGTATTGATTTTCCAATGACTTATTATTAAGCAGTGTGTTCAAATAATCAAAATGGTTAACTTGTGTTATTCCCCTAACTCTAAATATTTTTCAGGAAATCGTGTATAAAGTTTTAAACAAATAAATGCAGTACTTGCCTGAGTACATAATCAATATGCATCACATTTGAGATGATTGGGAGTCTAATGGGAGATGTATATTAATGGATAAACACTGAAAGTCATGTTAGTGGAGACTGAAAAATTATTAAACGTGTGCGGTAAGCACGGAAAAAGAAAATGTATTGTATTCTGTGTTGATCGTTAACCTGTTCAAACTATGCCCATGATCACAGACATGTTGCAGCGGAAAGACACTTATGGTTGCTACTGTAAATGTTAAGAGCACAGTGTATTCTGCAGTGCCTTCCACATGAGTTCTGTTTGTGGAAACACCTGCACCTCTGGTTTATGAATAGCCGATGCTGATATGTGGTTCATTAGTCGGACAAGGACGTAACATTAATGTATGTACATACTGGAGTAGTGGTTATTACACATCAAGCAAGCGTGAATGGCCTTATGAACATAGTCCAGAGATGCGTTAGTAAATGCAGTACAAGTATGTACAGTAGAGGTGTACGAATACACTGAGGAGCACCTACACATAGGCAATACATTGTTTGCGAAGTTACATGCAATTCATGGTAAACTGAGCACATTTTAAAGCCCTGCTTATGATATACTTGTGTGCACATGTGTATTCTTCCATCAATTGTAAAAGTCAACATTGACAAGGACCTGATCACTTTATTCATGCTTTGGCTAAAGTAAAATGTGAAATTGTTGTGTATCAAGTTGCTAATTCTTACACTTGTGTGCATTAAGAAATCAGAAAGAAAGAAATACATATTTTTACCTAGTAAATGTTAAGACATAGAACTACTTTCCCTCCGTCGTTACCAACTTATCTGGGTGCATGCCAGACAGTGTACCCGTCAAAATCTATGTAGGGAGGGGCAGTAACATTTATCAAAGGCTGATTTCAAAAGTGCTCAATTAACCATGAGCATCTTATACATGTGTGTGCACAGGAGAATTGTTGGTGCCTATTGTATTTTGTGAGCCCTACCTCACATTGCCTGAACTCTGCCATGTCAATTTTTACTTGAAGATCATACCAAAAAAAAACTATGGTCTATCAGACTACTACCATGGTCAAAACAATACTATACTCCCCTTTCCATTTCAAAACATGACCTTTATAAATTTAGCCTCTTGGTTGCTGAGAACTGTCTGCTAGAATGCCTGTGACATGGTGTCGTCACTGCTGTTTACATCAAAAATTCTCTAAACACGTCCTCTTCCTCACGCCCACTCGAGCCTGCTGGGCTGCTCCTCTCCATTGGTTCTGCATCTTCACACAGCCAGTGACTTGTGCTCTAGCCTGATGCAACTCTCTCCCCCTATTTCTTTGTTGGCTGGTGTTCTTGTCTCCCTTTGACAACTTACATCTTCTCCATGCTTCATATTTTCTTGTAGTTCCGCATTCAGCCTTGTATTTCCTTCCTGCCCATTTGGTTCTTGTGATTTGTGTGCCTGAATGACCAACGACTTAAAGTGGTCAACGTGCCCCAGCTGAATGTTGTTACCCACCTGTACCTGGTATGTAAATGCTTTCACCCGTGTTTTGACCACACCTGTGGCCCATCTACTATCTTCTCCCCTCACTATCTTGATCAGAACTGCTTCACCTCCTTGAAACACCTTAAGTGCACCTCACTTTCGGTTCATCTTGAGCTTGACTTTCTCTTGCCGCTCTATTTCATTTGAAAAGGATGGTTTTAGCACTGCCAATCGGGTTCATGGTCGCCTTTGTATAAACAGTTCTGCGGGGGTTTTCTTGGTCACAGAATTATGCATGCTCCTGTACGCAAATAAAAAATACATCCAGCCTCTGTTGTAATGTATATTTCTGCTTAAATTGTTGGTCTTTTTGCACTGATGGTTGAGTGCTAACTTGATAGTCTGTACTTGTCTTTCTGCCGCACCATTTGAACTATGGATAATATGTGTGATCCTAACATGTTTTACACCATTGGATGACAAAAAATGACCAAACTCTTCTGACTGAAAAGGAGGAACATTGCCTATTACAACAACTTTGGGCAACCTGAATGCTGTAAACTGTGTTCGTAACTTTTCCACCATAATAAATGCTGTTGTTGAGTTCATTGGAATTACTTCCAACCATTTTGAAAAAGCATAATTCAGAATCAAGAACTTTTGCTCATGCCCATCAGCAAAATCTAGATGCAACTGTTGCCATCTCTGACCTGGCCAGCTCCATGGATGCAGGAGTACTGAAGGTGCAGCATTTTGGACTGACTGACAAACATTTTCAATGCCGAACCTCTTCTTCAATTTGATTGTCCATACCCTGCCACCACACACAACGTCGAGCTAACATTTTTATCATTGTAATTCCTGAATGCTCTTCATGTAACAGCTTTGAAACACTGTCTTGCAACACTGCTGGTATGACCACTTCGTTCCCCCATATTACACAGCTCTTCAAGGATAGCTCTAATTTTTTGGAAGCAAAAGGCTTCAACTCTGATGACAGTTTTAGGTCACTCCTGTAGGATGAGGTGGGATAAATTGGAGAGTACAGTGTCCTCCTGTGCCACTTCCGCAATATCCGATGCTCTCAGTGGAAGGTCTTCCAAGGATGCAAAGAAAAAAGTACCTCCTTCAACCATGGTTCACAGCTTTCTTCCTCCACTCCCAGCGACTGCAAACATGAAACACACATACATACACTACACACGCACACATTCTGCATTGTCAGTGCAATTTTACACCTATACCATACAGGATGGTCCTGAACTACAGGTACAAATGCTGTGAGGTGATTCCCTGCAAAATGGGATAGAAAAATTTGTACTAACTATGTCGTACAGTAACTTGCAAGGGAGGTAGCCACCCTTGCAATTCGACATGTCAAACTGTATTAACTGAAAATAATAAAACCTACATGAAATGGAAGAGCAATTCTGTTCATAATATTTTCTTTAACCAAGACCTGAAACCTGCGAACAGTTGTGGAGTACTATCATCCCTGTACAGTGAGATAATTGGAGCTGGTATGTTGGTATCCTACCAATGTGTGTGTAACCCTTGGGTATTTCTTTAAGACGTCATAATCATACTAAAGGACGTTATTGCACAAATACCGTTACATGATAAAAATATCTAAATAATTTATATTGCACCATTTTGAAAAAAATATGTCTGACCCACTTAAATTATGCAAGTTCACATGGTCGACTGAAGTACCAGTTGTGTGCAAAATTTGGTGAGAATTCGATGATAAGTTCGCGAGATATGGCATAAAAATTGCATTTTATCACCTGGCACCTAGCTGTTCGCAGATACCTGAACGAGACGTTGCCGCAACGCTGGATTGGTCGAGGAGTAGCTGGTGACCAGGCTCATCATCACTGGCCACCAAGAAGCCCGGATCTTACCCCTTGCAATTTTTTTCTATGGGGTTACATAAAGGATCAAGTGTTTCGTCCACCATTGCCGGCTAACATTGTCCACCTCAAAACGAGAATTACGGACGCCATCCAAACCATAACACCGGACATACTGACAAGAGTGTGGAACGAGTTTGATTATCGCGTAGATGTCGTTCGGGCTTCTCGTGGTGGTCACATTGAACCTTTATGAAAGCATGGTAAACAAACGTCACAGTTCCATGGTTCACTTGATTGGTCAACCAAGGCTGTAGGTTGTTTGGTTTTGATATAATAGACTTTCAAAGTTGGGGTATTCTTTTATACTCACTCTGTAGTATGTAAGTTTTGAGTAAGCTTTATTATTAAACACGTAAGAATTTTCTGTGATATTTTGATTATTGTCAGTGTTAATGATGAACACCTTCCCCCACCCGTGAGGACATACGTTGGTTTACTGCTTCCGTCAAACACAGACTTGCATTCTGACTCGAGCTCACTGATGATAGCTTTCCATTTTGGGGGAAAGGTTGGATTAATCTGCACTTGCTGAATGTGTGGCCCGCTACTCACGTTCCATTTCTAAGCAATACTTTTCCGGTCCAATCGCAATCATCCCAACAAATTCCTACCCAACAATATGGGCAACAATTCACCCTGGCTAGGTACTACCACCATTGGCAGAACCAGTTGTTGACCTCGGTATTCCACTGGAATATTACATTTCACCATTACGCGTAACGGCTGTCCCGAATAAGTTTTAAAGGCCAATTCAATTTTCTTCATCTTACATGACCTTAACTTTGCCCTGTATGTGTTGTCTGAGCACACAGCTACTACCGCCCCATATCTATTATACTTTCATTCTAACCATTTATCATCACATCAACTTTGAAATTATTTGCACTGCTACCTACTTCACTAAAATCAATGTTAACCAAGTCCAACTCTTCTGAATTTACCTCCTTTACCAAGTGAATGCCTTGAGTCAGGCATGCCATTTGATATGCCCACGTTTTTTTTACACACATGGCATATGTAACTTGCAAATGGGCACTTTGCTGCAAAATGATTTTCACTATTACATAGGTAACAGTTTTTATTCCCACCTGAACCTATATTTTGTCTGGAAGTTACTCCTCTCCCCCCCTGACAACCTCCAACATTTCATTGCGCGATAGTGAAGTCACTGTCCCCATCGTTGGTAGAGTCTTCTTGAGTTTGTTGCGCAACCCCTGGTCTCATTTACTTGGAGTGTTGCAAATCCACTTCCATTATCAAAGTCTTTTTCACTGACGGGAAGGTTAGCATCTCCTCCACTAACGGTTTCTGCTCTATATCTTCATTTCCTTAACTGCTCACAAACACATCCCGTAATACTTCGTCCAGAAAAGTACCATAATCACAGGACATTGGCATTTTTTTTTTCAGGGTTGCCGCATATTCAGCTATGCTCTCCAAAGTTCCTTGTTTTCTTCACAACAACTTCAATTGCTCGGATATCACAATTTTCTTTGGAGCATAATGGGCACGAAGTATTCCCGCCAATTTTTGCATATGACTTTGTTCCTGTCTTATTGGGTGCACACAAATTCTTTATCATAGCAGAAGTTTTAGGGCCTAACAATGTCAAAAACAAACTACACTTTTCATCATTATTAATTTTCTTGGCCTTAGAATAGAGTTTGTGACAAGTCGTTTTTTTTAGCTTATTTAAACTTTTTGTGAGTATGGTCACTTTTCCCCCATATTTATAATTGATTTTTATATGTTTACACACAGCGAGTCTTAGAGTAAGTTTTTAACTGCTGTGTGATTATATATTTTCAATTTACTTGTTGCATTTCATTTTGAAACAAGTCTTGTATTATGGTGTGTAGTTTAAACTGTTTTACCAAAAGTTATTCTTAGTGTTTAGTCTAATTAGTTTAAATCAGCCACTAACCTTGCCCCAATGAGTGTATTGTAAAGGGTACACTTTATGCTACAAACTGCTGTAACCCAGTTTGTCATAGCATTTTATTTCAGGACTTTATAAAATCTTTTTTTTTTAAATTTGTATATAATTTTTAAAATTTTAGTACACACAGTAACTTTGTGCTTTATATTCACTTTACAAATTGATACTGGGTTTTACAAATGAGCCATTTGACTTGGGCCATCTCGCTGGAGTGATTACTGCAATGTTCAGGGCAGTTTGAAGATTTCGCCTCATCAGTTCATTAAACATGTTCATAGTAAGTGGCTTACTTCACAGGTAGCAGCTGAGAGATTACTTGAAGAGTGGGCTGCTTTAATAAAATATTTTCTGAATTTTATCCCAAGAAAGAAGTCTTGATTTGACTGTAAAAACAATCTACTTGAAGGTTGTACTGCTGCTGATAATACCTACACTACAGGCTGAAGTCATGTTTGTACTGTGATCTGCAGTGCTGCTATTTTTGGCAGCTTGACAGAGTTTTCCAGATGGAAGCACAACTAATACACAGTTGTATTGCAATTTTATTCAGAAATGAGAACTTCATTTGGCTGAGTGCGTAAACAAGATCTCTTAGAACACTGAAACTTGAGAAATATGAAAGTATGTTCAGCTCAGAACATTACTTCTTGTTACTGACATTATGCGTAATGATAATATCATTAGAAATTTTGGAGGCTGTGGTGGAAAACCGTAACATTTTAACGCTTTTTGTTTGCAAGCTCAGAAACATTACACTCGTATTAAAAGCATGCACATTACGAAAAAATCTTCACTCTCTTGTCTTATCCATTGCTTGGAAGTTTGTCCTTATGCAAACCTAATGAAAGACTTTCTACAAAAAGAGCTGCTTCCACATTATTGAAGTTGCACAAGCTATGCCATGGAAGATGCCTACAGATGCAGTATTAGACAAGTGAAATTTTCTACAACTAGATCCTGATGAAGAAGGATCTCAAAATATGCTTGTTGATGTGTACTGATTGCAGTTTATGGATATGTGATATTTCAGTAGCAATCCTAAATATCTAATTCTAAAAGCTTCTCATTTTCATGCTGAGCACTAACTTCAGTCAAAACTGCAGTGTCTGTAAGAACATTGAATGCTATTATTACAGGATGATTCACGAGGAGCTACTGCCACTCAAATAGCCTATTCTTTGCATCATTTGGAGCAAAATATGTCATATAAATGTGGGCCCTATTCCCAATGTTTACAGAGTAATTCGAAACATTTGTAAAAGGACAAATTAAATAATAACCCTTTCAGAAGTAAATACAGTGATGTATTATCAGACCGTATTGTTTACAGTTGAGTATCACAATTTCGTCTAACAAGCTTACAAAAGATGTTCAAAAATGTTTCCGTCTACTTCCATACACTTGGCGCACGCGTATGAACCGCACGTGTTGCTCTACGTAGCTGCACACGGCTGTCTTTGATTTCTGTAGCGGCATGCATGATGCACGCAAGTAGTTCCTCACATGGTTGTTCAGTTCTTTGGTAGATAATAACCTTTATCCATCCCATACGCAATAATCTAGTGGTGATAGATCTGGCGATCGCGGAGGTCAGGGATGAAAACTGCCTCGTCCTACCCATCTCTCGGGGAAATGCACATTTTAGTGTTAAAACACAGCACGCTGGAAGTGAGGAGGTGCGCCATCATGCTGGAAGATCATACGACGTCTCACTGCTAACGGAATATCCTCAAATAACAGCGGCAGTTCTTGCAAAAATGCAGATACACCACACCAGTCAAGTGTCCCGGGAAAATGAATGGCCCAATCAGCTGATCGTGTAGGACACCACACCACACATTGATGCTGAAACGGTGTTGAGAATTCCTTTCCACTGTAGGGTACGTATGCTGATTTTCAAATTACTCTGTAAATATTAGGAATAGGACTCACATTTATGTGACATATTTTGCTCCAACCACCCTAGAGTGGTGGTAACTCCTCGTGAATCATTCTGTATAAGGGTCTCAGTGTTTACTTAGAGGAAAAACAGAGAGGACTAAGAAAAAGATAAAAAGCAAAGGCAAGGGTATTCAGTAAAGAACATCGAAAACTGTGGGGAAAAAAAAAGAAGTCAAAGTTTATTTCTAATTTGTTGTAAAAAAAAAGTACATTAACAGTTATTTCACAACTACAATTCATAAATTATTTTGAAAAATCATTTTTATCATTTTCATAATGCAAGCACTTCGTGTTTAAGATGTTAATTTGTAAGAACAGTACTATTAATACAATGGTTTCCATAAAATAAACGCAATTTTTATAATTTTTGTAATTTATCAAGTACAGTTGAGCATTTTAAGAATGATAATTTTTGTAATGGACTTACAATAATATTTTTAGGATAGTAATTTTTTTAATTTTTGTGAAATAAACATTTTGTAATTTTTCATCATGTAAGTAAATATTTAGCATTTCACAAGTCCAATCGGTAACATTTTTAGAATTGTAATTTTTATCATGCAGACAGTATTTCTCAAGGTTTAGGATAGTAATTTTGTATTATATTTGTTGCACAAACTAATTCAAGTTGTAGTATTTCACTGTTGCAACCCCTTTTATTATGACCATGTCTCTTTAAAACCCATTTTTTAAAAACAGTAAAAAATTCTGTAAAAATAAAAAAGGTGGAAATTGAAGGAAATCAGCTGATAAATAAGTTGCTAGGTATTGTGTTTTACACTACTCCAAACAGTGTATTTATAAAAATGTGTACCATCCCCATTTTGATGTATAGTTGTTGGACTGGGTCAAAATATGTCAAATTTACTAAACCCTCTATTAAGACCATCCCTCACTAACAACCCTATTCCTGGAAACTGTGAGGGGTCTTAACAGTGGGGTTCTGTAAACAATTTATATTACACAGAAAAGACAAAATATAGGGTTGGCTGGGATGGATCTTTTATCTTTCTTTTTTAGTTTAATTTTCCATTTTCAACATTACTTCTTATATAAACATTCCTAAACCAGAGTTTTAATCACTGTTTAATATAAGCCGAGGGTCAATTTTTCATGTCAAAAAGCTCTTTTTTGCACTTTTCCCAAGCCTTTAACCTGTTACGTGTCCTGCCTTAAAATAATGCCCCTGCCTCTCCACAAAGCAGTCCTCCCTGTTAAACTCTTCAATCTTACCAAGTGAAATATTGATTCTTACTCACTCATGCACCGTTTCCACACAACTAAACCGTCAAAAATAGCCAATGAATATTATCACCGCTGCTACATTGCTGGATTTTCATTCATTCTTAATGGCGACAAACTTCCCTCTGGGATACTAATCTCACTCTCATCACCAGGTGTTGTATTTTGTGAGCCCTACCTTACACGATTGCCTCAACTCCAATATGGCAGTTTTTACACTGGTGATTATGACAGTACAAACACTAAAGGTTTGTTCGCATGGTATGCTATTTCTGCTACCTGAAAGCAAGTGGTATTTTTAATGAGCAGTGAAGTAGCAGAAAGAGCAGTGACGTCATTATTTTCATTGCTATAAAAAATATCTCTATACACTTCTTACAGGATACCCAAATATATTCTCGCCAGCAATCTGTGTAAAAGCAAATTACTTTTCACAATCACCACTCTCAAGACTCTTCGACGTTTGTAATTTTAATTTGGCAGTTCTTGTTTTGGTCTTGCATGTTCTGCTGTTCCTCAGCAAGTAAGAGCAGAAATAGCTGCGTTTTATGGCAGAAATAACAGCTGCTTCTGCCACCCAAACAATTGAACAGCAAACAGGAAAGGTGCTTCCGGTAACATAAACGTCAACTAGCAGAAAAATAGCAGAAATAGTGCTATATTAGCAGAATAGTTGACCACACTTATTCTTCCATCACACACTACTGCCATAGTCAAAACAATACTACAGTGCCCATGATACATAAAAGCATAGTTATGCATTCATGCTACCCAAATAATCTGTTGTTCCTCTTGCACTGTGTACTCTCTAGTCATTCAGACTATTTGACCATAGTAGTTTATACTGGTTTTTTCATTCATAACTTGTTGAAGTTTTATATTGCAGACAGTTTTATGCAAAATCAGGGTTGGCAAACACTTTTTCTTCCACATAATTTTGTGACAGATAGATGTCACAAAGTAAGTAGTTGGATATGGAGATCTTTGTCCACTTGAACATTATATAGACGTTAATTGTTTGATCATAAATACTTTTTGTAGAATGTGCAATAATCTCATCTGTCTACTTCACTTTTGAAGACATTTACCACCATTGGGAAGCACTTCAGGCCATGGGTCATACATGCATGTTTTCAATACGCAGGAGTCTTTGTTCATGTAATTACGTTCTTATTTTACATACTATATATGTCTGATGCTACTAGTTATGTTAGAAAACACAAAAATATGGAGTCCAGCAAAAATATATTTTGTTATAAATTACATATCGTGTAAGGACATTTTCAAAACATTTAAATTGCATAATTTATTTTGACATTACCACAAATTGACTGCAAAGGGTAACTTATTTGATCAGTACATTAAATCACAAAATATTATCAGAATTTCATTATAACAACACAATTTGGTATAATTTATATGCTACAAAATTACCTACTTTACTTTATTCTGATCCTTACGTGTCATGTCTGTTATAATGTACAATTTTTTACTTTTTATCAATTTGTAAACTGAAAAATTTACCTTGTTATTGATAAAAATGTGAGAAATATCACCTAAAATTTACATTAAACTGTTATTGTAACAGAAGATTTTTTTTTTAGTTGACTCTGCATATTTTGGTAACTAAGTACCTACACAAAACTAAATTCTCAGCATTTCACAAAGATATTCAACTTCCCACTACATATTTTTATATTTTCTAAAGAATTTTTTAAATTTTAATACTGGCCTACATTTTCTGGGCAAAATTATTAGTTGCTTCATTTAACCATAGTTATTTCATGCCACAAATGCATTTGAGAGAACAAGAATAATAATAACTTAGATGAAACACTACTTTATAAATAGATTCATGCAAATATTCATGTAAATGCACATGGTATGAAATAACACTTCTGAAGGCCACATGAAGAGTATTGTGCTACTGCCATCAGAGTAAAAATATATGTAATCAAGGACATGCTTCTACAAAAAGTAAAGAGAAAATTTACATGCGTGTGTGTTGTATATTTACGCAGTGTGCAGATATTATTTTCAAATAAGTAGAAACTTTTGTTGAAAGACCGTAGAACCTGGACTTCAGGTATGGATTAATTTTTCCTATTCGAGTTGGCAGGACCTGCTTATGTTGTAATGTCACGTCTGAAACCTGTTAAAATATNGGGGGGGGGGGGGATGGTAATTGCACTGTACACATTTTAAATGCAGATTGTAGGTGCTTTGGGAGTTTTGCTATTGGATGCGGTATTACCACTTAAACTCATGTACAAAAAAGTTGGAATGATTTGACAACGTTCAGTCAGTATTGAAGCACTGTTGTTCTACTCATGACTGGAACATGGAATGAAGTGCAAAGTGCAGAGATATTTATCGCTAACATCTTATTGTAGGCCTAATTAAAACGCTGAAAATCAATTGAGAAAAAAAATTTGAAACATACATACCATGATTTTTAAAAAATATTTTAGTAGATATTTTACAAAAAGTTTTTTTATGAATTGTTTATTCAAAAGTCTCGAGCCTGCTATACAAATCTGCATGTAACCAGATAGAATTTCTAAAACTTCACGTAAGTACTATAGGAATCTTAAATACTTGATCAGTATTATTTCTTTTGTGCCACACTCCCCAAAATATAAAATAATAAAAACATTTTAAAAAGTCCAATTTACACCCACACATGCCTATAATATAAAATTATAACTTTTTTATAACTTTCATAAAAAACCAAATGATTGGAAACTTGCTACTTAGTTTGTTATGGAGTGAGCGAAGAGATTTGGGTGGCTCTTAACATCGAGGTCTTGATAGCCAATGAGGGTGAAGTGAGGTGAGTATGGAGCAGCACCGGAATGAAAGGGCAGGGGAAACAGGAGATCCCCGAGGAAACCCGCCGACCAGCGGCATCGTCCGGCACCCGGTTCGCCTTGGTGGGGTGCAAGTAGTCTAATCACTACAGCGGTTTCCATAATTTTCTTTTATGTTCTGTGGGTTTTACTTTACTTTGTCATTTGAGTTTTTGATATAATTTTACTTTATCTCTAAGAGTATGTTGTGTTATGTTGGTTTATGTAGTATTTCCGTTTCTTTTTGTAGTGTTTTGTAGATTTCGAAAGTGTTCCATCATTGGATTCTATTTTATTTTTGGTAGATTCCTTTGGTTGCTGTTGTGTTCTTTTCTGTTATATTTATGTTTTTAATTACCGTATTGCTTTTTGTTTTTCTCTCATTTATATTTCTTCACTATCAAAAATGTACAACAGAAATTTCAGTGGTTTCTGTTGTGTGGAATTATCATTCTAATGTATTTTGGTGATTTATATTGTTTTCCATTGGTAACCTAATAGCTTTTATTGGTTTTCAGTGGTTTCTGTTGTATAAAAATTTCCGTGGTTTCTGTTGGTTCCTGTTGTCAGAAAACTCTGGAACTATTGGTTTTAATTGTTTTCTATTGGGGTTTAACAACTTCTGGTGGATTAGGTTGGTTTCTGTTGTAAATTAATCTGTTGGTTTATGTTGTATTCTAGTGGTTTGCATTGACTTCTGTCTGTTGGTTTCTGTTGTTTTTTATGAACCATAGCCTGTTGGCTTCTGTTGTATTCTAGTGGTTAACATTGGTTTCTGTTGTGTTTTGTTGTTTTCTGTTTTGCTGTGGTTTATTGTTTCCTGTGAGATTCTAGTGGTTTCTATTAATATCTGTTGTTCTGTAGTGTGTTGGTTTTTGTTGTGTTCTAGTGGCTCCCACTGGTTTCTTCTGTTTTGCTATAGTCGGTTGGGTTTTTTGTAATCTAGTGGTTTTCATTGGTTTCTGTTATGTTTTGCTGATTTTTATTGTGCTGTAGCCAGTTGGTTTATGTTGTATTCTAATGGTTTACATTGTTTTTTGTTGTGTTTTGTTCGTTTATATTGTGCTATAGTAAGTTGGTTCCCGTTGTATTTCAGTGGTTAAAATTGGTTTCTATTGTGTTTTATTTGTTTCTATTGTGTTCTGTTGGTTTCTATTTATGTATGTTGTGTTTTAATATGTTCTGTTGGTTTCTATTGTGTTCTATTTGTTTCTGTTGTGTCCTGTTGGTTTCTGTTGTGTCCTGTTGGTTTATGCTGTGTTATGTTGGTTTCTGTTTTGTTCTGTTGGTTTCTATTGTGTTTTATTGGTTTCTGATTATTTTGTTGGTTTCTGTTGTCTCATAGTCTTTTGGGTTCTGTTGTATTCACATTGTTTAAAATGAATTCTGCTGTGTTTTCTTGGTTTCTATTGTGCTGTAATCAGTTTGTTTCTATTGTATTCAAGTAGTTTCTGTTGGGTTTTGTTGTGCTCTAGCATGTTATCTGTTATATTCTAGTGGATTTCATTGGCTCATCTTGTATTCTATTGGTGTTTACTGTTTATTGTTGTACTCTAATGGATTACATTGCATTCTGTTGTGTCAGTTTTTGCATTATGTTGTATTCTTATTGTTTAGTTGAATTTGTTGTGTTTTGTTGGTTTCTATTGTGCTGTTGCATTTGGTATTCTTACTGGTAAAATTGCTTTCTATTATGTTTTGTTGGTTTCTATGGTTCTGTATCTGTAGATTTTTTTTCCTTTCCTGTGATATACAATGAATTAATCTATNATGTTTTGTTGGTTTCTATGGTTCTGTATCTGTAGATTTTTTTTCCTTTCCTGTGATATACAATGAATTAATCTATGTTTTCTTGATTTCTTTTGCATTTCCTGATGTTTCCATAGTTTTTGTTGTGTTCCATTAGTTTTCATTGTATTTCACACTGTTGGTTTCTAATAAGATTCATATTGTTTTACAATAGTTTCTGTTGTGTTTTGTGATTTTTTATTGTATTTTTTATTGTTTCCTAAATAAAATTAGAACCCATAAACACAATATAAACAAATAAAACACGACATAAACTAAGGCATACAGTACTATTACCTCACAAACCAACAGGACGAGTACATTAAAACCCAACAGAACACAACAGAATATAATGGAAACCATTGAGACTACAACAGATTTCAATTGAATGAATTTCGACAGAAACCAACAAAATATGACATAACCTGCAAAAACCTATCGTAGATCACTAGGATTTAATCAGAAACCAACAGTGCGAAATGAAGAAAACATTATCAATAAATGGGGCTACATCAGAACACAACAGAATGAAATGCTACAGAAACCAATAAAAACCACTAGAAAAACAACAGAGAACAACAATTACATCACAATACAAAAGAATGAGATGCAACACAAACTAACAAAATACAACAGAAACCAATGCAAATCACTACAAATACAACAGAAAACCACAAAACACAACATAAACCATTAGAACTTACCTGGACTGCATCAATATACAACAGAATGAAATGCAACATAAACCAACAAAATGAAACAGACACCATACAAACAACTGAAATACGACAGAAAACCACGAAACACAACAAAAACCAACAGCAATTATATCAGAATACAACATAATGAAATGCATCATAAACTAACAAAATGCAACAGAAACNAACAAAAACCAACAGCAATTATATCAGAATACAACATAATGAAATGCATCATAAACTAACAAAATGCAACAGAAACTAATGGAATCCACAAAAAACAACAGAAAACAATAGAAATTGCTGGTACTACATCAGAATACAACAAGATGAAATGCGGCAGAAACCAACAAAATGCAACAGAACCAATGGAAACCACTATAATTACAACATAAAACAACAAAACACAATAGAAATAAAAGTAGAACTATAGGATTTCCTCAGAAACCAACATGGTGAAACACAATAAGAACCAATAGAAAACACTGGGGCAACATCAGAATACAAAATAACGAAATGAAACCAACAAAATACAATAGAAACCAATGTGTGCTACCAGTTCGAAAACTCTCTACTAAAGTTCACTCTAATGTGATGATAAAGTGTATAATTTCTGTCAAGATAGATAAAGGTCACTAACAGTTTNTTCTGTCAAGATAGATAAAGGTCACTAACAGTTTATTTTTTCTTTTAGTTCTTTATAGAATTCTATTACACTATATATATGAATAATTTAATATTCTAACACGTATTATTTTCTGCGCACATTTGAAAATGAAAATGCCACTACTTAAAAAAAAAAATTATTTTCAAACATGTTACTGAAGCTTAAGTCACAACACAACAGAAACCAACAGACAAAATTAGAAACTAATCAAATCTACTGGTAATACAAGAGAAACCAACAGGTTGTTATAGGAACAGAAACTAACAAAGCAAAACAGAAACCAATGTAAAACACTATAATACAACAAAACACAACAGAAACCAATTGGCTACAATGCAATATAAACAAAAAACATAAACCAATGTAAAACAATAGAATACAACAGAAACCAACAAATGCAATGGAAACTACTATATTACAACAGGAACCAGTTGGCCACAACACAATAGAAACCAACAATAAAACAAAATAAACCAATGTAAAACACTAGAATACAATTGAAACCAACAAAACAGTACACAAGCTAATTAAAAACACTAGCATACAACAGGAACCAAGTGACTACAGCACAATAGAAACAAAAAACGCAACAGAAACTGATGTAAAACACTACAATAGAACAGAAGCTAACTAACTTCAGCACAATATAAACCAACAATACACAACGGAAATCAATGTAAAACACTAGCATACAACAGGAACCAATTGGCTTTAGCACAATAGAAACCAAAAAACGCAGCAGAAACCAACTGGCTATAGTACAATAGAAATNCAGGAACCAATTGGCTTTAGCACAATAGAAACCAAAAAACGCAGCAGAAACCAACTGGCTATAGTACAATAGAAATAAACAGAATCCAATGGAAACCTCTAGAATACAACAAAACGCAACAGACAATAGTGTAACAAACCATCATAACACAATTAAAACCAATAGAAACTATTAGGTTACANACAGGAACCAATTGGCTTTAGCACAATAGAAACCAAAAAACGCAGCAGAAACCAACTGGCTATAGTACAATAGAAATGAACAGAATCCAATGGAAACCTCTAGAATACAACAAAACCCTACAGACAATAGTGTAACAAACCATCATAACACAATTAAAACCAATAGAAACTATTAGGTTACAAAAAAAACAGACAGTACCCCGAAAAGAGGCCAAATCCCGTATTAAATATAACAGAAGTTAAAAAAGAAATCAACAGCTTAGACATAGACACCAACACAATAATTTCTGTTGTGATTTCTGTTGGTTTTTGTTGTAGATTTTTGGTAGGGTTTTCATCCTGTTGGAAACTGTTCTAATTGCTTTATGCTGTATTTACATCATTTTCTATTGTTCCTGCTTCATTGGCTTGGTATCTGTTGTGTGCTGCCCCGTCAGATTATCCTGTATTACCAGTGATTTTCATTGTTTTGTGCAGTTTTATTTGTCCATATTTCCACCATTTATCACTGGTGTCCGTTATGTTTAGTTGGTTAATTTTGTTAATAGAGCCAATGGTTAATTGCGTAATGTATTATGATTATCAGTGGATGCTGCTTTTTAATGGTTTCTAATTTGTACTAATTTATTCATTTTTAACTTATTATATGTTGTTGCATATCCTATTAGAGTACAGGTAGTTTAAAATAGTATTTTTTTTACTTACAAAGGGGATAGATTACACAACACAAAAAATTGAAACTAATGTAAATATTACAGGAACCATGGCACAATACAATACAGACGAGGAGAACTCGGCATACATGAATGAAAATCACTGATGTGACAACTACAGGATTAAATTTAATAGAAACCAACAAAAACCAATGGAAAACACTATAAATACAACAAAAACAAACAAAATGTGACAAACCACTGTAAAACAATGTACATAAATACAACATAAACAAAATACATAAGAAACCTATTGAAAGCAAAATACATACAACAGAATATAACATCATGAGATACAATTAAAAACAAATTCATGTGGAAATTACTAGAACTATAACAGGATCAAACAGGATAATATGGATAAAAGTGTAAAAAATATAACCAAAACTATTTGAAACAGTGGAAATACAATATGAACAAATATAAATCACTGGAAATAATACATAACCCACCACTGAGTTTCGTCACTACTCCATGGCCGACTCGAGACCACGGAGGGATGTCGGTTACTTCTGTCAGTTAATTTGCTTATTAAATAAATCAGTGTATAACAAAGCGTTATTTGCTTTACTTNGGATGTCGGTTACTTCTGTCAGTTAATTTGCTTATTAAATAAATCAGTGTATAACAAAGCGTTATTTGCTTTACTTCTATTATTCTAACATGGTAGCAGAGGTGCGTGGTTAGGAAGTGAACGAGTGAAATAGTTTAGTGAAAATTCCGAAAAAAGAACAGTTTTGTTAACCATAATGGCGGCTAGAAATAGCGACATAAACATTACAATTTTCGATGGAGCAGACTATTGTAATTGGAAATTATGAATCCTAAAGTTTTTACAGTTTAAGAAGTGTAAGGATATGGCAGTAAGTCCGAAAATGAAGACTGATGATGACANTTTTACAGTTTAAGAAGTGTAAGGATATGGCAGTAAGTCCGAAAATGAAGACTGATGATGACAGGTGGGATGACAGAGATGTCCAGGCAACAAATTACATTTATAGTGCCATATCGAATAAGCAGCTGGAATACATAGGAGAGCTCGATACAGCTTATGAGATTTTCAAAAAATTTGACGACGAGATGTATCTAAAAAAATCAACGGGCTTTGCAGATAGTGTGCCAACATAATCTGGAAACTATCAAATAAAAAAATATCTCAGGGGTTAGCTTATTCTTTGACGACCTTGAGAAAGCTACAAACGAACTAAAACAAGCAGGAGCAATAGTATCGGAGCANTGAAGACTGATGATGACAGGTGGGATGACAGGGATGTCCAGGCAACAAATTACATTTATAGTGCCATATCGAATAAGCAGCTGGAATACATAGGAGAGCTTAATACAGCTTATGAGATTTTCAAAAAATTTGACGACGAGATGTATCTAAAAAAATCAACGGGCTTTGCAGATAGTGTGCCAACATAATCTGGAAACTATCAAATAAAAAAATTACTCAGGTGTTAGCTTATTCTTTGACGACTTTGAGAAAGCTACAAACGAACTAAAACAAGCAGGAGCAATAGTATCGGAGCAGGAAAAGCTAAATTATATGTTGAAGGCGCTACCAGTTAATTACAGCCATATTGGTGATTTAATAGATGTTCTACCGGAGGGTGAGAGAACTGTGGACTATTTAAAAAGTAAAATAAAGTTAAAAAAGGCAGAGAATGTGAGTGACACATCAAATTATACATAAAATGTTTTTCGAGCGGAAGCCAGGTCATCAAATCAGAATAATTTAAATTGTTTTGGCTGTGGAAAGCCAGGTCACTTTAGAAGAGATTGTCGTTCCAGAAATGTAAACCGTGGACGTGGTTTTTCTAGTTACCGTGGACATGGATTATCCAGTTACCAAGGATGTGGATCAAAGAATATTAGAAATTTGCATAGAGGACGATGAAATTCTCATCAAAGTAGTCATGAGAGTCAAGGTAATAGTTTTCATACTAGCATTGTAAACAATACGTACACAAAAAGTGAAAATGACAAGCCAAAGAAAGGGCAAATAGAATGGTTACTCGATAGTGGTTGTACAGACCATACTATAAGCATTGAAGAAACCTGTGAAAGTAAAAATTGGTGATGGAACAATATTAGAAGATACAAAAGTTGGTAATATTAATTCTTGTTTCCTGGTTTATGGACAAAAATCGGAAGTGATGTTGACAAATGTAGGCAAACCTGTTAAGTTATCAAGAATTACAGACAAACATTTAATTGTTTCAAGAAGGAGATTGTTAAACNGATGTTGACAAATGTTTTTTATGTAAAAGAAATGAAGGCAAACCTGTTAAGTTATTCAAGAATTACAGACAAACATTTAATTGTTTCAAGAAGGAGATTGTTAAAAATTTATAATACACAGGAAATAAATAATGATGACAAGATAAAAGATGATGAAGATAGGATAACAAAAAAAGACTCAAGAAGACAAGTTAAACCTCCACTTCGTTTTGATGAGGAATTAATGTCATTAATGTCAATTTTTGTGATGCTTTGGTTCCGGAAAATTTTCAGGAGGCGATTACATGTGATGAGTCAATGAAATGGAAAGAAGCAATAAATTGTGAGATGGACAGTCTTGTGAAAAATAATACATGGACACTAGTAAGCAAACCTCCTAAGGACAAGAAGGTAATTGATGTGAAGTGGATATACAAAAGGAAGAGTGAAAGGGAGTATAAAGCCAGGCTAGTGGTGAGAGGCTTCCAACAAACTGAGTGTATTGATGATACTTATTCTCCTGTAGCTAAAATGCCGACTCTTAAA
>NQII01002197.1:357129-382720 GCA_002778355.1 Clitarchus hookeri | reverse complement strand
GCCTACCAAGCACGCTTGCGGCACATGACATTCTACAACACGCTCCACTTACAACCTGGGCCCCCGGCCTACCAAGCACGCTTGCGGCACATGACATTCTACAACACGCTCCACTTACAACCTGGGCCCCCGGCCTACCAAGCACGCTTGCGGCACATGACATTCTACAACACGCTCCACTTACAGCATCTAGCCTGGAGAACAGTTTGTGCTTGGCCTCCAGGTTCTCCACTATGGCCTCGATGACCAGGTCTGCCGACTGCACCGACTCATCTACATTCAGAGAGGTTTTCAGTCTCTCCAACGCGCTCTTCACAAACGCCTCTGCTTCTGCTGGTTTGTCCTGAAAAAAATAAAGCACCAAAAGTCATATAGGAAACATAATAAACTGAGAGTAACAAAAATATTTTCACAGCCAGTGCAAAAAATTGTGAGGATGTCGTCACAAAATGACATGTACAGTTGGTGTTGCACTTAGAACTGTATACCCTCCGTCGCTCTTAGAACGAATGAATAACTTCTACGCTGCTAGGACTTATCGAAATGACCAGTAGTGAAGCTAATGTGCCGTCAGCACTTTTCAATGTTTTTTTAGCTGAGAATAAGACTTTTATCTTGGTTATTTGTACAGACTGTTACAATAAAACAGTACAAAATACAATATTGTCATTGCACACATGCAGGAGGAATATTACGTGACACAACTATAGAAAGTAATGCCTGGTGTGCAGTAATGTATAAGCAGCATATAACATAAACGAAAAACGATGGNCTCCAACGCGCTCTTCACAAACGCCTCTGCTTCTGCTGGTTTGTCCTGAAAAAAATAAAGCACCAAAAGTCATATATGAAACATAATAAACTGAGAGTAACAAAAATATTTTCACAGCCAGTGCAAAAAATTGTGGNCAAAAATATTTTCACAGCCAGTGCAAAAAATTGTGGGGATGTCGTCACAAAATGACATGTACAGTTGGTGTTGCACTTAGAACTGTATACCCTCCGTCGCTCTTAGAACGAATGAATAACTTCTACGCTGCTAGGACTTATCGAAATGACCAGTAGTGAAGCTAATGTGCCGTCAGCACTTTTCAATGTTTTTTTAGCTGAGAATAAGACTTTTATCTTGGTTATTTGCACAGACTGTTACAATAAAGCAGTACAAAATACAATATTGTCATTGCACACATGCAGGAGGAATATTACATGACACAACTATAGAAAGTAATGCCTGGTGTGCAGTAATGTATAAGCAGCATATAACATAAACGAAAAACGATGGTGCATAGCCATTGTTTGCTGCAAAGCTTGTCATATCACGTCACTTTAGTATTGGGTTAAACTCGCCAGCAGTAGGTACTGCAACGTGGTCGCACATTCTACCACAGCCTAGGTCGAAGGAAGATGCGAGTACACCTCGCGTATCATTCTGCTTTGCTAGTTACTACTGCCTTCAGATGGGGCGTAAGAGGTGCAATACAACATTGGAACAACGACAACTCATCGTCTTCCATCATGTTAACGACTTATCTCAGAGGAATATTTCGTCAATAGTAAATATTCCTCAAAATACAGTTTATGACATTATAAAACGATATGTACAGGAAGATAGATTTGAATCTCTACCAGAGCAACAGCGACCAAGAAAGCTTAACGAACGACAGAGACTGTCTATACCACGTAAAATAATAAGTAATCTAAGATTAAGTGCACCGAATATTACAGTGGAGTTACTTCAGGAATGTGGAACACATGTGCACCGAGAAACGGTTTGAAGGGTAAACAGAGAGAATGGATATAATGGCAGCATTGCAGGAAGAAACCAGATGTAAGCAAAGTTAACAGGAATAGAAGACTTGCCTTTGCCAAAGACCATGTCAAGAGGGAGCAGAAGTGGTGGAACGACACAATATTCGTGGACGAGAGCAAGTTCAACATCTTTCCATCAGATGGTAGGGTTATGGTGTGGAAGAAACCGAACGAGGAGCTGCGAAAGAAGAATTTGCAGCCTACAGTACAACACTGCGGCGGCCATGTTATGGTCTGGGGCAGCATATCCTCAGCTGGCGTGGGTGAGTTGGCGTTTATCGAGGATACAATGAAGAAGGATGACTACTTAGCAATTCTCAAAGACAGTTTGCATAGAAGTGCTGACAAATTAGGTATTCTACAGACTTTCAAATTCTATCAGGACAACAATCTGAAACACAAGTCACATCTGGTGCGAGAATGGCTTCTATAAAACTGTCCAAAGGTTATTGAAACACTACCTCATCACCTGATGTAAACCCTATTGAGAATCTGTGGGATGAACTTAACCTCAGAGGTAGGAGGGCACCGGTTACCTCAAAATATGAATTGAAGAGGAGGCTGACGTAAGAATAGAATCACATAGAGCAAAATTACACCAAGAAAATAATTTCCAACATGCAGGTTCGTTTCAAAGAAGTGATCAGACAAAAGGGTATCCAACGAGGTACTGAAGTGCTGAGGTGCTTATTAATATGGTGACCGAATATTAACGTGATATGCATGCATATCCCTCATTCGAAACTGTTCAGAAGACATACACAATTTTCGGTATGAGAAATGGTTTTTGTTAACATTTGTGAAGGTGGATAATATATATAAAGTCTGCAAACAGTTTCGTTTACTAGTAACTATGNATGGTTTTTGTTAACATTTGTGAAGGTGGATAATATATATAAAGTCTGCAAACAGTTTCGTTTACTAGTAACTATGGAGTACTACAATATTACAAGATCTTACAGTACACAGGGCAGTGACCAAATCATTTTGTGAGCTTCTGTAAATGTAATAAAATCACTGGCACTGTTAAAGTACTCCAGAACCTCTTTGAAAAAAAAANCATTTTGTGAGCTTCTGTAAATGTAATAAAATCACTGGCACTGTTAAAGTACTCCAGAACCTCTTTGAAAAAAAAAAAAAAGTTTCACAAACAAGTAAACTCATAATAATTTTTACTATCCTGTGAATAAAAAGAAAATGAATGAAGATGTATTCTAATGCCTAAGATACATTTAAATTAAATAAATACCTAGTAATAAAAGATATGAAAAAAAATGAATGGGGAAAGGATATACTGGCAGGTGACAGGTTGCGAGGTAGTGTGCAGTTACAAGGTTGCGCAACTCTCACCTTGAACTGCTTCTTGGCGACCCGCTGCAGGCTGGTGTTGATGCTGCTGCGGGCCTTCTCTAGCGCCTGGCTGTCGACGTCGTACAGCGTCACCTGGTGACCCGTCTGCGCGGCCACCTACACACACCACACAGTCCGGAGACCGCACGCACGTCGTCGCTTCACACGTACAGCTTCTCTGGTTGGAATCCAGATAAAACATGATTACGNGTCCGGAGACCGCACGCACGTCGTCGCTTCACACGTACAGCTTCTCTGGTTGGAATCCAGATAAAACATGATTACGTGTGGAGTAACTTCATGTTAGTTCTGTTAGTAAGTCGCCCAGCATGAAAGCAGGCCAGACCAGTAAAATAAAAATGATTAAGTTATTGACTTGGCGTGTAAAAAAGACAGAAGGATAGAGGCAAGGGCATGGAATTTGCAAGGAGCCGGATGTGGTAACAAGGAGGGAAAGAATTCCAAATGAAGTGGTACGAAGGAAAGTACAGAGGGGTTGGTATAGATCTTAGAGGCAAGAATGAGGCGTACGGCAACGTCGAGAGGATGGGACGTGAGAGGTTGACGAGGAAGCTGTTACAACCACAGTACAATGGAAGACCAAAGAGACGGGATAAGCAAGTGGCTGAGGAAGTGATGAGATGAGGCGAAGACAGGTAAACAGTGGGAGAGGGAGCGTGGTGGAGATGCAGAGGACGATGGAGGTATTTTACCACGCCCACACAGACAAAGGCTGGTCGCAGCTAACCAAGATGATAATGGTTTTGACCTCAGATTTACACTTAGCACTTAAGATTAGGATACGTTACATAAANATGATAATGGTTTTGACCTCAGATTTACACTTAGCACTTAAGATTAGGATACGTTACATAAAAAATTCCAATATATCTCATGAGCTTAACTGACACCTTTGTAGGATGACAAGCACATTGCAGCTGCCAAAGTGGAATAACATTCCTGGCAAATTAAGGCATTGGCACGTGGGTCTCTTAGTAGCCACTTCACTGTAAGGGACATTTTCAAGTTTCTCCAATAAGCTTATGTCCTACAGAACTCCAATTTGACTGCAGGGAATACAGTAAGTAAGAGCATGTCTATAATAATGTGAATGTTTGCAGTACAAGAGAAACAATCTTGCTTCTAGCAGTGGAAAGCTACTGGCTGCACGACTTCTTGTGTATGTCCCTCACACACGGATTTGTAGTTCTCCATTACCTCTGTGCAGCCGACGTAAGAAGTACGATTACCATATGTGTGGTATTAAAAAAAAGAGGATACGTTCAAGCAACAGATATGTAAAAAAAAATTGGAAGAGAGGATATTTAGAATTTTTTTTGCAAAACCCGGCTGGAATGTTTACGAGGACTCAAAAAGATGACGTGTTCAGGGGACGTCTGGTAACTCTAGTCAAAATCAAATATTTTACTTTACTTTTTTTTTTTGGATCTCTATAAAGCTTGTGAATGTTTGACATGTACTAAGTATTAAGTACTGATTTCAACTGGTAATTACAAACTAAGTTTTAGCATGATAATTAATTTTCATACTTGTTTCCTCTCTCCTTTTAAAATGACTGTATGTGGATCTTGTACTTCCACAAGCAGTCTGGTAATAGCTACTGGTGGTAGAGGAAGGCTGGAAGTGACTCGAGCTTGGCGGAGCACGTCTCGACAGAGACAAGTCGTGCGACAGGTGCCGCGGTACACCGCTGTCACCTGGCGTTCATACCAGTAGTGTTGCCCCGAGAGTTTGAACAAGTGCTGTCTACTACCACAGCAAGGAAATAATTAGGTATGCAACCAATCAAAAACTAATATTAAAAAAACAAGTTTATTTTGGTTTGAAGATATTTATGAACATTGTTTTGGCCAACCTGACACAATGCACAAGCTATTATTTTTGTTTGTTTTTGTGAGAAATTGTTTTTATGTTTACATTTACAATTCCCTTTTGTCGAGTCACGAACAAACCTTGGGCTAAATAAACAAAAATCAGAAATGTTCTACAACGTCCATTTAACAGACACTTTCCCTGTCACGAGATTTCTGCACTGGTTTGCGTAGTTGCAGATGCCTGTACTTACAGGTTGCCATCAAACGCAGTGTAAGAAGATACAAATATTTCAACCCTCCTTCCTTAAGCAGTTACAGCGAGCAGGCAGCCATCTCATTACATTATGTCGTGTTGTAAGATGCCCCATACGCTAGAGAGTGCTCAACTTTCTACTGTTATTGTTTACTGTCATTGTAGCACTGCCTTGACACGTCATTACTGGTTGCGACTGTGTACTGGCTGACGATGCCTCAAGGCTCGTAACTGACCACTCACGTAAACAGCCAAATGCAAGCCAACAAGCTTCTAATGAGCCTAGCTCCATCAATCAGTTGAATTTAGTAAATAACAAACGCAGCCAGAAGAGATTTGGAAGCCAAATTGATGTGGATGAGTTACCGTACGATTAACACCAAATTTTCCACAATTTGAAAGAGAACTTAAGCATGATGGGAAGGGAGGGAGTAGTAACAGGTGTTGTTTAGCAGGTCACTGGAAGAGGGCAAGTTTTCGTGAGGATGGGGAGGTCAGGGCGAGGCGTGGCAGCTACAGCCCGGCGAGCCTCACATTTAACACGAGGAAGATAATGGAGAGACTGGTAGAGAGTGCAGTTCGTTGTAAATGTTATAGATGAGAGGAACTGGTTGCAGGAGCACCAGCATGGATTTACGAAAGGATGCTCGTGTGAGGCGAAGATGGCAGGGCTGCTGGAGAGCCTGGTGCAGGCAGAAGATGAGGGGAAGCAGGTGGATGCCAGCTACTTTGGCCCTGAGGAGGCCTTCAACAAGACGCCCTACAGGATATTCATGAGAAGGTGGGCGACCTCCTTGTGTGCAGTGGAATGAGTTGGCGACTTTCTCTAAGGCCGGAGTCAGAGGGTGAAAGTGTGGTAGACCTTGTGTACTACAGGAGTGGTTACGTCAGGGAAGCATACTTGGCTCTCTATTACTCACCGTAATGGTAAATTACATGGGTATGGCGGTGGATGGGAAAATAAGATGAGATTGTTTGCAGCTGACTGCGTTGTATACAGAAGTGGGTAGGGAAGCACCTGAGAGGAATAAAATGAAGATCAATGTATGGAAGACTACGGTAGTGAGGTTTACAAGAAAGAGGGTGAAGGGCGAGACGTTTATAGATGGGATACGCAGGAAATAGAGGAAGTATCAGAATATAACTACCTAGGGGTCGCACCTATTGCAGGGAGATCTTAGGTGGAAGAAGCACATTGAAAGTGGATTTGAAGACAAGAACGGTTTTTTCGGGGAATGCTGGGAAGGGTTGTGAAGGGCTCAGCAATAGGATGATGACACGATGTTACGGTCAATACTGGAATACGCAGCAACGGAATGGGATTTGTACATGAAAGTGGAGGTGTGGGAGCTGGAGAAGGTACAAAGGTCAGCTAGATGGATGAAGGGCAGGTGGAGAAGGCAGGGGCAGGATGGTGAGGATGAAGGGTACATCAGTGATGGTGAAGGGAATGGGCTGGAGTTCATTGAAGGACAGGAGAAGTGTGGAGAGGCTGGTCAGGTAATACATGATGGTGAATGGGGTGGTTGGTTTGCTGGTTGTCTAGGGAGGTGTACAGAGCGAGAGGTAGCAGCAGTGTTAAGATACAGAGGGTATGGAGGAGAACGGAGCGGAGTAGGCAATCCATGCTTGTGAGGTCTCAGAGGGAGTGGAATTTATTGCAGTAGCAGAGGTGTTACGAAGTTCAGGAACGGTCTGGAAAGTAAGTGAGGTGGAAAGGGGGATGAAATGGTAATTATGCAGTTTAGGGGCTTTTCTGAACAAAACATCCTAGACCAACAAAAGTAGCATTAATGGGTTCTGCACAGTTTACCTTATTCATATTTAGGAGGGGTCACGTAAAAATAAGTATAACACATTAAAAAAAAATTAACAAAATTGCGAAATGTACGAGCAGTTTGGTTGGTGTGTTTACGTTTGGTCGCCATGTTTAATGGCTGCGCATCGCTGTTTCCCATGCTACCTACCGGCCACGGATATTCAGGAGGACGTAATGTTAAAATAAATAGAACGTACTAAATTAAATGTTAATAGTTTGAGCGGTCCGCCGGTTTTTTTACGTCGGACGCCTTAATATTTGGTGATTTTTCGGCATCGTGCCGTCACCTTATTGGCTGTAGGTCGTTGACGTCATCGTAACGGTATTTTATACGTCATCGTCATCGAATTTCAGTTGCCTTTCAGATGCTAAACAGTGTGGTTGTGTTGTTGCGGACGCGACTTGTAACGTCCGAATCTGACCGATTTAAAAACTGAGAGTGCAATAACGAGTGCTTCTGTGCGTATTTTCGCCCATGGACGTGTGCTTCTGTGCATAATATTCGCCTATGTGGCGGGTGTTACTTGTTTCGTTGAGTGAGGTAAGGTGTACAACAGTTGAAATGGCCGAGGACAGAGGAATCGTACTCGCGGTAATTATCTAGTTTAGGGGCTTTTCTGAAAAACACAATAAAAATTTAAAATTATGATATATTTCTACTCTACTAATGATGCAGAACACGAATATACTAGGGGCATCGCTTTAAAATAAGTGCAACATATTTTAAAAAATTGAACAAGTTTGTGAGATGACTGTTTCTGACAGTTTGTTTACGTTTATGAACGAAACGTTTTATGCCAACAAAAGTTGTTTTAATGAATTCAGCATAGCTTACCTAGTTGATATTGAAGCGGCCGTAGTGTTAAAATAAGTAGAACATATTAAAAAAAACTTGCGAAATATGTTTGTTTGTGTCTATTAACGTCAGAGGAATTATACCAGCCCCCTACCTAGGTGAGTCAATTTACATTCTTTTGGTGTGTTTTACGGTTCCTTTAAATCCCTGCAATCCTACATTCGTATTTTAGTGTAAAACCCAAACATCCTAGGTTAGTGTAAAACCCAAACATCCTAGGTTAGTATAAAACCCAAACATCCTAGGTTAGTGTAAAACCCTACTATCCTAGGTTAGTTTAAAACCCTAACATCATAGGTTAGTGTAAAACCCAACAATCCTAGGTTAGTTTAAAAATGTAAAATAGTGATTCGCCCATCGTGGGGTTAGGTTTTGTTAGGTTAGGTGGGCACATATTACGAAATTAGTCGGACGTTAATGCCCCTAGTATATTCGTGTTCTGCATCATTAGTAGAGTAGAAATATATCATAATTTTAAATTTTTAGTGTGTTTTTCAGAAAAGCCCCTAAACTAGATAATTACCAGTTAAAAAATGTAAAATAGTGATTCACTCATCGTGGGGTTAGGTTCTGTTAGGTGGGCACATATTACGGAATTAATCCGACGTTAATGCCCCTAGTATATTCGTGTTCTGCATAATTAGTAGTGGAAATATACCACTTTAAGGGGGGTTTTTTTTTGCAGAAAAGCCCCTAAACTGCATAATTACCCAAAAACATTTCTGAAGCTAACCTGTGCGATTCCGGATCCCATCAGACCACCACCAATCACAGTCACATTCTTGATGACGCTTGGTGCGACTTTAGTAGACATGTGTTGTTTCAAAACAAGAATTCGAGAAGTCGCCATGTCCACGCCCACAATCTGCTTTACGAGGCAACAGACACGTCTACAGCTAGCCAGCAATGACAAGGCAGTGGTTGGTTTGACAACTCTGATAAGTGGGCTCACCTTTGAACCCGACCTTTCAACTCCCAAATACAATTGTCATTTTAGCCACATCCCAGGACAATATCATAGGATATGTTTGGTCTAATTTTGAAAAAGAGTTTATAAAATAGTACCTTTTCAGTGATAAAACATATTTAAATTAACGTTCTTTTCGACGCCTGCGTGTGTTTGTAAATGTCCTGAATTGTGCATGGGATAATGCAGGTTGGGCCCCTTCCTTCGACAGAGCCTGATAAGCTCGTTTTGCACATCACCGCACCACTTCAGCACAAACACCAAAATAGGTAGAGCCAACAATCATGCACTCGTGCGCGCACCAAGTGCACCGGTCCGTGCACTCATATGCATTCACCAACTGGCTTGTAGGCCAGAGAGAGAGAGAGAGAGAGAGAGAAAGAGAGAGAGATGCTACAAAGTGTAAGTTATCAGTGTTCATATTTTCAACAAACATAAGAAGACAGTCGACGCATACACACCCACAGCCAGAGATGTTTTCATGGTATACTTGCAAATGCTGTGGCTAGTGTAATGCGGATGCGTCATCAAAAGTGCAATACACACATTTATGAGATAATGTAACATCTTTTAAAAGAGTATTTAAGTAAGAGTCATTATGTTTTCTTATGTTTTAATTTAATTCATATACATTTTCGTCACATAATCATGTTTTAGTATGATGCTGTGTTTCATCTTTTCGCCGCTTGGCTTCGGCTTTTGCCACTGGTGGGGGAAGCCGACTCCATGCTCGCCCCAGTTCATCTCAACACCTGAACGAAACCGGCGGTGTAAGTCTCTCGCTCCGCGAGGCCCTCAGTACCGGCATGTAGGCTGAAATAATTTTTAACTGCAACAGTATAAGATTAATTACCAGAACATTTGTATTCTATTTAAAGTACTGAGGGGAAAGCCATCGTACTCTCACCAGAGAGTTTTTAACGCAATCGCGTTTTCAACATAAAACCTTGTGTTTTTCGCTGTGTAAGGGCTAAGGCCATTTTGCATATCATTCATACATTTATTCATCTGTAAACAGACGATGAATGAACAGCTCAACAAGTGAAATACTGTTAAATCATTGTAGGGCAACCTTATTAGCATCACCAGCCTTTTTAGTAATATCGTTCAGGTGTAGAAGAAGGCCGACAGTCTCGCCATACTATGTAAAGAGTGCAACTGTAAGTACGCGACAAGCAAGCAAATAACTGACAGAAGGTTCACCAGGGCCCCTGGGCCGTCGACCCTACGATCCTCACTTTATTAGTTCACCACTGAGCTATGGCGCCGGGCAAAAATCCAACATCCAACCCACCCTGGTAACCGACCCCACATCAGCATTTATTGAAATGAACGAAACATTAACGCAAGTGACTTATTGTGACCAGTTGTGACCCGTGTGTAAACGAAGAAGACTGGAAACAAAATGAAAACTGTTCAGATCCGCAATCATGGCAATTACGAGAGCACAGCCTAAATGGGGACATCCACTACAAAGTTCAGTAGACCTACAGGATAAAATTCTACACGTAAAACATGGGCCTGACATTGGTTGTTTTGCGGGAGACATTTTATTCACAGAGAAAAAAACACAATCAACTAGTGCAACCAAAACATGCTACTTTAGAACTACATTTTATTTAAAAACAAAAGTAAGTGCTAAAATAATCTTATAATAATGTGATGTGTTACCATATTCATACTTGAAATTCCTTGCAAAACTATTTTAGTAAAAATAGATCATCAACATCATAGGCAGTCGGGCTCAGGCCACCCTCCTACGTCACCAGGCCGCCCCTTCAGGCAAGTTGGGCCTCGAGACAGTAATTTTTCAAATGCACTAAATTAAATTAATTAACACTCGCGCAATATACAGGACATGCATCAAGTATATAAACTTAAATTCTGGAATACTTCAAGCTCACGTCCGATCATGTATTAAATTGCAGTTATTTTTAGAGTGCATCCTTCAGATGCATAGACACCTATGAAAGGAGACAGAAGAATTTCAGTGTTTTGTATTTCATGTAACATGTCTATTGTGCTTTAGTCATAAGTTTTCATGGCTGCTATAAATATACTCCAAATTCTTGCACCACCCGATCGGCTAGGCCTGATCAAGCGCCGCCATAATTTTTAGACATCATCCAGTGGTCATCAGGTGAGGCAGGCATGTTTGTCACTTGGGGCTCATCAATTTTTGTGTGAACTTATTGAATTGCAATAGTGTAATTTTTCTTTGAAACCTTTTTCTTACTGGCCCCTAGTTTTGCCCACCACTCTCGTGACTCTGACCAGAAAGTTTATTTAAGAATTTCGCCAATTTGGCATTTAGACTTTGGCTCATCGATGGAGCTTGTGTTGAGTCCGCTTAATTAGAATTTGGAGTATCGGACCAACTGTATAGTGAACATAACCTAGTTAAAACTTGTGCCTATACAGATATAGTGTTCGACTCCATCATTTAACAACCTGGTCGCCTCTCGGCCATTTCAGGGCCTGGCCTTCTCCAGGAAAATGATTGATAGGTCTTGTTGAAGTGTAAAAATCATACTGTATAACGATCGCCAGGCATTCGGAATGGCCTACAATTTCGCTAACAACCGCGAGTAAAATGTGCATTATTGGGCTGGGGTAGTCACAGCGGAACACCCCCCGAGAGAGTTTCGTTTCGCTCTGAGCATTCACTGAGCGACTGGCGCCCATATAAACGTTCTTAACGACCGAACATCCACCTCAGCATAGGCTCTATAATACCGGTCACGTCAAGGGAAAGGAGAAAAATACAAAGTTCCTTTTGATGATGGCTAAATTTATTTCTCACTGAAACTTATAATGTCTTTCCCTTGAAACAAACTTGCTTATGCAGGTTCAAAACCAAACACAGTACAGTAATAAAACTGCGATAATCCGGCAGACCCAATAGTCCAGCACACATCAGAACACGGTTTACATTGGCAGTACAGTCGGACGTGTTCGGGAGATAACCGTTCGGCGTCTCGCCAGTCACAATTTGTTTCCGCGGGATCAGTCATCTTGGCTTCGTGCTAGTAACACTACAAATCTTCGTTTACGTATACCTTCAGTTACAGTATGTATGTATGTACTGTACTTACATTTGCATCAATGCTGTACGGTTTTCTTTTACAGTTATATTTACTAAATCCACTGTACTGTGTCAAAGTTTAGCTATTTGTATGACTGTCAAATAGACTACAGCACAGTGAAAATTTCGTACGTACAGTGAATTTGTTTTGTAAACCAAACAAATGTGCGCCTAAAACAGAAAAATGCAAACATATGATGTTGACAATCCACCAAAAACTGGACATCATAAGAAGATTGGAAAAAGGTGAGCACTGAAACAATATTATGAGTGAATTTAATATCGCATCTTCAACTATATACAATATTAAAAAACAAAAACAACAGTTGGAAAAATTTGTGTCACAATCTGCTTCTGTTAAAAGTCTAGACATTAGACAAACTCTAAAAAAAACCTAAATTAGAAACTCTAGACGAAGTTTTGTATAACTGGTTCAATGCTAAGAGAGCAGAGGGAAAGGCAATAACGGGGCCTATGATAATTGAAAAAGCCAAATTTTTTCACAAGGAATTAGATTTGCCTGTGGATGAAATTCTTTCATTCTGTAAGGGGTGGCTCAATAATTTCAAGATTTGTCATGACATCCGTAAACTAGACGTTTCTGGTGGAATAAAATCAGCTGATGAGGCTGCTGCAAATGAGTATAAAACAACATTTCAAAAACTTACTGATGACCATAAATTGTCCCCACCCCAAATTTACAACGCGGATGAGACTGGACTGTTATGGCAGTGTTTGCCAAAGTCAACCCTGGTGGGAGCTGAAGAGTCTGGTGCAAAGGGTTTTAAATAGAATAAAGACAGAATAACTCTCTTAGTGTGTGGAAATGCTTCAGGCGATCATAAACTGACTCCATTTGTGATTGGAAAGTAAAAAAAGGCTAGGCCTCTCAAAAATGTGACACATTTGCCTGTTATTTAGGTGCTCAGATGGCATGGATTGATGGCATGGATTGCCTGGATGACAGCCGAGTTGTTCAAAGACTCGTTCCTTCATCATTTCGTTCCAGCTGTGAAAGACAATTTTGAAACACTAGGGCTACCTCGAGATTCAAAGGCATTTCTCGTCCTCGACAACTACCGAGCTCACCCTCCAGAATCTGAGCTTGTGTCAGGTAATATTTTTTGCACATATCTTCCTGCCAATGTTACACCACTAATACAATCCATGGACCAAGGGGTCATACCAAATTTCAAGTGCAAGTACATATGAATGTTTGTGTATAAGCTGCTGAGCTCAGATTGCAGCATCAAAGATTTCCAACGTAATTTTAACATTACAGATGCTATTTTTACAGCTGCAATAGCTTGGTCCGATGTAAAAAATATAACATTTCATAGGGCCTGGAGAAAATTATGGCCTGAACTGGCCGAAGAAACCGAGATGGAAAAGGATGAAAATGATGATGAGCCCACAACTGACCACTCTGAAATTGTAAGTGTGATAAATTGTGCTTCCAATAATGAACTGATTGCCCTATCAGGAGAAGAAATTGATAGATGGATCGACATTGACGAAAATGTGTCTATCGAAGAAGAGCTGACAGACAATGTGATAATAAAAAGTGTTTTCAGCCCACAGGAGGCACGAGAAACTGAGAGTGATGAAGAAGAAACGCTTACAATCACATCTCTTTTGGCTGAGGCTTCGGAAGCCTTAAACACCTTTGTAAAATTCGCAGAGAGGAGCCATCAATACAACATTGCTGAAGTTATGAATCCCCACACTATACAAAATAATTTTTCTCAAAAAAGAACTCAATCCAAGGAACAAGTTAACAGCCCTGCAATGTTTCAGAGGGCTCAGAAGAAAATTCAAGCTATCCCACCAGTGGTAGATAACAGTCCGACATGTTCCACGCCCTCGACATCATCAGACACCTATTCTAGGCCTTTAGACAGCGATTCATATGACGTGATCAAGCAATGGCTCGGAGAAATACTCGTCCCTAGTTGGGAAAGTCAACTTGACGCGTGGTGTTACCAAAGCTGATGATGTAGGAAATATGTACCCGGCGCCACAGCCCTGCATTGAGCTGATGAAATGAGGTCGTTTCGGTCGTCAGCCTAGGGGACTCTGGTTAACACTCCATCACATATGATGTCGAGGCTGTAGGCCGCCTCGCATGCCTTAATTAAATTACAAATGAAACACTTACGATGCTTGTGGAGTTATTTATTCCTTGCGACTCCTTAATGAACACACACAACTTTAGTACAAAATGTGGCCTTAACGGCCCTTAAACGGCGAACAAGTGGCTTTATAATGTGAAACGCGATTGCGTGAAAACTCTCCGATGAGAGTAACGTTGCTCTCCCCTTGGCGCTATAACAAATAAAATAAATGATCCGGTTCATGAAGTGAAGTCTATTGCAATGAATATGATTTCAGCTTAAGATGTCGGCACCGAGGGCCTTTGCGGAGCGAGAGACTTAAACGTCTTGATGGGTTCAAGTGCTGAAGGCAACTGGGAGGAAGCCTGAGCCGGTTTTCGCTACCTGAGCGCAGCCGACGCCAAGCGGCGAAACGATGAAGCACAATATACACTAAAAAAAATGATTATGAGATGGAAGTGACATGAATTAAATTAACCTAAGATAACATAATTTTTCCTTATACAAATATACAATAAAAATGATTATATTAATCCTAAATGTTTCCATTGTACCAGCCACAGTATTGTGGCTGTGTCGACTGTCTTTCATGATGAAAATTATGATATTAATTATATACACTGATACAATTAATAACACTGAATAAATACCCTGATGCAATTATGAACACTGATGCAATTAGATACCCTCATTGAATACACTGATGCTATTTGTACACTGCTGCAATTATGAACACTGCTGCAATTATGAACACTGATGCAATTATGAACACTCTCACTCGTGCCCACAAGCCCGTCGGTGTAGTGTGTCTGGTGTAGTGGACACGACTGCGGCAATCAGAGTGGGCACAAAGGAGCTCGTGAATGCGCGGTTCACACCACATAATAGGCCTACAAAAATTATTTACATATACAGTACTGTATTGAACTTTGATAAAACTTGAGCCTTTAACTTATTTAACGGTGCAGTACAGTACAGTATTTGATTTTTAATTCAATTTTGTGGGTACAGTACAGTAATACATACATTGAAGAGCCAAAAAAACTGGTACACCTGCCTAATATCGTGTAGGGCCCCCGCGAGCACGCAGAAGTGCCGCAAGACGACGTGGCATGGACTCGACTAACGTCTGAAGGTATGCAGGAGGCAATTCACACTATGAATCCTGCAGGGTAGTCCACAAATCCATAGGAGTGCGAGGCGGTGGAGACCTCTTCTTAACGGCACATTGCAAGGCATCCCAGATATGCTCCAGACATGCTGTCAAGAGCGTGGAACGAGTTTGATTATCGCATAGATATCTTTTGGGCCGCTCATGGTGGTCACATTGAACAAGTTGGTGGGCTTAACAACTGATGGAGCTCCTGCGATGGTAGGCAGAGAGAAGGGATTCATAACCTTGTGTCGTAAAGACAACAGCTTTCCGAAATTTCTGTCTTACCATTGTGTAATACACCAGGAGTCACTGTGTGGAAAGTTTTTAAGTATGAACAATGTTAACGAAAACAGTCATAAAAATAGTGAACAAAGTTAGAGCACATGCAATGCAGATACGTTTGTTCAGAGCACTGACTGATGAACTAGATTGCCAGTATGGTGATCTACTGCTTCATAAGGAAGTTCGTTGGTTGAGTAGAGGCAGAGTTTTACAACGTTTTCAAGAGTTGCTTCCTGCCTAAGTAGAATTTTTGAAAGAACGAGGCGAATCCTTCCGTGAACTAGAAGATCCGGTTTGGCTGCAGGATTTTGTTTTTCTCGCAGACATCACCGAAAAGTTAAATATCTTTAACTTGCAGCTTCAAGGTAAGGATAAAGATATTGGCGGAACAATTTCAGATGTTGCTTCATTCTCAAAAAAGCTGGAACTGTGGGAAAAAAATATCATCCAAGGTGAATACAAACACTTTGCCTGTTTGAAACAAACCCTTGACAAGCAAGGGTCTTCAACGCCTCCTTACAACAGCAAACAATACGTTGAAATTATTTCAGATTTGAGAAGTGAATTCAACAAACGCTTCCAAGATTTCAAAAGGATTTCAATTGTTGCACAGTTTGTCAAATCGCCTTTTATAGAGATTGATGCTGAAGAGTTCTCTACTTCTGTCATAGAGCATTTTGATATTCAAGAAGACAATGCTGGAGTGGAGTTGGAACTGATTGATTTTCAAAATGATTTATCTGTAAAATCGCTTTCTTTAGATCTGAAAATATTTTGGTCCAGGTTTGTCTCAAAGTCAAGGCAATGTTCAGCTCTACATATCTGTGTGAGATTTCTTTTTCTAGCATGAAATTTACTAAAAATTAGTACAGAAGCAGACTCAATGATGACACTTGGACAACTGTATTCGAATGGCAGCCACTACCTACTATCCCAACATTAAAAAACTTGTTGATGACAAAAAAGAGTTCCATCCTTCTCATTAAAGTTAATAAGTCTAATAAAAAAATCTGTTATTACATTTGTTATTTATTACTACCTACACTTCATTTTATTTCTTATGTACAATTCAATTCCAGTTTCTTTTTGTTATATACAGTTTAATGAAAATTGATTTCATATTTACTATAAATGAAAGTTTATAGGCAATAAACAAATGTAAGATATATTTTTTATAAAGTTGGTAGCTCACAGTAGGATTTAAAAACGGCACGGTAGCTCAGAAGCTTAATAAGTTTGTCGACCACTGGCCTAGACCTTTATATATCTGACTCATATTCTACAAACACGCTCTTCTTTTCCATTGTTTATTTCTTACGGTGGCGGCACAGACATGGTGATTGATTATGTTTTACTTTAATTTATTTTTAATGTCCCCGCTGTAAGAGCGGGGCCTAATCAAGGGACGGCTTACGTATCTAAATAATCTAAATGCACATACTGTACGTACATAAACTACACACACGTCGTCTTTTTACTCGGATGTCAGGACATGGTATTGGAAAGTGCGACAGTAACCGCGACAAGGCCCTGGTATGGGTGAGTGCACCTGGTAACTTATTACACCTCGTTCCCCGTTTATTGAGCGAGGCAACATTAAAAATATTTCCTGGCTCTAACTGAATATGTAATTACGGACACACGTACTGCCATACTGTTCAACTTGTAGTAATTATTTACAATTAGGTACTGCTTCCTCGCATACAGATTTTTAGACTCCATAATTTTTGCATAACAGGATGTCGAAATCACGAATTCAATGTATGTTGGAAACCAATTGACATACCAAAATGAGATAATTCACATCGAAATAAGACAATATACGTTACTTCAATAAATATTTAAAATATTGCTATGAAATGTTTCCACAATATTTAAAAATTGCTGAAATTAATCAAATTAAAGCATACTTTTGTTTGTAGCATTTTGTGATTTTTTGTGAAATAAGTTTTGCTAACCATACTTAAAAATTAATTAAGACGTGACCTTTCATTCACTCTTGTTAAATGTTTTGTATATTTCTTTATTTATTTTCTTATGCAAAAAAAATGCACTTAGAGGTTGAATAGAATTTCTTAATACAAAATTATGCATTCTGTGCATAGAACATATACACAACAAGTGTGGTTCTATATTTATCAGTCACACACGACTTGAGATCAACTTGGTTATGGTGATTTGAAATTCTTTTGGTACACACAGTTGCTTATATGTGTGTTTTTTTTAATTAAATGTGTCAAGTAAATAAAAAACGTAACTTAACTTTACAAATAAAGTGTTTAAATAAATACATAAAATTAATTTATAATATTCTCTGCTACAATCCTATTGCCTGAAGGCCTTATATACACGACACGACACGTAGCCACGTCGAGAATGTTCCTGCATGACACGTACGTGCTGACCATGAGCCGCGCCGTGAGGAATGATTACTTTCATCTCCACACACACACACGTTCATTAGTACAGCATTGTAATCGCGAACCGAGGCTGAGAAACGAAACAGCATCCCAAAGTTCTAAGGGGGCCACGGTGGTATAGTGGTTAGACTACTCGCCTCCCAACAAGGCGAACTGGGTTCGATTCCCGGCGGGGTCAATCCCGGATTTTCGCATGCGGGAATCGTGCCGGACGATGCGGCTGGTCGGTGAATTTTCTCGGGGATCTCCCGTTTCCCCGGCCCCATCATTCTGGCACTGCTCCATACCTCAGTTCACCCTCATCGGCTTTCAAGACCACGACGTCAAAAGACGCCCAAATCTCTTCACTCACTCACTCGGTCCGTGTATTGCAGCCAGCTCTACTCTCCCCTTGTGTGGGCAAGCCAAGAGACAGGGACGTATCTGAGACGAGGTCGAGTGCCTGGCGCTTCAACTGTGGTGCACTGTGTTTGAAATCCTGAATTATGACGAAACTTTTAAACGTGTCCCCACAATGTTTACCTACGAAAATACATCATAACCCAGAAAAGGACGGAGTGGTACCTTAAAGTTACCACACATGCTGTAAATATTAATTTGGAGCCCTCCAATATCGCTCAAAAGAGATCTTTCAGACTGCCGCATACTAGACGGACACGAGCCTAACTACGATAGGAGCCTGTATTAAGCTACAGACTCTTAACTAAACGACAGGGTCACCGCTGAAAGTCTCATAGGTACACGCAGCACTACGAGAACACTGCACGCCAGTTCAGTACAGCAATAAAAAATAAAGCAAAAACAATTATTTTATAAGAATAGTGTATTATTATTTAGTAATTACAATTACAGAAGAAAGCAGTTCATCACATCATGCGGTATATCACCGATCCTTCAGTTTACTAATGATTGATGATATCTCAACAATGCGCGAGAAATACCCACGCTATTGCAGGTTCAATCAAATGTCTGCTTCTATCAACAAGTTCATTCTGGTCTTCGGGAAATACACAGTCAGTATTCTCAGCATCCTCCGCCTTCTTCATGTCGCTCGTTGCAGCAAATGAACGAGCATTCTTGACGCCTCCGGCCTTCTACACACTACTTGTCGAAGGAAACACGCTGGTGAAATGCGTGGGACGTTGAGAGAATCATCATCCTTCTCATCAGATACTTCTTCAACACTGTCTTTGTAGTCATTATCATCAATACTGTCTTCATGATAGTCTCAACCTTCTGCCTCGTCCTCAATAATGAGTGTTCTTTTCTTTGTAGGAGTCGCATAGTCATCATTATTAATTAGAGGTTAGAGGTTAGTGGTTAGGGTAAATGACTCCTGTTCGAGAGGTTGTGGATTCAAGTTCCCATTCTCCCTGAACATTTTTTCTTGTTTTAAATGTTATCTAGTGTCATGGGAAAGTGTAAAATTTAAATAATATATTTTTTGTAAACAGATTTTGCATTAAAAATACATTTACAATACATTTAACTGTATTTTTTTTTATAAGATTTGGGCATTTTCAAATGATAAATAAAACTGATTTTAATAAAATAATTTTAATGATTTATAAACGCATCGATTGCTAGATGTCAGAATAGTTTTACTATTTATTTCATAATGACAGCCAGCGGCCTGAGCTGCGAGAGCGTCGTGGGGGGAGGTGTGGGGCAGCGGGAAGGGGGTGCTCGACGCTTTCGTGATGTTTAGGAGACTCGTTCGGAGGGGCAGGGTCATTGGATGGGTGAGTAAAGGAAGGGGGTCTAATGTTATGAGTGGAGTTGGTGAGAAGTGTGGTGCGGGAGGTGGGATGAGCGAGGGGTAAGGTAGGGTAATGCCATATGTTCTTCGATTTTTTAGAACTTTTTTTTATACTTTTGCGGTTTTTATAATAATTGCCAGGGTTTGGGGTGGGTAGTGGGTGATATGAACTTGGCTAGGGGTGCGGTGAGGGGGTGGTAGCCTACAAGTATTAAGCAAGACCACCAAATCTTTGAAATTCTCGAAAATTGCCTTTCGGGGGCTCGCTATTGAATTTTTGGGGCATCAATATTTTTTTGAGGGAAAAACGGGTAATTTTGAGAGAAAAAGGGGAAATTTAGAGAGAAAAAGGGAAATTTTGAGTGTAAAAGACGGATTTTAAGGGGGAAATGGTCGATTTTGATGGAAAAGCGGGAAATTCCAAGATGGCGATGGATCCGCATATCCGCAGCCCCCAGCCCCTGTCTTGGATAATACGTTACCTATCTACTACCGGAAATGTATTTGAGAGACTTTGGCATGTTTCAGCAATGCTCTGTTTACAATCTCGCTACGAATGAAATAAAATAAACTTTAGAAATAACTTTTTTTTAATTGGAAGGAATAATTAAAATCGGATAATCAATACAGATATGTGATTTGGCATTCCCTATGCCTATAAAAGTAATATGGCTTCCATAAACATGCATATATGGTTGAAGGGTTAGTGGGCGTAACCGCTGAGCACCTTCGGGGTAGTTCGGCAATCCCGAGTCGAGCCGAAGCCCAGGTCCGTCGAAGAAGCGAGCCTCACGAGCCTCATAACCCCATTTAAAATACATTGCAACCGTAGCCCCGTGTATACACTACTTGCAGGTATCATTAACGTGGCTGTAGCGTAGCAGTGGCATTGTGCAGGAAACCGGACATGTTCACAAATCAGGAAAAAGCTCTATGTGTCCTCTGATACCACGAGACATGGTCGCCAATAACAGCGCAGAGAAACCTTCAGACAACATACGGAACGATGCAACCTGATTTCAATAGCATTATGTCGTGGTATGGCAAGGTCATGAACACAGGACCTTTGCTGACTTAACCGAGAACTGGCCGACCATCAACGTCAGCTGAAACGGTCGAAGCAGTGAGTGAGTGAAAAATATTTGGGTGGATCTTAACAGCGAGGTTTCGAGAGTCGAGTTGAAGCATTGAAACAGTATTTTTTGCGAAGTCCCAAGAAATCAGTGCATAGGGCCCCACGTGAATTACAGATGCCAAGTTTCTCTTCTTCAGACTTTGTTGCCTAATGACACCACACATCGGTGTGACTTTCGAGTCGAAATGGTATCACGTACCGAGGGAGTTAATGGCTATCTCAAACGTGTTACTTTTGCTGACGAGGCGAACTTTTATGTGAGTGGTGTAGTGAACCGGCATAATCTGCCTATTTGGGGCACGGAGCCCCCTGGTGAGGTGACAGAGTGTACCAGAGGCAGCTCAGAGGTGAAACTTTGTTGCGCGCTTTTGCGGGACAAAATTATCGGATCAACATGTTGCAATTGTCTGCTGTCCCCCAGTTGCTTGAGTGTCACCCAGATGTCATTTACCAACAAGATGGTGCACCGCCTCATTGGTGCATGGAGGTCTGTGCCTAACTTGATACGCCTTTCCCTGGACGATGGATCGGCCATGATGGCCAGACGGCTCTGTCCCCACGCGCCTGTGATGTTGGCTAATTTAATATCGACTAGAAGTGCTACGCGCTACCAAGGTGTTCACGTGGCGACCTACTCAAGTGTTGTCCTTTTATGACAAGACTCTCGGTTAGTGTGCCAACGTTTTGGCACAGGTTTTACATTTCTCTCTTACATGTAGAAAATATAAATTAAGTTTGTAATCAGGGAAAACCTTTTCGAACATACTGTGACGCTGTTTACATAAATGTGCCTTATTTTTGTTCAAATAAATTTTTTAGCTATAACTTATCTATAAATTATACTATTTTATTTATAATGGACATGAATAAAAACAGAGAGAAAATAGGCGTGTTGTCAATGCCCAGTAAGAAATAGTTCTTATGCAAAATATTGTAAGGAATGCGCACGAATGCAGTGCGTTTTCTCATTGGTGTAATTGTCTATACTTGGTTAAGCTCAGTTTGCATGAGACGGAGGAATAACCTGAAAGTATAACTAGGGCAGGGCTTCAGGGAAGTAGGAAGTAACCTCGCCTTCTGGAATATCGTCAACTCCGCTGCCACTGACTAGCGATGCTCACGTGATTTGACTCCAGATAACTGCAACAGTGAGTGGCAATCACGCCCCCGGACACTAGCATGCTAAGTGTTAACGTACCAATCGTGTTTCTTCCACGGCTTACTGTAGCCAGTGAGGTAGGCAACCGGCTGCACTTGCATCAACTGTACCGCAGCGCAGTTTGTGTTCTCTGCACTGGACTGCAGCGAGCTGGTGCTGAGGCAGGATCGTGAGGCGCCAGAGCTTTGTTCCCGCGGAGTCAAGGACACGACTCCTCACAGCCGAGAGGCGGTACTTGCCGCCCGCTACCTTGTCATTACCGGAGATGCGCAGCGCGCAGGCGGTAATTCATTCCTTGACCTTCGCCGACTCCTTTCCCCGCCACGCCGGCGGACATCACTGCCAGCTGCAGCTCAGAGTCCAGCCAGGTCTCGTCCTGCCATCACGCAGCCACACGCCACACGACACTCGCAGGCTGTCCGCGACCAGCTGAGTGAGCGGCTCCTAACACTGAGGTCTTGAGGAGTGTGGTGAGCGCGGAGGAGTGCCGGAATGCAAGGAGATGATCATCGAGGCCATGCCGACCAGCGGCATCGTCCGGCACGATTCCCACTTGCGAAAATCCGGGAGCGGCCCCGCCGGGAATCGAACCCATTCCGCCTAGGTGAGAGGCGAGTGGTCTGACCACTGCACACTACCGCGACCCCGCAACCAACTGAGCTTTGTGATATTCCTACTGGCAACCTGCTTTTCGCATTGCAAATAATAATTTTAATTAAAAATAAAATCAATATTACCAATAATGAAAGTGTTAGGAGTGCAGATAAGTAAATAGTTTGTTAGTCTTTACTCAGGTCCTTCTGGAATGAGTTGTTAACAGTACGCAGTACGCATTCGACATTCAGCAGCCGGCGGCGTTTATGTGCATTCACAATGAGCAGTTGGTAAATGAGTGTCGGAAATACAATAATTGCTACGTACACAATTAACTTTAAATTTTGGCTTTTCGTGGAAATAAATATCGAGACCGATGCTGATATTTTACCGCATTTTGAGTTATAAGAATTTTTAGTAATGCAAAATAATAATAATAAAACATGTTTCCGGACTAATTATTTTAAGCTAAAATTCTGTTGTTTGTATTGTAAATTAATTATAGAAGAAATACATGTAAATTGGTGTGTAAAATACTATAGCCGAGATAGGTTCTCACATTAAACTTCCAGCAGTCGTGTTTCAAATGCGTAGGAAGCACACCTTAATATTGTCGAGATGTAAGAGTATGGGAAAGGTAAGCAAGAAAGGAATCCAAATGATGCGAAGGACCTTAATTCAAACATGGATTCTAAACACAGTAGGACAGAAGACAGAAAAGTCTGCGCAACGGGCGGGAGGCAAGAACATGCAGTACTCAGTGGGGAGAATGATGATCTGAGACTGCGGAGCAGGAAGTCTGTTCATGTTCAGTACGAGCTTGTTCACGAGCTCTTGAGGTATCACGGCGTGTTCTTCTTGCAGCGCCGATCGCAGCTGTGGAGACTATGCTGGTGGCTGTGTCCAGACAACGTCCCACAGTGTTCGCTAGGGTTTAGGTTCGGGGACGACGTGGGCCAATCCATGTGAATAATAAGTTCGCTCTCCAACAGTTCAGTGACGGCCACAGCACCATGAGGAGTAGTGTTGTCTTTCATGGGAAGGAATTCAGGGCCCACAACACGCCATAATAGACACACGTGAGGAAGTCGAGCCTCGATACAATAGCAGTGAACGGTGACTGAACCTCCTTGGAAGACGCCAAGCTCCGTACGGCCACCAAGCACTCAGAACTCCGTCACCCTGAAAACTGGTGCCTTTCGACGATGTTGGAGGGTGATTACGTGTTCCCCTATCTCTCCACACGTGTAGACGTCTGGAATCACTAGCGAGAATAAATCGACTCTCATGCATAATGCGCACTTTCCCCCATTGCTGAACTGCCAAGTATTTGTGTTGCTGGCACCACAGGAAACATCATCTTCGATGTGTTGGAGTCAATGGCACGTATCTTACTGGCCGTCGAGCGAAGAAAGCACCTGTGTGCAGTCTCCTGGCCACAGTAAAACACTACATCGAGCATCCAGTAATGCGTTGAATGTATCTAGCTAGCAATTTCACTCGTTATCTGCTGTCGATATCTCATCGCCTGTAGCACAACATACTGTGTTTCATTTACGAAGGCCGTTTGATGACAGACGGAACCACCAACTTTGTAACGCTGTCACAACAAAGGACCCCATTTGCAGTGCCTGCGATCAGCTGGTACGTAACATGCCTGTGTATGTGTTCACGTTGGCAACACTTGCTGAAAATAGTGCGCGCAAAAGATATCAGAAAATTTAAGATTCCCGTCGAACATTAACAACGATATTGCGTTTCCAGTTACATAAGCGGTTTTTAAAATATTTTGGCCCTGCTACTTTGTACATTAAACAGTTTCAACTCTCAAGAATTTTTAACAAGGAGGCATGCTCTGGCCCGCTTCGCCCTGTTAAGAGCAACATTCCAACGGACTCCTAGCGTGACAAACGCCACATTGACTACTCTGTGTTTGATACGTTTTCACAAGAGTGTATCCACATTTCGCCTTTTGTTCTTTTAACTTTGTTGATACCGTGACTCAGTGAAACGGATTATTATATTATTTCCCGTCAAGTGCTGTTTTCGGTGCGTTATTAATATTTAATTATTTGCTCATGACGGCAGTGGCCCAGCTACGTGTGTTTCTTTCGCTCGTGTGCAGCGATATATACATTGAAGAGCCAAAAAAACTGTTACACCTGCATAATATCGTGCAGGGCCCCCGCGAGCACGCAGGAGTGCCGCAAGACGACGTGGCATGGACACGACTAATGTCTGAAGGTATGCAGGAGGCATTTCACACCATGAATCCTGCAGGGCAGTCCACAAATCCAAAGGAGTGCGAGGCGGTGGAGATCTCTTCTGAACAGCACATTGCAAGGCATCCCAGGTATGCTCCGGACATGCTGTCAAGAGCGTGGAACGAGTTTGATTATCGCGTAGATATTGTTTGGGTAGCTCATGGTGGTCACATTGAACGTTTATGAATGTATGGTAAACAAACTTCACGGTTCCACGGTTCATTTGATTGGTCAATCAAGGTTGTAGGTTGTTTGGTTTTGATATTATAGACCTTCAAAGTTGGGGTATTCTTTTATACTCATCTTGTGTAATTACCTCAAAGAAATTAATATAAATAAATAACTAAACTCAGTCATATAGACAGTGTATCAAAACCCAATGAATTCCTTAATAAATTATATGTCCATATTTGACAGTTCCACTATTTACCTCTATTTACCTCTATGCAGTCCAGTTCCCACCAGTCCGCAATGCTCTAGAGTTCTCCGAGCGCCCTCATGCACAGTAGCCTTCACACGTCGGGTTTCACGCCCTCTAGTCCATTCACACCACGATCACCTCGCACGCCATAGTCTCGCAATCTCCCGTCGTCGTCCGTCTCTCACCGAACTCGACTTCGCCCACCGCACTCAGACAATGGCGTCCACAAAAGACTGGCGGCCGTTGAAACACTGCAGTATTTATAGGGTCGTAGGCCATCGCCCAGAAATATCTCTAAATGCCGCGTTGCACC
>NQII01002197.1:253636-355826 GCA_002778355.1 Clitarchus hookeri | reverse complement strand
AATTGTTATGTTATTCCCTTCTAAGAATTTTACAGTTTTATTAAACACGTTTAAAATATGACTACAAAAATGCAAGCAAACATCAATCAAGTCATGATTATTACTGGTATTCAGCAATAATAAATTATGTATAATCATCGGGCAGTCTTCTCCTAAGCTCACAAAATAATTTCTAATTGCTCTCCAATTTAACAATATTGTATCTACACAAGGTAGGAGAGAGAGCCACCTGGTTCCTACATGGCGTTTGAGTTCATGAAAATCTCCATCTACTGATTCTATGAATTTTTTCAATTCTTCTCTCCGAACAGCCGAGTGAGAAAAATGAGCATAGATTTTAAGGATAACATTCTCAATGTCATAGGGCAAAAAGTTCATGGCATGTTTCATGCAATTGTGCACTATATGAGCATGACAATTTCCCTTGATCAAGTGCTGCTTTGCATTTAATTTTATCGACGCGATGCGTTCCGTTCCACGCAATATTCGCTTTACCTTTTGTTTTTTTTCGTAAACAATTAAATAAAACCTTCAAACGTCGAAATAGGTAAAATAAAGTATTTTCACGTACTTTATTGTCCTCATAAAGTATAAAGTACGTTTAACCGAAATAGAGTACAATACTTTATTATAAAGTACGGGTGGCAACCCTAGTCATATCAGACACCAGATAGAAACTCCTCTTCGCTCAATCCTATACACACTGTTCAATAGTTTCCACTACAAAGCTGAACACACACCACGCCCGTGACTTTTACGTTCCGCATACACACACAGTTCGTCATGATGCTTATAGAGCGGGGCTGAACTCGACTGTTAAACTTCGTGGGAAACATATCAAACAATTTATACCTAAAATGATAATTAAAAGATATACGAGCCTTCGAAAATCGTGTTTTTAAACTTTATTTTATCAGAATATCAGAAATTAAATGAAATTACAATTCCCGGAACAATGTTTTATGTTATCCGGATATTCAACTTATGAGCAAACACTAATTAATTCCTCCCACATTAATGATAATAGGAAGGGTGGCCATCCTCTCATTGCATGCTATTTGTCCTCCGTCAGGAATAATATCAGTTTGATGTAGGTTTCTTGAGCAGTATGAGCTAATTAGGCAAACTTGGTTCTCTGGTTGCAACTGGCAGAGACCCACCGTGTTTGTGTACACAAAGTTTCGGCTGCAGCGATACAGTGCATAACACACAAGCAATACTATATACATGATATGGTAAACTGCTGTGCCCACCCCACAGATGATAGTGGTGGACATTTCAAACACAATCCCCTGCAGGTAGTATTGATGTTGTCTACGTGCCTGACGGGAAACGGTAGTTGAACGGTTAGCCTTCACGCCTCCCACTTAGGTGAACCGGGTTCGATCCCCGGCCAGGCCACACTCTGATTTTGGCATTTGAGAATCGTGCCGGACGATGCCGCTGGTCGGCGGGTTTTCTCGGGAATCACCCGCTTCCCCCGCCCCTTCATTCCGGCGCTGCTCCATACTCACCTCAATCACTCTCATCGGCTGTCAAGACCTCGCTGTTAAGAGCCGCCCAAAATCTCTGCACTCACTCTACGCTCCTGGAACTGTATCGCTGCCGCCGAAAGTTTTGAGTGCGTTTTACACAAATACAGTGAGTTGTGTGCGGTTGAAACAAGAGGTCACTTTTGTTAGTTTGATCACGCTGCCCAACAACCATGCATCAGACTTTTATCATTTCTGACGTTAAATATTTGTATGCAGTGGACACTCCTGTTATTTTTATTTCGGTGGGAGGTATTAATGAGAGATAGCCCTTAGGGTTTAAGGCCTCATATAACATAATACAATGTTCAGATAATTGTATTTTAATTTCACTTTGTTCCCGTGATTACACAAACATGCAATTTAAAAACTCGATTTTGAAAGGATCATGTCTCCCTTAATATTAAGTTTGGATAGAAAGTGTCTAATATAATACCCACTTTATTTTGCATAAGGAATCAGCTCACGAAGTTTGCCGGAAGCATTTAGCCCCATTCTGTACATACATTGCCCCATTCTGTACATGCATTGCCCCATTCTGTACATGCATAGCCCCATTCTGTACATGCATTGTCCCATTCTGTACATACATAGCCCCATTATGTAAATACATGTCTATCTGTACCGGACCCTAGGCGATTTCCTAATTATATTTCGGTTGGTTCTGTCTGTTTGTTCAGCTGTTATGCTAATTTCCACACTTCGTCGTTAATGTTTGCACACTTGCGTGTAAAAAATGATATAATTTGCTGTGTTTGATAGTGTCGTCTAACTAAATCATTACATACTTCGTTTATAATATAAAAACTCTCCAAGTAAACTTTAGTGTTTTGGTTTTTATTCTTCTTTTACTCCAGATGTGGAAGGCAAGTTGTGGAAGGCAAGTGGTCTCATCACTACACCATGGTACCTCTTATAATAAGGTTGACGCCCAATAATGCACGGTCAGCCGTCATCACGAACGCTCAATGAGAGCTTATGACGTTCGGCAGGGCATGATTACTGGTGTCTGCAGCTTAGGTAATACGTACAATCCGTTACACTTCAGGCAAGTTCCTGATTTTCCGCAAAGCAGTGGTCTATATATTTGTAAAATGGAAACGCGAGGGAGTTACAGCGTGCAAGAGAGTGAGCTCAAATCATTGACAAATCGGGACCATCGGAGGCTCCAATGTTTGGTGAAGTGAAACAGCGAGGCCAGTGGTCGCACTATCCAATGTGAAGAGGTTGCACTTGTATTCCTTTATTGATCTAAAAATCGTATCTTAAGAAACAAATAATGCTTGTTGACTGTGATGAGAAGCGTGTCGCTGCTGGGCTCTGGAACAATGGAAGAGCGTCCCCTGGAGTAAAGAGGACGCTCGCCCTGTGTTGTAGCGATACGATGCTCATGTGTAGGAGTGGCGCATGCCAACTAGCATTACTTACATAATCGTACTGTTGGGGCAGCAGTCGTGTAATTGTCGGAATACTCACCTCCCACCAAGGTGAACCGGGTTTGATTCCCGGCTGGGTCGCTCCCGGAATTTCACATATAGGAATCGTGCCGGACGATGCTGCTGGTCGGCTGGTTTCCTCGGGAATTTCCCGTTTCCCTCGCCCTTACATTCCGGCGCGGCTCCATACTCACCTCACTTCACTCTCATCGGCTCTCAAGACCTCAATGTAAAGCGCCATCAAAATCTCTCCACTCCACTCTAGTTTTCATGGTTTGATCTTTGTCTACTGGTTTTAGGGTCTGGATCCATACATCCGAAGGCTTACTACGGAGAAGTTATGGACAATTCAGAACTACCCATTTAATTTTCAGCATGGCAAAGCACCCGTTATCAAGAAAAGGCTGTAACAAAGTGGTATTTGGACAGGGAGTCAATTAAGTCGGCCTACCATCCCGAAGTCCTGACCCAAACCTTGTTGAAAACCTCAGAAATGGCTTGGAGCACCGACTGAAAACCTGTTAAAAGCGTCTAAAACACCACAAAATGTGTTCATATTGCTGAAAATAAATATAACAATATTCCTACATAAATGAACGGTTAATCGGTGGAAAGCCTTCCTTAATGACCAGAGTCTTAGCAGTGCTGAAATTTGGACATGCATTATACGGACACTTTACCATGCATCAAGTCTATTATCTTAAGTTCGTTACTGGGCAATTTCCCCCTCCCCTAATTACTGTAATGGGTGGCGTGTTTTCTCTTACCTTAATTTGGTTTCATGCGCGCATGTGTAAGTGTGTGTGTATATATATACATGTATATATATATACATATATATGGTGCAAAAATATCTTAGGTTTTCCCGTCGCAACAAGAGTTAAATAATTTATTCATAAAAGGAGGTTTACACTCGCATTTGCTGATGTAAGTGGGTCGAATATTCTGTTAGATTTTTTCTCCCAAACAGTTAACATTAATTTACAACTGTGTACGTGGGCGTGGAAATATTTCTAAGTATATGCTCAGCGGATGAAAGGAGTCGTTCGTTGGATTAAGAAGACAATAATAATGTCCCGATTCGGTATGTATTTCTAGAGTTATCAGACTGGCCAACAACGGATCGTGTGCGAAATGGTAGCTTTAAATACCTCTACAATGCAAAGTGGTATCTCGGTATGCCTGAAATATGCAAGGAATTGCTGACACCAAATAAATATTTGTGATCAATATAGTGATTTTTTTAAAGTTAATACGTACACATTTGTCTGCAATATGTGTTTCAATTTTTTTTATGTTTTTCGTCTTCGAAACATGGTTTGCACGTGATTCTGAAAGCCCGATGCTGCGGGTTCGATGTGAGAGAAAATGGCGCAACCCCCTTCCTCTTAGAATGAACACACATAAATATATTTTATTCGTGACTGTCTTAGATTCTCGTAAAATAGTAGCGTGAGTTTACATTAATTAGGTGGTGTGCCAGCTAAAATAATAATAAAAGTAAATTTTTTACTATTTTGAGAAGGAGCGGGTTGCTTGGGAAAGCGCGAACAAGCAAGCAAGGACTCGACCAAGAAACCATCCTGACATTCACTTGGAGTGGTTATTAAAATATAAATTCGAGCCGAACGAGTCTAGTATCGAACCCGGGTCCCCTTGAACGTGGGTCTTCCCTGGTGTTGACTTGTGCGTGCAGATATCTGTGTTTATTATCCGATGAATTACAATTGGCATGTGTGAGAAATAAAACAGGCTGCTGGAGTGACAAGCCTCCCCCCGGCGGTCAGTGCGCTAGGGAAAAGTCCAATTCAACACCTGGTGCAGCGCGGCTGGCCATGTGCGCGAGCCCAGATTTCGACTGCACGTGCCTCTCGTTTACTTCTGTTATGGCACTCGTGAACAATTCTTTAAATAATGCTTTTTCTTAATAGTTTTTTAATGCATCTATCAGTCTCGCCTGCAATTGGGATATTTCGGGCTCTGTGTGTGTGTAGGCGTGTGTGTGTGTGTTTGACGTATGACCAAGTGGAGAATGATCGTTTCCCCCTTTATTTATTAGTTTCACAGCTCACAAAGTATCTTTGGTTTCACTGGAATTAATAAAAAATTTCACATTTTATTTTTTTATACGAAAAAAAAAATGAAGGTGGAGTTTGAGCCAGAATTTATTCACAAAAAATTGTACATAGAATTAATTTTCTACATTCGAAAGGGATTAACATAACTCTAAAATGTCATGATCTCCGTAATGCACTGGCTACAATATGCTCTCATTTTTTTTTCGCACTTGGGAAGTCTTTCCTTATATGGTGTGGTGAATGAGATCTGTTAGCTCGTGCCTTTGCTGGAATTCGTATTGTGGTATAAATCTGCATGGTGGACTAGCATCTCGGGAATAAAACTATGTTTTAGTTCGCGTAATTCCTAAAGAGTGAATAGTATAGACACCTGCTGGATTAGAGGCCGCACACATATACATACACATGTTCGCATGTCACTTTTCATTCTGCTAGAGTCACGCTGCAGTGAGGGGGGACTCTGNGCACACATATACATACACATGTTCGCATGTCACTTTTCATTCTGCTAGAGTCACGCTGCAGTGAGGGGGGACTCTGAGGGGGAGGGTGGGGGTGTTTTACCGTGGATCAGATATATCTCTTAATGGAGCGAGCGCACACGAATGTATGAAAATACAGAAATTAGTTTGCCGAAGGTTACTGTTTTTTATGATTTAGTACTTGTGGTGGGTGCACCTTTACGCTAGCGTCTCCTCATGGTATATCTTTTTCCCCTGCAAAACTTTCTGTATTTGAATTATTTATGCGCATAAAAGTTTGATATGCTGAAAATGTGTGCTGGAAAAGTCACCGCANAAACTTTCTGTATTTGAATTATTTATGCGCATAAAAGTTTGATATGCTGAAAATGTGTGCTGGAAAAGTCACCGCATGTGGAGTAACCATATGGGTTTTTTTTCCCCCACTGCGTAAATTTCGTAATGTACTGATTTTAAACTTGGGAGGAAATGTTTTTAATGATGAGCGTCTATGCCTGTTTTAGCGGAAATGCATGGGATCCTTCACTGTGCGTATCGCATACATTAAGGGTGTAGCGAAGTTGTTTTTAACTCTGTTTTTGGGTTTTTCGAGCCATAATTACTTTATAGAAAGCAGCATAACGCATCCGTACACGGTACATGATTTTTTGCAAATCTTTATTTTTTATTTTTTAAGTAATTACGTTCGTAGACGTAAAATATATTAACGTTATGTTAGTGGCGGCTCTAGTCTCGTTGAATATTTTTCTTTAATTTATAACAAAACTGATATATTAAATATTTTATTTTCTTTAAATTATAGCAAAACTGATTGACTAAATATTTTTAATTTACCAACAGCGTTTTTTTTTAAACTTACGTGAGCAGGACATTACACGAGATAAAATAAATATCTTTATATTGTTTTAAACACATTTATTTATGCATACACATTACAATATTATTATTATTCCACATAATGCAAGGAATACTTTTTTTACATGTGTTCTTCTATGAGTCTTAGAGGGCATCACACACGTAATTTAAAAAAAAAATGGTTGCCTGTAAAGTCGGTTTTACGGGCGAAGATTTTACGTGACAACGTAGTGCTGCGNAAACTTTCTGTATTTGAATTATTTATGCGCATAAAAGTTTGATATGCTGAAAATGTGTGCTGGAAAAGTCACCGCACGTGGAGTAACCATATGGGGGTTTTTTTTCCCCACTGCCTAAATTTCGTAATGTACTGATTTTAAACTTGGGAGGAAATGTTTTTAATGATGAGCATCTATACCTGTTTTAGCGGAAATGCATGGGATCCTTCACTGTGCGTATCGCATACATTAAGGGTGTAGCGAAGTTGTTTTTAACTCTGTTTTTGGGTTTTTCGAGCCATAATTACTTTATAGAAAGCAGCATAACGCATCCGTACACGGTACATGATTTTTTGCAAATCTTTATTTTTTATTATTTAAGTAATTACGTTTGTAGACGTAAAATATATTAACGTTATGTTAGTGGCGGCTCTAGTCTAGTTGAATATTTTTCTTTAATTTATAACAAAACTGATATATTAAATATTTTATTTTCTTTAAATTATAGCAAAACTGATTTACTAAATTTTTTATTTACCAACAGCGTTTTTTAAAACTTACGTGAGCGGCAATAAAACTTGCGTAAACCGGCGGGCAGCGGCAATAAACCTTGAATGTTGCAAAACATTTTTTTTACTAGATTTTTTTGTTATATAAAAAAATTAGTTTCCTATGCACACAATAAGTTTCAATTTTTTAAAAAAGTTATTTAAAACTTTACATATGTCCATACACAACGGGCACCTGTGTTCTGGGTTGGTTTCCACGCCGGGTAGTGCTTGCCAGTAAAATTCTTTAAGGGTAGCGTCTTCCACGGGTACAGCTTGCGAGTAGATAACTTGCAGACTGACGTCGTCTTCCACGGGCGCAGACGTCGCGAGGGCTGCTCGGCGCGCCTTTCACCAACCCCTGCGATGCGGCATGTCGGGAACCGAGGTGGTGCAGCCCTCGAAACACTCCTTGCACGGGAGGCAGTCCCGTATGTCTTCGTCCTGCTGCAGGTAGGCCGGCAAATACTTTAATACGGTCGAAATTTCGTAAGGTGTGTAGACCAGGAGAAATTCCTTCGGCAGGTATGGTAACTCGTCCCGTTTGTCCAGGCACTAAGCGAGCGCTCTCTTCCAAATGTCAAAATGACCGAAAGGATTTTATGGCCGCTCGGACAACACGCGTACAATTCTAAGAGCGATAAAAATGACAGATTTCCCGAGGGGGCTCAGGGTGCGACTTATAAAGAATTTTTAAGGGGGGAAATATTCCGCACTCGCGATTAAAGTAGGCCACCGATTGGTCGGAACGAAGGTTTCCGAAAATACCTGAATAATTAGCCAATGAGGAACATTGGTGGAACAATTACATATATTGGAATGAAGGGGGTGGGCAATTAGCCGATGAGAATCAGGGGCGGGGAAATTAGTCAGTTAAATATATTGGAAGGGAGAGTGGAGGGGGTCAATCGTCTGCTGGGCGCAGTGCTGGGGACAGCACCAGCAATGTTAAAGAAATGACAAACGAAAAAACCGAGAAGGCGGTCGAACGAATGTGAGAGACAAACTCCAGTCATGTATAAACAAACCTACCACGATGGCGGACTGCACCTACCTAGATGCGGAATGGGTATGTGAGTAAGGGGTTGTGGGGGACTTCCAGACATTTATATTTTTCTTAAATACATTTTTTAATTAAATTTGTAATTAATTTGAAATATTTAAAAAAATATAATTTGGTTATAAATTAATAAATTCAAAATTTAAAAATTAAAAATATTATTAAATTTTCAAAAAAAAATTAAAAAACTATTTAACACATTTATTAAAAAAAAAGTACACACATAAGGTTTGCGGTTCGATGACGGGTGAAACGACAAAGCTCCCGACACGAACTACCCTCGCCAGGTTGGCCATCTCGTCAGCCATGTTGGATGTCAGCTACCTTGACCTAGATTTTTGACCTTGACCCGGTGACCTCTGCCCTTTAACACGAAAAATGGCAAACAATTCTAAAAGATTCCAAAAATCTAAAAAAAAAACACATCGAAAATTAATTTAAAATATTTGAAGATTAACAAAGAGTTTATAACGAAATTTTTTACAAACTTACATTTAAGGAGGTCCCCCAGAGCCACGTCCAGCAGACGACTGACCCCCAACCAGCGTTTCTCATTGGCTAATTAGTCGGCAGGCCTCAATGCCCCTCACCCAACCGAAACCATGTTCACTTCTCCCCTTCCCACCACTCCCCTCTCGTTTCATAAAAATAAGTATAATCTCAAAGAGTCTAAAAAAAAGTTTAAGTTCAGGAAAGTATAATGTTAATTAACCCTCCCCCCACTCCTCACCAACACCCTAACAACACCCACCCCCTTCCATTCACCACCACAAACCCAGTCAAAAAAAATCCAGTGAAATTGCAAAAAAATTATAATTCTAAAAATCGAGGAGAAGATTACATTGATGTCTCCGACCGCCATGTTGGATACCAGTGACCATGACCTTGTCCCAATGGTCTTAAAGACAAAATTGAGAAAACGTTGTAAAAATCAGCGAAGAAATTACATTAGTGACTAAAATCCCCATGTTGAATGTTAGCGACCTTAATATTGACCCCGATTACCTTGATCATGTGCCCATAACCTTGAATGACCCTTAACCGAAAAATTGCAAAACCCCCAAAAATACAAAAATAATGTTTAAAAAACATTCCAAAGCATTTTAAAATTAAACATGTCAAAAGTTCTGTAAATGCAATGTAATGACTTACATTGAGGAGGTTCGGAGCTCGATGGCAGGTGGAGCGATCAGCGACGGAGCACCACGACACGAAGACTGACACACACCATCATCCCCTCCTATTTTGTATTCCTTTATTCAACCTCGTGTTCGCTAGACCGCCTTCACCCCCACCTCACCAAGGCAACCCATCACATTGCTCACTCGTGATTGGTTGTTGGTTGCATGATATCTCATCCTGTGAAGATAATTCATGTAGCCAAAGGTGCGCCACGTCACATCTCTTCATCTGATTTGAGAGGTGACAGATTACACTCTCTTCCTTGGAGTTTCCAGCGTACAGTCTGGCGAGCTATTTTTTCTCTTCACAGCTCCCGTAAAATTTTCTGGGGTGTTATAAAACATGCTCCTTATTTAATTATACATAATTTTCCCCGCAAAATTGAAAACTCCACCTAAAATTGCGAATACCAGTTGAATAAAATATTTGTTGGTACATTTACTTTAAATCGGCCTCCTTTGTTTTATCACCCGTTGAAGAAAAATGCATTTAAATTAAATGAATACAAAAATATAAAATTAATATATAAAATGAAAAAAAAAACACATATATTCTATGCAGCTTCTAGATAGAAAGTAAGAAAGGTACGGCAGCGATAACAATTTAGGAAATTTCGGGAAGCTCTTACTAATATTTTTTCTTAGCAAATATTTCACTAGACCTTGTAAAATAGGGTTTGTGGTGTCGATTGATAGATGCAAATTATCAGGGATCGTATGAAGATTGTGTCGAAACGATCCCTCAGGCATTAATTCGGAGGATGTAATTCAAACAAAACGACTGCACTTTTAACAGAGGTAAAAATAAATTTGTGTCAATTTTAATACCTGAATGATACAAGAAATTACTCTTGAAGCAAGTGAGACTGCCGTGGAGTTTATAAGACCCTGAAATACTCCAATTTAATCTTTACATGATCAAAAATACGCATTTTCAGACTATAGATAAAAATATACTAGACGAGTAGCTGGAGACTAGTGTCGAGGGGACAGGTTTGAAGACCTGAAGCCCGGTGTACCCCCCCTCCTCCCACGAGGCGACTGCACATAACTACATTCTACATACACATGTTGACTGCTGATAGACAGATTTGAACAGAAGGATGCAAGGAAAAGTTACAAGAGGTATGATCTGTGCCCTACTCTCTAACTTTTTTTACTGTCTTTATATAAAGACATTCACCGTTTAACTATCCATACGAGGATAAATGGTATTCTGGAACTCAATATGTCTCCATGGTGGTCTTTAGAATGCCTCGTGACTGTCCTTATATAAAAACCGAAATGAGAAATATTATAATCTGTTATAATTCCGCACAAATAAACTGTGTCTGGAAGATATTTATCTAGTATATCTTATAATTCGCTAGCGATACTCTCGTTTTAACGTAACTACGAAGTGACGTGTTCGACCACGGGTCAGTGCTGCTATCTCGTGATGCTTAAAATGAACTAGCATCGCCTGAAATCTTGTACCCATAGAAAGAAGTGCATTTATTTTGGAATTATTATTCGAAAATGCATTAAGAAATTAATTTCACTTAAAGTTAAAAGTTTATTATAATAACCAAATTTGTGACAATGTATTCTGTAATAATGGAAAAAATATAATTCAACAAGTTGATCTGATTCAGAACACAGCACTCTGCGTTGCCAAACGTACATCTTTGCACAAATATGTCAATAAAGATATGGATTACAGAACGCCACCTAAAGCTGCCTACTAGTAACCACCGTTATGGCCGGCCCTCTTTATGATAAAGACGATCGTGTTGCCTGTATTTAAGCAAGCTCAATTAGAGAATAGGGCCCCTGGTGGTTATCTTCCTGCGTTATGTAATTAATGCGACGGATAGTCTACTTCTTAAGGGCAGCAACCCACATGCATCACGTTCGCTGTTGGTGGCCTATCTTGCGGCGGTTGAGAGCCTTCATTAGACAGTTTATGTTGGTGCATGCCACAAGGGTGTTTGCTATGGTGAAAAATGGGTTAAGCTTTTTTTTAGATATATATTTTTACATCACTTTCTAGAAGATTCTATTTATTTAATCTTGGCGCAAAAACTTCTTCTTTACTCTTAGAATGATTCAAATCGCGTATGAGATCGCCCAGCTCATTCTGATTTCATTTATGTGATCAGCAGATGATAAATCAACAGAAAACTCAGGGTCCTCCGAAAAATTTGGACCACTTGCGATAACTTCTGCATCATTATCAGGCTCAAGATGATACTCGTTTGGTTTTATAGGCACAGGAAGACCTTCTACATACGGTATTCGACTTATGTATAGATGATGGTAGGTTAGGATAGGTCACTTGTCCACTTTTTATTCTTTGAAATCTATTGCTGAAGAGGAGACACTATCACAAGTAGCACATATAGTATACAATTTAGGATCTGTCAATATCATTGGCACAACGAAATGCATTGTGTCGTTTGTTATTTATCCAGTTTCTGAGATTCAAGCACAGTCAATTGTTACAGCAAATATTATATCTTTTATCTTTCTTCACCAATATTGCACCCAAAGTAATGAGAATATGACTTTCGTGTTAACGGAGAAATTAAACGTTTCTGTGGTGCAATTGTCACTTCCCCACACACATAACAAAAGCTTTACACAAAAATGAGGCTTATTTGGGCACATTTAGCATAAAATCCATAGAAAAGTTTATTTGACCTACCGCATGACAGAAAAACATAGTTATGACAGAAACACACTCAAAACAGCTTAAAAGATGAAAACTGAAACACGCACAAAACAACACTGAGGTTAGAAAATGAAAACAGCTGCATAATGCGTCAAATGGTGCAGTATTGTCACTCCAAACAGTCGAAGTTGCACAAATCCCTAATATCTTGTAAATTCCCGTTTTGGGCGGCGTGTCACAAAACTAGAGCTGATAAAATTTTTACTTCTATGTTCGTAATAAGCAACACACAATAAATTAAATTAAATCTAGCGGTTTTTATGAAGGATACAAAAACATTTTTATTCAGTGTAACCTTTGCAAAATTTAATTGCACATAGTAAAAAAAAATCAAAATATTTTAATATATCTAAATGGCAAAAATAATGATATTAGCTGAATAATACATGTACAATATCCTTAATTAGCAATTAACTTATTTTTGTTAGGCAGTACTGAATCTAGATACATTTTATAGATGGGAATAGATAATGCATGGCACAACTTGTGTATATCCTTGAAAACGTTGTTGATGGCCGCTTAATTAAATACTTGAAAACGTTGCTTAATTAAACATTTTTACTTCAGATCTTCTTAAAACTTTTTTTACATCGCATTGGCCTTCACAGACATTTTAATTTTCAGTTAAATTCCCAACTATGTAAAAAAAACAAAATTAAAAAAATAAGAAACACAAAATTAATTCCACATCCTTCTAGAGGAGTTAACGATGGCTTAATACGATTGAAGTAACTTACCTAGCAAAACTTCAAATTGAAAATTGCTATGGATAATAAGGAAACAAATAACTTCCTGATAAGTGCTAATTTTTAAGTCAGAGTTGCATGTTCTCGGACGCAACTGAGCATGGAGGCCACAAGCTTACAAGTGCGCATGTTGGGAGGGGAGCGTGAGAGATGCAAGCGCACATCCTTGTGTAAAGAACTACAATTACTCCTGGAGAAGAATATACAAAAACAGAATATTGAAAACTAGAGAAATGATTCTGTGATGTTCGGGTATCATTTTGCAAGAGATACATCATGCCTACGTTCATCGTCGTAGTGGTCTACATTTGTTGAATTTTTATGCAAAATTAATTAAATAAATTAAATTGATCCTGTTGTTGGTGAAATTAAGAAAATTACCAGTGTGTACACACACACTGGTCATGACATGACGTAAATCATGTATCTTTCAATAATGTACAACTGTAGGATTTTGGCAAATAGTAATAATACCTTACCGAATAAAACCTTACCTTCAAATCATAGGATCATAAATAGAATAGTAATTATTTTGATCACATTTATTCTTTAATACTAAAAACCGTACCGTTACTGAATTAGGGTTCCTATCGCAATAGCATACAACTCCTAATTAGCCCTTTTGTGCCTTATTATATTCGAAGTATGGTAAATAATGCATAGTTTGCAAGAGTACACTTACTTGAATAATTAGAAGTAAACACTTACGTGCTACGTTATGCAATCCCACAGCTCACTCCAAAGCCCATGACGAATTTATAACCTCAAAATCACAAAATATTACAAAGAGTATGTCTATAACGAGCTGAGAAAGAGCGAGGAACAGTTCCGACTGTACATCCGCCTAGGGGGCAGCACTTGACGTATCATTGAATTGAGCGCCTCTCAACTCTCAACTGTCGGCTGGGAGGTCCATCGTGGCTTAAGTAGGCTCGCTGTCCCGATCTAGAAGGTTCCTCGCACCCCGTGTGTCTCCGAGAGAGGCTTGGTAAACTACCAGAACATTATTTCAACGATAACTACAGACATTTAATCCGCTGAAGGACAGGAGCACGCGAGTCCCAATATGCTTATAAGCAGCGGCATACCTTTGTAAATCTCCGCGCACTCCTCATGTTAATACTCTGACCTAGGCACACTGTTTCGCTCGCTCGAGCGGGACGGGGCAAGTAAAGCGATGAAAACCAGCAACATGTAACATTTTCACCAATAATATTAAGGGTTTATCTAAACAAAAACTAAATGAAGATTTGGTCTGCCATCTCTTTCCACTTTTGATAAAAATTACAACCAATATGACTTTTATGGATTTATGAGCTTACGAAGATTGTATTTTGAAACCAATCGTAGAAAAATGTCACTGCTCTTACCTACATATATTTTAACGGGCGGCCTGAGTGGCACGCGCCCAGTACAGTTGGTAACAACGGAGGGAAAATAGTTCCATGTCTCAACGTTGAATTAAAAGTGTAAGGTAAACATTTGTGCAAACTTAAGTTATTTATTTTTCTTTCTGTTTATTTTTGATGCGTCTAAGTATAAGAATGAGCAAATATTTAAAATATTTACTTTTATAATAATGTCACAGTTTCACTTGGCCAACGCATGAATAAAGTGATCAGGCACATGGCAATGTTTATTTTGCATATAGCAGAAGAATACATAATGTTCATACACATAGACCTTTAGCAGGGCTTTCAAAAGTGGTCAGTTTACCGTGAATAGCCTTCAAAGAAGAATTCTACGTCGCAAAGTCGGTAAACCTTTCTGACCTGAACACACGGAAGGCTTCCCTTGGTTGATAATGGAGTCTATTATATATGAAGTTAAGACTGCCACTGGCGATAACAAGATAACAACCCAGTTGCGATCGCACCAAGGTTCGCGACCAGCCATTTGCCGAAACGCCGAGGACTGCCGAGTATTGCCGAGTAAACCCGAGGTAGCTGACTCGCAGGCACAATATAACATTCACTGGGCTACAAGGAACTTGAATGCGTTACTGTCTCCCAAATGTGCGTATATTACATGTATACAGTAAGTAGTGTCACAGTGATCTTATATGCAATGCCATGACGTACTGTACACGAGTAGTGTTGGTCTTTTACGCGAGTGCCAGCTGCCGCAAATGTTGTGCTGAAGTCGGCAGGGCGCCACGGTGGTGTAGTGGTCAGACTACTCGCCTCCGATCTAGGCGAACCGGGTCCGTGGATTGCCAGGAGCCGAGCACATGTTCTGTAATGTAAGCTCCGTCTAGACAGGACATTTATAGTTAGCTCAGAGGTTGTATATCCTTCCCCATTCAAGTCAGAATACAGACTTCGTGATTTTGTATAATATTGTAAAGTTTGTTTTTTATTACAAGTTAATACATAAGACATAATTGCCACTAAATATTGCATAAGTAATAGTATTGCAAGAGAGAATGCATCTGAGAAATATGGGGTTTCTGGGCAAAATTATGCTATGGATACCCAAAAATAGATTCAAAAGGACACCCACAACTGGTTTTACTGACCACCCAAATTCACTCTGCCAGCTCCTTAACGTTGTTGAGTGCAATGCTACGTTGTCTGGATTCAACAGATTTCTATAAAGTTTTCTGTAATACTATGATGTTCGAATTCCTTTAAGACGCACTATTACTTCGCCAGCAGTTCCCATGACGTTCACCGCAAGCAATAACACGTGGACTGCACTCGGGGTTTGCATGATTTAAATGAACGCAATAGACTGCATACAACGTTGACATATTGCCTGAAAGCCGGTCAGTAATGAACGTTGCACAGTACAGCGTAGTGTTGCGGTGTATTGTGGACCAACATGACGATGGTAAGTACGAATACAGAGACCAACATAACGGGTGTTCAAGCTGAGTGTTTATAAGAGACTCCAATCTAGGTTGTCTTGAATGTCTGCACCATAGACTAGTCAAGAATACAGAGGTGCAACTGTCACTTACTCCGCGGACTCCAGGTGCACGCGCCAGCAACATGGCGTCATTAGCCAGTATCATGTCGGAACGCCATTCGCCACTCAGCGTCTCTTAACCTACTAGAAACCCGGAAGCCCAGCCCATAGGGATTATCTTCGCAGCGCCCAGTAGCTAATGAAACGCATTGCCCGTTCCCGGTGGCTGGCGCAGCCAATCAAAACATGGATATGCCCTCATCAGAGGAATCACGACGCAATTTCGTCTCTGTGTACTTGTCTATTCTGGGTTCATCCACGACCACCCTCACATTCCGGGCAACCCGGAAGTGAAACTAGTTAATCGAGGCGCTGGATGATGGGATGACAAAGTAACCAGCAATAAATTGAAATTAAAAAAAAAGTGACTGCCTGTAACTAGGCAAAAGAAAAGCTAAACGTTGCATGGTCCGGAGTGAGTGACAAGCCAAACACAAAAGCAAGACGAAGACCAAGACCAACCAAAGGGAGCTCTTATACCCCTGAGAATGACCCAGTAAGGGCACGGGTGCAGGAAAGGGCGTTAAGTGTGCGTCTGAAGTATGGATGGGACTTCAGTGCTTTCCAAGGCTGACCCCTATACGCCTATAGGGAAGGGAAGTCATGCAAGGATACATGCATCGCGCCAAAGAGGTATCGGACAGCGTTCGCCGCGATTGAGGCCATCGATACTTCACTGTGTGTACATTTAGCTAAGCCTATAACTAAGAAGTGCGAGGGAAAAACCGGCACAGACACTGTACAAATTCTCTTGACAAGAAAGAATTGAAAATTGTTATCTGCATCATAAATAAAGGCTACAGGAGACAGATGGGTGGGGACTATACTCATTCATTAGTGGGTGGTGAGAAAACTAGTGGAGAGGGAGCGAAACTTCTTCTATTTATATTTGCGCTTGTGTGTGCAAAGTACGGAACTATATGGGTCCCAGTGACGCCACAAGTGGTTTCAGGGACACCTGAGTTTCACGGACTGCTGGGGAAGCACCAGGAAAACTGTGAAGTGGCCTGTGTTTGTCGCGAGGCTGGAGCGTCTGGGTGGAGGACAGCAGTGACGTTGCACAACGCCGCTACTGCGAAGCGCCGGGCCACGCCGGGTTTCCCGCCGTGACGTCAGCCGGCGGCTATAAGAGCGCCGGAGAGCGTGCAGGCGGCACAGTAGAGATGGTGGCGTGTAGAGTGCTGTTGTTGCTGCTCCTGGGCTGCGCCGCCACTGCCGCGCTGCAGGACGACGAGGCTCTGGTCACCACTGCGCAGCCTACTACTCTGCTGGAGGCCTCCACGACCTTCAACACCTCCCCCCTGCTCCCCGCAGGACCTACTCCTGCAGCTACTGACCTCAAGGTAGGTGCACTCACCTCCCCCTCCACCATCACTGTGTTCCTCACTCCCAGGCTGTCGTAACTCGATATAGGGAAAACGAATCCTTACCGGAAATACCCGAAGTCAAGTGGAGTGGAGAGATTAACACCGTGGTCTTGAGAGCCGATGAGGGTGAATAATGAAGCAGCGCCGGAATGCAAGGGCGGAAGGAAACGGCAGATCCCCGAGAAAACCCGCCAACCAGCGGCCTCGTCCTGCATGATCCCTACATCCGAAAATCCGAGGGCGACCCGCCGGGAACCGAACCCGGTTCACCTTGGCGGGAGGCGAGCAGTCCAACTCCTCCGAACTCAAGGTTCTGCGGTCTTACAACTCCGGCATTAAACAATTATTGTGTATTTAAACAAAGTATTTACTATGTTCACATAGCGTCAATAAACAATAAAAAACCACGTCGTTTCTCTCTTTTAGATATAGCATAAATCAGGTTTTATTTGCGTATTTAAATTTTGATGGTGGTAGCAGCCTCTTCTCTGTGAGCGCCATTCACGGATGTTTATTCGTGTCACGTGTATTTAATTACTGTTGGTAAATGACGCATCGATAATATTACCCAGAAAACATAGACCAATCACAGCTGGCAAGGTTTCGACATCGTAAAAAACATAACAAAGTGAGTATGTGTAGTTTACTCTGAGGTCTAACGTTCTCAGAATCTCCTTTGGCTTGCTTCGGCAAACAAATGAATAGGGCAAGCATCTCCGTTATACTGATGAGTTACAACTCTCTTCTTGTATACTCCCTGCTCACGCCATTGCCTTACTGCCTAACCACATTCATCTTCACATTCTTCATCACTGCTGGTCAAGCACAGGCTGCCGTTCACGGTGAAGCGAGCACCTTTGAAGTCAACCTCTGGAAAATAATCACTGCCCGTTAACTGCATATATGGCATTGCACACACTGGCATACAAACTGCCAATTAAGTTGGCAATGGATTAAGTAAAATAGTTACAAGTCTTGACGTTGTATTGCGAGTTTAATGTGTTTAAATGTATGGTAGATCGAGTTCGTGTTTTGTTATTCTTAAATTCATCTTACAGTAGCAATCGGAAAACATTTAAGATTTTAGTAATTTATTTTCGCCTACTGCTGCATGAGTAAAGTGATCAGGGCANAGTAGCAATCGGAAAACATTTAAGATTTTAGTAATTTATTTTCGCCTACTGCTGCATGAGTAAAGTGATCAGGGCAATGTATACCAATGCAGATGTTACCTTTGGCGGAAGGATACAAACTGAGGAGGAAAGTAGAACTTAAGCATGGATTTCAGTAGTGAATACTTGAGCGCGAACACCATACAGTTGCCAATAACATGCGCGTACAGTTCAATGCAGTATAGGCTCTCCTTAGTTAATATCACGTGTCAAAGTCTTAGTTTGTTCTCACTGTTTACTCCTGACACCGCCGTCGACTCACTGCTATCTACGTCCATGACGTCACACTGGCGAGTCGTTACAATAACAAATATTTCACTACCACGTATGACGTCACACTGGCGAGTCGTTACAATAACAAATATTTCACTACCACGTATGACGTCACACTGGCGAGTCGCTACAATAACAAATATTTCACTACCACGTATGACGTCACACTGGCGAGTCGTTACAATAACAAATATTTCACTACCACGTATGACGTCACACTGGCGAGTCGTTACAATAACAAATATTTCACTACCACGTACGTTTTTTAATTTCACATTTTTAAATATCAAGGGAAAAGGTTTAGTTTACACTAATTTAAACATTTTATATTTTCCATTGACTTCAAGTGATGAAATACTTTCCCATTATCGTTCCCAACTTTACTGGGAGTAGTCCAGTTAGTGTTTACGATACAGTATGTGAGATTGTTAGAAATATTGTTTTAAATGTTGATTCGGAAAGTGCTTGCATAACCGATTACAGTTTTATGTATTGATGGGCTGCAAGTCACGGTGCATTACGTTCGTGGCAAACTACCCTTTACGTCCAAATGTAAACACGCTCCTGCTGTTGTTAATGTCATAACCTACTACTACATAAAAACACGCATTTTGACGTAAACGAACCTTTTGTACTGTGTNCTGCTGTTGTTAATGTCATAACCTACTACTACATAAAAACACGCATTTTGACGTAAACGAACCTTTTGTACTGTGTCATATGTATTCGTGTTGATAATATAAACATAATTACAGTCTCTATGATTAAATTGTAATTTCTTCTATTTGATTCTCACACGACGTCAAAATTTCAATTAAACATATTCGTTTCTGAATAAAAATCACGTGTGTAAAATTGTTGCACACCAAAGATGCTTAGCGTATTTACTCCGCACGTTTCGATAAACCGCCAAAGTAAGTAAATCTCTACTCGTACGGAATGTTTCGAAACGGTCAGCGTGTAAAGTTGACTTTCAAATTAACGTTCCGGAGTGCGTCTTTCACGTGTTTTCTAGAACATCAACTTTGAACAGCGACGTTGTTTCTCAACACGAACATTTCCTAGTCCTCTCCTGTTGCTTGAAGAATTCCAAGAGTCTCTTTCATAAAAATGGATTAAATGTATTGTAACGTGTTAAAAGCATCTATATGCATTTAAAGTGTTTCGTTGTGAAAACCAAACATGTTTTTTTTTCTTTAAAATTTCAGTTGTTTTACGGGAAAATAAGCGCTTTAGAAATTAATCGTTAGAAAAAAATGGTCTATCCGTTTCTACACAATAACTGACATTGTCCAGTGAAGTCGGCAGTGACTATGAAATATAGTTTCATAATTCAACGTAGTACTAAAAGTTTAATGTTCAAGTTTAAGATTGATATTATTTAATTTAAATTTGTTTCATTTGCATAAGAGTAAGGACTGTAATATTAGTATCACATGTACTTAATACGAATAAAAATAGAGACACAATGTGTGTGTGTTGGTAATGCCTAGTAAGAAACAGTTCTCATGCAAATTAACATCAAACTAAGTGCGCACGAATGAAGTGCGTTGCTCCTTTTGTATATTATTTTCTAGACTTGATTTAGCTGTGTATGAACGAGGCAGAGGAATAACCTGCAAACAGAACTCAAGAAGGACTAGAGGAAGGTTGGAAGTAACAATCACACTCAGTGTGTAGACGAGACAGCACATGGGAGAGGCCGGTCTGGAAGGAACTGCATGGAAGAGGCCTGGAAGGAACTGCATGGAAGAGGCCTGGAAGGAACTGCATGGAAGAGGCCTGGAAGGAACTGCAGACCGCGGTGAGCGAGCCATACACTTGTTCACCGAGTGGAGAGACACGCCGCCACATGAGCAAACACTCGCGCCCAGGTTAGGCTCAGGTGAGGAACAATGGGCGCGTGCGTGGCTTGCCGACGTCCTCCAAACACCAGCTGGACGTGCCCCGGGGAGTAATGGTCAGTGTGCCAAACCGCAACAATGCCGGTCGCTGGTTCGAGTCCTTCGCGCACATCCGGGTCCTCCAACGAGTCACGCTCATGAGGCTGGATGGGCAATGTTTACAGCCCGTCCTCCAACAGCACGCCGGTACTTCTGAACGCAGTGTCCTTCGAAGCCCGCGTATTTATCCCGTCTACATAATCATGCTACATAGAAGAGATTTTGATTTTCAAACTGGTGCGTTTGTACTGCAATGAGTGTTGAGTGTCTATTTTCGGGGCTCTACCGCGATTGTCTGTATTGACAACTCACGAAAAACAAATTTTAGGTCAAATAAATTCAAAATCACGTTTCTTAAAGTAAGATTATTNAAGGAACTGCATGGAAGAGGCCTGGAAGGAACTGCATGGAAGAGGCCTGGAAGGAACTGCAGACCGCGGTGAGCGAGCCATACACTTGTTCACCGAGTGGAGAGACACGCCGCCACATGAGCAAACACTCGCGCCCAGTTTAGGCTCAGGTGAGGAACAATGGGCGCGTGCGTGGCTTGCCGACGTCCTCCAAACACCAGCTGGACGTGCCCCGGGGAGTAATGGTCAGTGTGCCAAACCGCAACAATGCCGGTCGCTGGTTCGAGTCCTTCGCGCACATCCGGGTCCTCCAACGAGTCACGCTCATGAGGCTGGATGGGCAATGTTTACAGCCCGTCCTCCAACAGCACGCCGGTACTTCTGAACGCAGTGTCCTTCGAAGCCCACGTGTTTATCCCGTCTACATAATCATGCTACATAGAAGAGATTTTGATTTTCAAACTGGTGCGTTTGTACTGCAATGACTGTTGAGTGTCTATTTTCGGGGCTCTCCCGCGCTTGACTGTATTGACAACTCACGAAAAACAAATTTTAGGTCAAATAAATTCAAAATCACGTTTCTTAAAGTAAGATTATTTTGGCAGCATTGCAGTGACAGATGAACAGTGCTCATTCCGATCACAACTGCTTCTCTCGAATGTCTTCCAGACTCAGGTGAGTAGTATTAAGAAACAGTGGTTGCTCAGGCGATAATGACACTTTACCGACATTTCTAATTAAGACATGCATTATTTAAATTAATTTCCTACTGGCTGCATATTTTACCGTACTAAACCGAAATTAACGAATTCGAATATATCCAAACATTGGAAGTATATGAAAACCATGATTAACGAATAATGTTTTTGAACTTCTCCAGTTTAAATTTCTTCATCCGAACCCCTGCTGGATTTAATAAATGTAAAATTACGAAATATTATGTTCTGAAAAATTAAAGTTATGTGGAGGTTTTCGATTATTTAGTGTACTTACAGTAATGATGGCTTAGTGTTGGGCCGAGTAAGTGTTGGGAAAATTTATCTCGCAGTAAGCACAAGAAGGTGTAGGAACTTGGAACCAACAGCATTCCGTCATATCATTGGCTAAGACTGTTCTTCTGAATGGAACTCACAAATAAATTGTGTTTACACGCTTGACTTTTTTTAAGGTTTTTAATGCCCACTTTGTAATAAATATCGTAACCTTGCCAACAATATTTTGCCTACTGCCATGGTCCAATATGGTTACTCCCTCCGAACTTTCACTTAAAATATGATATAAAAATCGTAACAACAAACGTGGTTTACTTATTTTAAATGAAGGTGGTGTTCGTTTATTTAAGAATAGGATAAATATGTAACTTTTTCTTAGTATAAATTCAAATGGAAACGGTTTATGCAAGAGTTATTTATAGTGACTGTTAAATACACATTTTACGAAACAAACCTTGTATTTTTCGTAGAAATTGCTGAATACAAACCATAAATAAAAAAACTCCAGAACAAATAAATAATTATAAATTAGGACTACGTTACAAACATGATAGATTAACGGGCTTTCCGATTTCGTATCCCATGGTAGAGGATGCGTTAACGAAAGTCGTAGCTTCCCTTACGAGAATTTGCATGCTTATCAAAGGCGGCAGCGTCTCCTACGATGCACTTTCAAGAGTCTGTTTGGTGCATTTTCGGGAAGAGATTTCGTTTTCCACAGTAGTACTGCGAGAAGTTCGTGATCATGTGGAAAGGTAGTTGATTATTTCCTTCGCTGAGACAGTGGACAGAATGTCTGGCACTAGCTGTTGCGAAATTGTGCGAATACTTGATCTGTGACTGAAACTTGCATGAAAGTCTGCCCGTCACGTAGTGAAGTTCCGCTCTTATCCGAGCGATCAAGTCAACTCACACAAGCGCTCACAATTTATTGTACAGATATTAATATTGAAAACCGCGTGCAATTCTGTGTTTGAATGGTAGTTATTTTTTTAAATATTGAAATATGCACCTGTGCCAGTTTATTTGAAATTGATGTTGCAGAAAACTCGGTGCAGTGTTGTAGCTAGGATACTTAGTCCACGCTCGGTTGGTTCCTTGTTAAATCCTGCTTTGTTTATTCTTCTGACATTCTGTGTCCTTCCATAGCTACTAGCTTGCGCCCGTCAAGCTATACCATGGAATCGCCAGGGACATAGATGCGTTATTGTCACACTATTTGTCAACTCTGTGTGGAGCACTGTAATTTACAGTACAGAATAGGCTGGTCAGCTGTTATTACAAATTAGGAAATTACGAAGCCAATTTTTGATGAGGTCTTTGGCCTAGCATCACGTCGCATCCTTGGCAGCGTTTCATGTGATGATACGGGTTATAGCAAAGTAACTTGTATGACAATGACACTCACTGNCGTCGCATCCTTGGCAGCGTTTCATGTGATGATACGGGTTATAGCAAAGTAACTTGTATGACAATGACACTCACTGACATAAAAATCTGCGCAACCTGTGAAAATAATTTTACAACCGCAATGAAACTTAGCAGGAGGCAAAGAGAGGGGCAAAGTGGAAAATGTCAAGGCTTAGTCAGTTTGCGCACGCATATACGCCATGCGAGGTCGTTGCCGTCGCTCTTTGTGTTGCACATGAAACAGTCTTCAAACAGCGCATGCGACGTATCTACTTGCCTTGTGCTATAAACAAGCGGCAGGCACGAAGGTAAAACTTACGAGACAACCGACTTACGCATCTTAATGAGGCTGCGGGAGGGAGGTCGCTTCGAATCGCCCGTGATTACAGCTGTTGGGACTCCACAGTCAGACTGTTGGAAACATTAACATAACATGAAGGCGTCCATGCACGGCGGGCAGTTTCTGGACGTCTTCAACAGACCACTAAGAAGGAGGACCTTTAGTCTGTCAGACAAACATGAACAGTGTTGAGTCGCTTCCTTGTCCACATCCAGCTACAAGAAGCATCTTGACTGGAGCGGCATATCTCTGCCGGAAGCAATTCTTGCACCACATGCGGTCGTGTGTTCTATTTGTATTGTAAGTTCTCACAAATGAATTAAAATTTCAGTTGTTTGTATAGTATAGTCACAAACAATGCATTGTCGGAGCATATACATAATTGAAACACACACAATCGACTACTGTTTTCTGAGATGCGGGCTCTTGCCCTACAGTACCGTAGTACGTTTTACATGGGGAACAAATGTACAGCAGTCAGAGTTGAGTTAAACAATTCGCACCTAAATGGAGATGAAAGTTTCTCTTGGCCGATAGTTTGTACAGTCCGAGGCTCGCTTCTTTGCAACTGATTCACAAGCCACGCCACTGCTCCATNTTCTCTTGGCCGATAGTTTGTACAGTCCGAGGCTCGCTTCTTTGCAACTGATTCACAAGCCACGCCACTGCTCCATGTTATAAGTTCACATCACCGTAGCTGGACACAAAGTCTGCATATCATTGGATACGATAACGAAGCGAGGACCGTGTCGGTTTGATTACAGCGCGAATTACGGAACTTATAATTGTAAATCTTGCAGCCATAAGAGTGGGGCNTTCTCTTGGCCGATAGTTTGTACAGTCCGAGGCTCGCTTCTTTGCAACTGATTCACAAGCCACGCCACTGCTCCATTTTATAAGTTCACATCACCGTAGCTGGACACAAAGTCTGCATATCATTGGATACGATAACGAAGCAAGGACCGTGTCGGTTTGATTACAGCGCGAATTACGGAACTTATAATTGTAAATCTTGCAGCCATAAGAGTGGGGCNAAGGACCGTGTCGGTTTGATTACAGCGCGAATTACGGAACTTATAATTGTAAATCTTGCAGCCATAAGAGTGGGGCCTGAAAGGGTTAAAATGTCTGAGCGAAGACTTGAGATGTATTTGAAATGTTTCTTCAGAAGTGGACGATGGACCACGAACCAGCGATCGTCCAGATGCCTTTCTTTGCGCACACTGCCGCCTGTGTTCACAGCCAGACAGCACCGAGCGACAAACTGACTCATGGCAGGCCTTGCCTTGCTTATTAACACTAATGCCTCTCCCAGCCTCGCGCACCTCTGCTAGTGTGTCGACACACACTAACTACTTCCTGGCCATTCCAAATATCATAATGCATCACGGGTAACTGCTTATTACGGCACCACTGATGTTGCACTTCAGTGCCCCCCCCCCCACATCTACTGCGAGGCGTTGTTTCCATGTCAGTTGTGGCTCATTCACATTCACTCACTGCTATTTCACCGAGGAAAATGCTGCTTTGAATTTGTGGTGTATAACTGTTGGAAACTTGCTTGTAAATTAAATATGTACGCGTTATTACGTTGGTGTTCATAATGCCAGTACGCACGTCATTCAGATACAAAGTATTTTGCCTTATAAACAACGCTGGGTTGTTTATAATTGTCTACACATGCCTATATATATTTGTATCTATGTGTATTATTTATTGATATACTCCGAAAACGATAAGTATGTAATTTTTAACAGCTGTACTGGAATGTAAGGTAGCAGACGTTTTCGGGAAAGTCAAAACTTATACTCTCTGGTACCTGCCCTTGCAGAAAAAGGAGCCATGGAAATTATCTTAAACACAGGCTGAGGGATTTATCCGTCAGTTTTGCAGCACTTGTGTTCGTCTTGAATGACAAATTATTGTCAAGTATCGTGGGCGGTTGGGCTATGCGAGCAGGTTTTCAACTCGAACAAGGAAGGCAGATACTTACCGAGGAAATCCCCAAGTCAGTGTTCCACGCTGTTATAACTACAGTTTATACAATTGTTTCTTACTGACGCTAAACCTTTATTAAGTGTGCATTGTTAAATATATAACTTAGATAATAAGTTCTCTCTTTTAATATAGTACAAATACGTTACCCTTCCCCATTATTGCTTTACGATGGCGAGAGCTTTGCCGGCTGATACACATTTGTAATTTTCCACCTACAGTTTCGTGATGGATAATTGCTCGATACTTGGTATAATTTTTTGATGAATTTTTTGAATAAACACGTGTGTCATACAGTAACTTTTTGAATTTGCAATTCTGCACTAAAATAAAATAAATTTAAAATTTCCAGGCGTGGCATATGCATTTCATGAGTGCAAACATTAAAAAAGCGGTTCAGCGTTTCCTGCGACTTTGGCNATTAAAAAAGCGGTTCAGCGTTTCCTGCGACTTTGGCAGGGCTGCAGATCCTAATAAGCAAAACAATGGCTGCCATCAGGCGGTCTCGTCTCTCCACACTGCTGAACCACATGGCAGATAAAGTACATGCAATCAAACTTACGTGACAGATACTTTATTGTGGGCGTAGCCATTCTCTCATTGGCTGCACGAGACTCCGGGAATGAGCCATGTGTCTGATTGGCTAACGGCGTTCCGACGTTTTCCTGGCACGTGCGGCTGGAGTTGGCGGAATAAGCGCCGATCTCCACTAAAGTTTGAAGTAGTGAACGCTTGGTAGCGTCGGTGGAGTGATTGGCGAACATAAAGTTTATGCGGCCCATAAAGTGCGTGCGGCGGTAACAGTGCCAATCACGCCATATGTAGAGGTCGCCAAGCATACGTGACTGTCGGTGGATGCATTTCCAGCAACTGTTTTAACATTTTCTGTGCGGAATCACTCGTTAAGTATGCTTCTAATGAACTTTTTATGTTTCCGTTAATGTGTTATGTTTCTATGTTTGTGCCTCAACGCGTCATTCCCGCCCATATTAAGGATATGTTATTAACAAACAAAATCACTCGAGATGGTGCCCTCAATGTTTGTCCCATGATTTTATAATCACCATGTATGTTGGGACTCTCTGGTTGAGCTGCAAGTCTCTCGCCTGATTCTCGTCACGCAGGAACGTGTAGGGGCAGTGGAGTGTTCTAGCTGGTGATGGGAGTAGTCCAGTTCAAAATGTCGACACATCCTCTTCTTAGGAGTAGCCAAAGTATTCGAATACTTTCATCCGAGTGATATAGCCGAGTGATTCTTCAATAGGTACTCAGTTATCACGTCTCGCACGAGTACTCNTATACAATAATTGTTTGTTTTAGTGAGCTCTACCACCCCTCAATGTTTGTCCCATGATTTTATAATCACCCTGTATGTTGGGACTCTGTGGCTGAGCTGCAAGTCTCTCGCCTGATTCTCGTCACGCAGGAACGTGTAGGGGCAGTGGAGTGTTCTTGCTGGTGATGGGAGTAGTCCAGTTCAAAATGCCGACACATCCTCTTCTTAGGAGTAGCCAAAGTATTCTAATACTTTCATCCGAGTGATATAGCCGAGTGATTCTTCAATAGGTACTCAGTTATCACGTCTCGCACGAGTACTCNTAATACTTTCATCCGAGTGATATAGCCGAGTGATTCTTCAATAGGTACTCAGTTATCACGTCTCGCACGAGTACTCGAGTTCTCTTCTCTTGGAAATGTTACATACTTCAACCCACGCTTGATCTCAAATGTTTGCAAATGTGATTTAATAGTTATTTTACTGAATTCTAAGTATTCCCCTGTGTTTTGTGGTCCATTTATACTACATAATAAAGTTATGAAATACATTTGTTCACTATTATAAAAAAAATTGAACTGTTTCGTGTAGTGATATTGTTTCGTATTTCATTGTAATTTTTATATTTAGCTGGAATCGGCATTTGCCGGCGCTCGACTGCATCTTATTGTCTCGGATGGTGACCAAAGTATTCGAATACTTTTGTCCGAGCAATTCATTCCGTGCGCGTTTCTCCCGCACACTATGAGTACTAGAGTTCTCGTACAAATGTTACGTCACGTCATTCTATTCTGTTCTCGCTTCTCAAACATTCATGGTCTATAATTCTGCTAGTTCTCGTTTCGTCACGTCGAATACGTAAATGTTTTACACATTTGAAAATAAAATTTTCAAAACAAATACCTTAGATAATGAACAGTGGTAAGACGCACTTTGTATAATAAAGTTAGTGTTTTGTTTACTTACGTTCTTTTATATTCAAGTCCATTAAAACGTTAAACATCCGTAGTTTTGTAATTATTTAAGTAAAATATTTTACACCTGTGTTGACAAAAGAGAATTGAAAGAGGTCGTTCGAGGGGGAAGGGGGGAGGGGAAATTCAAATTACGTATTCGAATAGACGAATACCACCACGGGCACTTGTCAGTTCTCGAATTCAAGCTGCGAGTGAAAGTTCCCGATTCTCGTAAGTATTCGATTGGTGGAAACACTCGATTGCGCCCCATAGCTAGTTGTTGGCGCACGATGCTGCACTGCGAATGCGCGGGTTGCGGCACTACAGCCTCTCGACACTGGCCACTGCGCATGTGCGGACGGCAGGACAGTGCACAGTGCTTGTCCACGTTGTCGTTGGTGTTCAGTCGGGGACCACCTCCGTTCCTTCCTGCTCTTATAGCAAAGATCGTGGAGTATATTTCGGATAACGAACTAGGCGATGCATATGTTTTTACTCTACTTGAACCACTACTGTACTGTTTAACACACACTTTATTTACCCACAAAAACAAACAACCTATAGTTTTGTTTAATGGTTACAAATACTTATAAATTAAATATATTATCTGTTATTATTTCAAATATGTATGGTTTGTTGCTACTTTAGCACTACTGTCGATACTACATTTTGTTTTCTGAATATAGCGAGTAAAATTAATAACACTTACAATACTGTAATTAATATAGGTCGATAGCGAGTGAGGGAAGAAATTTGGGTGGCTCTTAACATCGAGGTATTGGGAGTCGATGAGGGTGAAGCAAGGTGAGTATGGAGCAGCACGGTGGAAGCAAGGGCGGTGGAAACAGGAGATCATTAAGAAAATCCGCCGTCCAATGGCATCTTCCTGCACGATTCCCACGTGCAAAAATCCGGAGGCGACCCCGCCGGGAGTCGAACCCGGTTCGCCGAGGTGGGAGGTAATTAGCCTGACCACTACACCAGCGCGGCCCTATAGGTCGATAACTGGATGTCTGTGAAACGTGAGTAAAGTGAGCTCTGCCACACACCAAACATCTTGGAGTGAGTTGATCTCTTGGGCGTGGGTCGTGCGGAAGACGAGGGGAGTTCTNGCTCTGCCACACACCAAACATCTTGGAGTGAGTTGATCTCTTGGGCGTGGGTCGTGCGGAAGACGAGGGGAGTTCTGTCCTCTTCAGCTCCGCGCTGCGTCTGTTCGACGAGGTCGGCGAGCATGTAAACGAGGCACATCTCTCAAAGCAAGCTGAAGCGGCCTTGTATCCAGCAAGCACGGCATACCTGCCGTCAAAGTAAAGAGTGTCTATCAATCAGCGGGCTATTTTGTGTCTGTCAGGCATGTCCGGGGCGACCCGTATGTTACTCGATCCTCCTCGCCTGTGTTCGTGGAGATCAAAGAGGCCAACCCACCAACCGGCGTATTTTGACGTGTAGTGAGAAATGCCGTATAGTGGGAAGATGGACATGGCCACAGAGTACTGACGGGCAGATGACGTCAGCATACTCGCACAGGCACGAGTTAGTGGAAAAGCCGCTCAAGAGACACTGCAATACAGTTGCATTTTTAAAGGAAGACGGCGTTATGTTAGTCCTGACACTGTACAAGTTATTTGTGAATAAAATATCGAAATTCAAACCGCAGCATCTATGGGCTAATATAAACAAAAAATCGTAGTAGCTAATTGTTTAAAACATTCATCTACCATTTTTTAAATTTATTTTAAAGTTAGGTATTACAATGCATGGAGTCTGCAGCTACACGTATCTGCATGCACGACAAGTTGCATATCACAAAGGCGAACGGAATCACATTCCCCGCGATGGAGATGTGTTCTCGCAGAGGAGACGACCGCGCCAATGTCGTTCCCCTTCGCGATATGCAACTTGTCGTGCACGCATGTTTGTGTAGCTGTGGACTCCCGGCGCAGTTGTCCCTCACTTCAAGTCATACTGAAAAATACTAGATGAGATTTCCGAACATTTTGATACAATGATTTATTGTTTATATTAGTCCATCAACTCTGTGGTTTGAATTTCGATATGCTATTTCAAAAAAACCTTGTATAGGTCCCTTCCAGCCTCCATTTTCTCAGGCAGCAGTCGTGTTGCCAACACCAAATATACTGTGGAGATGTATTCATGTTTAAAAATTATAAACTTACGAACAACCAAAATACATTTCCTCAGGTTATTACTATGAGGTGTTTATAAAAACTAACTTTTATTATAGGCCAAATTTTACAAAGACAATTTTGCGACTTCGCTCAATTTTTGCACAGTTGGTAATATGTTCCACTTGATGCTACGAGCCTGGCCAGTGGTTATGTTTACCGAGACGAGGTTGTTAATATACTTTTTGGTTTGTTAGAAGGACGCTGCAATTACAGAGGAGTTTGACGAACTGAGGAGTAACCAGTCTTCAATGTCGGATTGCAGAAAGTTTTGGAAGTCAATCCCGAAAATAATGTATACCAGTTTCCAAAGGAATGAACAGTAGGAAAAAAACGTACAACAAAAGCCGTCACCTAGACAACATTTATCTTGGTGAAGATGAGTTCTCTACAGTGTCATCAGGGTAGCCAATACTTGAATTCATAGTGTTACGAATTAGCTTTTAAGTAAATTCCTACCTGAACGGAGCTATGGGTGTAGCTAAATAATGAGTCATGATTAGGTAGAGCACAGCAGTATAAGATGGGGTTTAATGAACATAAGTATTACACAATAACTATTTACGTGACTATTGATCGAGGGAGCTTAAATGGAATACCAAAATGATAATTAATTATATTGAGTTTCATTACCGCACGCCACTACTATTTAAATATAATTGGAAAGTCCTCAGCTTGTTCATGTTGCGGGATACAGATTCTAGGAGGCGGTTAACGACGAGATACATGGCACATTTAGGAAACAACCAAGTATGACATAAATGGGGTGATTTTTCAAAGGTTTGATAGAAAATGTGTGGAGATGCCGCTATCAGAATATGCGACGTGCGGCTCTCAGTCAGTTAGCAGCGAAGTAGCGGCAGTGGTCCAGACGTGGACTGGAGGCAGATGTAGGGGCAGGATGCTGGATGCTGGATCTTGCAGCTGGAGCGCGGCAGGTCAATGCNGACGTGGACTGGAGGCAGATGTAGGGGCAGGATGCTGGATGCTGGATCTTGCAGCTGGAGCGCGGCAGGTCAATGCGCCCTTGAACTCTGGCGGAAGAGCTGGTTGCAGACTGCAGATAGTAATCCATTACGGCCGGAAGGTGTAGTTGGCTGGAGAGGGAACCGGTCCTTGCAGAACACAATTGGCGAGCCAAGAGACCTGCCGGACTGGCTCACGGGCCTTGACCGCTCCAACCTGCCCCAGGCCTCTCTCGAGGTCAGGGCCGACCTGCAGCGCTGTGTCGCTAGGGCTCACCTTCCTCCTCAACACGCACTGCCTGCTCGCCCTTATCTCCTGCAGGCGTCGCTGCTCTGTCTCTAAGGCACGCCATCACTCCGCCACACCTGTATGCAGGCCCTGCTGTCGACTTAACTGGCAACTGGCGGATCATTCTAATGCCCAGTTAGGCGGGCCTCAACGTTTTGTCAGAGGCTCCGTCATTAGAGACGGTGCAAGGTGCTCAGATAAGCTGTAACGAGGAAGAAACAGGCCATATCAGCATTCGCTTGGAGTGATTACGGAAAACCATTAAACATAGAAATCATAAAGACCAGATCAGGAATTGAACCCGTGTCTTCCCGGAAGAGAGTTCAAAAGGTTTTCCAATGCACCACTTTGCTCGGCGAACATGCAACAACTGTGTTCTTCAATAACGCTCTGAGCACTCGCGTGTGCGGTCACAGCAGCGTACACGATGACCCAGGTACTTCGCTCAACACGCCCGCTCACAACCTGAGCAGAGACAACCACTACATCTACATTGTAGGGTTTGTTTATAACCAATTTTTAAATACATTTGTTGTCATTCGAGATTTTTAATGAATACGCACATGACACACATGGAATTCGTGGTCGGTTGTAAAGCGGTCGACTTCTGACTGCATTACTTCAAAATTTAAGAGCAAAATTGTTGTATTTTTTTAGGTTTGCTTTAAGAGGCTAGTTACAGGATGTTCACCAGCTGTTAAAAAATACCGCACATACTTATAATGAACAGCGCTTGCCAAGTGGCGAAAATTTTCCCTTAGCCAAATTGGTAACATTGATTTTGCCAACCTGCAGTAGAAATAACTTTACTTAGTAGAATGAAACTTAGCGTGGTCGAACATGGCTGTCGCTCTCACGGTGTATTAGAGTTAGACTGGCGGTTTACGTGAAGATAATGTGTGCAGTGATGAGAGCTGTGATAGAGACCAGAACACAGCCAACATGAAGGATGGCACTCACAGCGTTGTCCTGCTAGCGAGGTCACTACACAGCAGGGACAAGACAGCACACCGTGTGCTACAGCAGTTAGTTCACATGTTCAGAACTGGTAACGAAGAGCTTTCTTCACATCCTCTGTATTATTTATATACAACTACGTACGTTATGGAGGCCATTAAAAGTATTTAAGGCTTGTATAAGCGACGTAGACTGAGAAATGAAAATGGCTTAGAGAGAATGAAAACATCAACACTTTGATGACTGTGTCAGCGCTCAGTTAGTTGTTTCTTTAATAATTCCAGCGAACGTTTTTTCATAGTGATATACCACGTGTTTCCATTTTCGATTGGCGTTACATACATATTACGCTGCCTGTATATTTTAATAGGGACATTGACTTATCTTTTCTAAAATAAGTTTTTCCGAGGGAGGAAAAAAAAAAATAAAACCTTGCGTCATTTTACGTACATATGCTGACATGTTTAGGGCTGCAGAAGAAATACGTTTNGAAAAAAAAAAATAAAACCTTGCGTCATTTTACGTACATATGCTGACATGTTTAGGGCTGCAGAAGAAATACGTTTGTAAAGGAATAAAATTTTTGTTTTAAAAAATGTCTCACAATTAATTTTCTGGAGTTGATATTAATATTGCAAGAAAAATATTTCTTGAAGTCGAATGATTGGTAAACATCTCAATAAAAGTTTTGTGGTTCACTAACTTTTGTAGACAAACGTAATTTATAAAATACACAAAGGGTTCCATTGTTATGCGTGATTCTATAACTTTCAAACCATAGTTTTCAGAAACACATAAAAATGATGAAATATTCAGTTAAACGTAGCGAGCCTTAATATATTGAAAATGTTACACTATGTAAATAGATTAACAATTTGGTATTAGTCACACACATTGCAAAGCATTATTTGAATAGATTTGCTAATATTTTTTTAAGAGTGCCCCGACCTTGTGTAAACAGACTAATGGACAAAGCAATGTAGCTTAAGTTATATCTACAAACACCACATATTGAACCCTGAGTGCAAGATTATTGCAACTCAAAATATCTTATATAAGGTAAATGAGAGTAGAGAATGTTGTCTTATTTCAAGGTTTTTACATTACTATGCGAGCAATGGAATTTTTAGAATTAGAACTGAGTTAATATATAACATTAAGTCACTTTATTCTTTTAAAAGCATGTATGTGTAAATATGAATTGTAAATGTTTGCTTATTAAACATTTTTTTCTGGAGTGCAATACCCATTTAATTGCCGTAAGTACAGTAAAATGAAACATAATGTTGCAAGTGGTTGTCACTTTCTAGGGACAGATATTTTCCTCTTTCCTGCANTAAGTACAGTAAAATGAAACATAATGTTGCAAGTGGTTGTCACTTTCTAGGGACAGATATTTTCCTCTTTCCTGCACAAACATCGCAGAAACCTGATTTTCTGAGTTAAGATAAACTTGCATTTAGTGTGCGATGTGTCCGTGGTTTACTCAGTCTTCTAACACCCAATAATTAGGTCTGAACGAAGCATGTTAGCGGCTTCGAACACTGAAAACGCTTTTGTGTAGAACATGCATGGGGACGTTTTAATAAGGAAATCATCACACCAGAATAAATCACAAGACAAATGTATTTCATAAACTTGTTTGTTGCAAAACTAAATGAAGTACACATTCAAAAACACTGTTTTTCTAAACTCATAATTAACTGAACTATTGCCATTATACTACTTCATAAACATCTATGTGCACACTTAACGAAAAATCCGAAACAAAATACACCAATAAATAAATGTAACTTTATTGTAAATATTCGATAAACATAAAATTATCTTCAAGATGTGACATAAAGTTACGTTAATAGAGATTTACGGAAATGGGAAAAATTTACTATCCGCCTCACGACGTACCTTTTAACAGTGTACAACAACATATTTCTATTTAATAATATTTTTCTTGAATTTGTACATTTTGCACTCACCACTAGCAGAAAATACAGATAATCGTGCAAAGTAGGAAAGTTTAGTTTTTGTGGAATTAACTTGTGTTGGTAAACCTTCGAGTTAGCCCTTTTCATTGAAATAAAAGTCACTGAATATCAGTAATTAAGTAGCTACGTACAGACAAGTAAGTCGCATGTCCTGGCAACTGGCAGCTCGGCAGTCACTGGAACACAGCGAACTTCGCCGTCATATCAGTGACTTCCACTGGCGTCACTGCCATGCCATTCCCCGCATGCCATGCTTGTAGTGAAGTCTTGGCGGCGTATTGTGACGACAGTTGTACACCAGCTCGCACGTGAACGCGAGGGCGCTGAGAGAGAGGCACAGCCCGAGGAACACAAACGGAGCCGAGAGATGAGCGACGGTGATGGCCTGCAGACGCACCACACGCCTCGACGACAGCGCCATCTTGCGCGATGCCTCGGCGTAGTCTGTCCTCCACTTGTAGATGAAGCCGCACTCGGACAGACGCATCACGACTGTGTTGAGGCGCTCGAGGAAGGGGTTGTCCTCGGTGGAGACCCAGTGGCTGAGCGGGTGACGAGACACGCAGCCCTCGGCGATGTGCAGCAGTGGGCTGCCCTCGGAGTAGTAGCGCGGCTGCGCGGTCGCCGACAACGACGTGATCCTCGTCATGATGCGGCTCATGTTGCGAGCGAAGGCCACCACGTCGAGCGCCTCACGGTCGTTCGGCACGAACCACATCCTAGGCACCATACTCAGCATCATCTCGTCCGCGAAGTCGATGTCGCCAACGAAGGAGGACAGGTCCTCCACGGAAAGGAACACGGAGACCCCCAGGTCCGTCGACACCAACTGCGAGAAGGAGTTGATGTCGGGGTAGAAGTGCTGCTTGAACAGGTACGTCACCATCGAGCCTTGATACGAGTTACTTATCAGCGTGTTGAATAACAGACCCACGGTGACGATGCACCTCTGAACCAAGAACTTAGGACTGCACTGTGTCGACCCCCAGAACACCAGTCTCAGAGTCTCTAGTGCAGTATCGGCGTTGGCACTGCCTTCGAAGTCATAGCGAGAAACCAGCTTCCAGGAGACGGCGAGCACCACGACGGTCAGGAAGCACAGAAGCCACACTTCGTCAGGGAAAGGCATGACGATGTTCATGAAGGTCGGCACGCGACTCGCCTTGGGCACGATGATCGTGATGCACGCCTGCTCGTGTGGGTAGGCCAGCAGGTTGGCGATCGACAGAACGTTCATGGCTTCGTCGGCGTACACCGTCCGCGAGTTGTCCTTCCCCTCGATGTTCATCCTCGTCGAAGGGTGAATGAGGCGGACGGAGCCGTTGAGCTTGGCGATGAAAGTCATGGTGGCCTCCCCACCTGGGCCCTGCAGGTATTCCCTCCCGTCGTCGGCGGTCCTTATGTCTGCCAAGTGGTGACCTGCGCTTATGGACACGTCGAACTTGTAACCGTTCAGGTCAAAGAGTCTCGGGGGGTAGACGTCTGTCTTAAGTGTGGCGTTGTGCCCGTGGAGGTGATGCACGTCTCCGCTCTTCGTGAACACATCGTACGTGTAAAGTGAGAGGACACGTTCATGTGAATGTTGGAGCGGACTGGTGTGCAGGATGATCAGGTTGAAGATGCTGTGGTCCCTCCAGCAGCTCTCGAACACGCTGGTTGTCCAGGAAGGCTGGAGGAGGGAGTCTCCGGAGACAACGAGTAGGAAGCGTGCTCTGGTGTTCCAGACGGGGAGCTTGGGTAGCGCGGATCCGACGACGCAGTCGTCTCCAGGGGGCGAAGGTGCGATCACTACATAGCTTACGTGGCTCTCCGTGATGTAGGACCTATCCGGGACGTATCCGTGCTCGTCCCAGCCAGACACACCAGCCACACCAGCCACGGACAGCACGACGGTGGAGCTCCTGGCGTGGAGGTGATGCAATACGGCGTCGACCAGGCACCTCGGCGAGCTGCTCCACCACTGCAGCACGACAGACGAGACGTTGCGCGACAAGTACGTGTCGCAGATGTCCAACGTCAGCAAGACGCCTGCCTGCAGCGGACACGACCCGTCGTGATGGTCCATGAGACGTGTGACGGACAGGACTAGGCGAGCCCACAGCACGACCACTGCGAACAGCCACTGCATCTCTCTTCCTGCTCCGTCGACAGCCTGCAACAGAGACGTCGTGAGGTTGCGCTGACTGGCGAGGAACACGCGAGGCGAGTGTGTAGGTGGAGCAAGCCACGATAGTGGGCAGTGCTACGCCACACTCTCCCTTATGCCAACTGAGAGTCACCGCCTGAGGGTTACGTGTGAAGCAGTGCCCTGATGAAGGGGCGGAGGATCCCAGCGGCATCGTGCAGGCCGAGACCACTGCTTCACCGCGGCCTCACACCAACAGTAACAAGAAGTATTTCAAAACATCTCTGACATTTTAGTTGCCGCAATGTTCATGGTTACCTGGCGCAGCACAATGGTGAGGAAGTAAGTCTCTAAGAAGCTGTCGCAGGTCTTCTCGACTTTTACGAGAACTGCCGTCGTGATTATTTAATGTTTTCTTCGTACTTAACTGACGCCACACGATACAAAATGTACGGTGTGATGTGACATGGCCTTGATAATGAAACAGAATTTTTATATTTATTTTCCCCGGAATGTTGTTTCTACACAAAATAACTAATTCATAAAGATGAATTTTAAATTCTTTACATATATATGATAGGGCGGAGTTCGGCCAAAATCGTGAGGTTATTCCTTATGCACAGTCAAGTGGGATATATAGATGCATATATACTTACATATATGCATATGTACAGGATTAATATGAACTAAACCGACAAACTTCAACTTCAGCAGGTGATTGATATTGGAACCCGTCTGTTCTTCGTCGTTTAATAATGCAGTATCCGGAAACTAATATATTTTTCGTTCATTCTGGCTGTGTTACTAGCAACACACTTCTGCTTTATCTACACTTTCAAGGGTGGTTTCATCCCATTCGAATAGACGTAGGCTATATGTTGTGTATCTATTTTTGACCTATTTTGTGATGAGGAATTACCTGCCGACTTTTGTCGGATGAAGTCCATAGCCATCCTGTATATGGCCACCATTTAAAAAACAAGTATGTGATCCACTTTCACAAAATAATTTTAGTTGGCATGTCGTACCAATACTGGAATGTTAAATGCGACAGGAATAGGATGAACAACTCCCGAGATATGATGTTATTGAGGTGACGCTGACTTACAAAATGGCGGACTGAGCATGTGTGCTTCTCAATTCAGTGCTGACAGGGTGAACTATCAGGGTAAGAATTTAGTTTCCCATCGCTTTAGTAGTTTCCGAGATTTGACACATCATATAAAATATCTAAATGACCGCCGTTTTAAAACAAGTAGCTTACCCGGTGTTGTCGCAAAGAATGCAAGCCTGACATTCTTACTCGCACTATAAGTGTTTCGAATTTTGTCAAAATCCGTGCACGAGTTCAGGTATTAGGAGACAGAGCAAAACAAACACGAATTGCTGCTAGATTATTTGTTTTCTTAATTGGTAGCTCTGTTTTATATGTACGCTTCAAAAACTGAAAAACTGCGAGTTTTAAATATATCAATACGAAAACAATCGANGTAGCTCTGTTTTATATGTACGCTTCAAAAACTGAAAAACTGCGAGTTTTAAATATATCAATACGAAAACAATCGAATTACAGTTGTTTTTCTACCCCATTTGAAATGACATCAAATGCACTGTGGACAAATTGAACAGCGCTGAAGAGAAATATTAAGTAATTGGTTTTTTCCAAAGCCTATCTAAGACAGGGGTATCCTACAAACAGTCTTTACCAACTGTGTGAAGAACAAATATTTGGCCATACTGATGCTTTTCTGACCAATACTTGTGGCGCAGTAATTGTATACATTTAATTACAGAGCTAAATGTTAGGCCAAAATAATACAACACTTTGCCATTATAGTACCTCACAAAGTTAGCAAAACCTGTTTTAGGGTTGTCCGAGTGTTTTTTTTAAACGTGTGGNCTTTGCCATTATAGTACCTCACAAAGTTAGCAAAACCTGTTTTAGGGTTGTCCGAGTGTTTTTTTTAAACGTGTGGACTCAATCAGTGGCGTAGCCAGAAAGGGAGTTACTGTCGCGCGCGCTGTTTAGGAAAAATACTAGGAGTGAGGTGAAGAGATTTGGGCGACTCCTAACATCGAGGTCTTGAGAGCCGATGCGGGTGAATCGAGGTGAGTATGGAGCAGCATCCAAAGGCATGGGTGGTGGAACGGGAGATCTCCGAGAAAACCCGCTGACTAGCGGCATAGTCCGGCACGATTCCCACATGTGAAAATCCGGGGTTGACCCCACCGGGAATCGAACCCAGTTCCCCTTGGTGGGAGGCGAGCAGTCTGACCACTACACCACCGAGGCCCTCGAAAAATACTAGGAGAAAAATTACTTCACAATATAGTGAAATGCATAATGGTTTCCAGCAATTACATAGTTAATCACAATTGAAGGGTTTCTAATAACTTCAGTACTAACTGACAACAACCTGAGGTGCTACGGACACCGTCGGCCTGGCAGACTGGCCTAGCAAAGAGCGTATAGTGATAAGCAAAATGGAATGAAAAAAATTAGAATGTTCGATTTTTGCATTATAATAGAATTTTAGATTTTTGTCGGCCGTGTTCGAATAAATTATTCGGTTTGAAGTTTTCCTTCTCGACAACAGATGGCACTAAGTACACTACAATATTTACGTAATTATTTAAGGTCATCAGTAATTTATATTTAACTTCTTGCCATTTATTGTACAAAGATTGAAAATTTTCTCTGTGCATTTTTTTTACTAAACACAGTTTATGTTCACCCAACATTCACTTCGTTAAATTAAGAATGATTCGCTTCACTCATGCGAATATGTTCATTCGTTTCACTTATGCGAATGATCTTACATATCTCCACGAAGTGAATATTTCATTCGAATATCAGGGAAGCCAATGGCAGCTCCTGCAATAATTAGGTTCCTGAAAATACATTTCAGCAGTTGTTTTCAGTTTTGTAGGTTTTCGTCAATTGCAAAGAGCTTTTAAATAATAAAAAATACTTGAGAAAATGTATTTATCATTGAGACGAGAACAGATTGTGAATATAAATCAAATAACGTAAAGAGCATTCTGTCTCAGTTCCAAAGGTTTAGGACAGCTTCGGAATACACATTAGGGCGAGAAATGATCGAGAACTTAAAATGTTACTATTTTCAAATACAAATAATATTACAACTTCTTATGAACACAAGTGTCATAACTTCAGCCAAATACGCCATTAATTTATTCGCTTCAAAAATGTACTTTCAAACTGTTAACTTGTGGCAACATTAACATTCATTCCTTTCGATTAAGACGCAAACGGAGAAGAAATGCGAATATTCGGAATCCGAATGATTGATTCGATTTCTGAAGAGACTATTCGATTAAAAATCGATTTCGAGAATAACTCGATATTTCCCATCACTAAGAGCATATAAGGATATAACCTTAGCTTATTCATTTGTTTGCCCAAGTAGGTTCTACGGCACTGCCAACCTTAGGACATAGCGAAAAATACAAATTTTCACTTTTTTATGCTGACAGGCAAAACGCATGACGCCGCCAGCCCGTATTTTTTTAAAATATTGGCCTACTTTTTGAGGGCAAAATTATTGATTGTGTCATTTATCCACACTTATTTCATACCATAACTGCATTAGAGAGAAGAAAACTTATACTAATTTAGATGAAACACTACTTCATAAACAGTTTAACGCAAATATTCACGAAAATGCACGTAGTATGAAATAACACTCGTGAAAGCCAAACAGACAAAGACTACCTATCTACCTGTACAATGAAAATATATATCCAACCACGTGTTTTTACGTTATATAAAGATAAAAAACTACGTGATCGTAGGGGCCACGGTGGTACAGTGGTCAGAATACTCGCCTCCCACCCAGGCGAACCGGCGAAGTAGCTCAAGGATCTTCGCGTGCGGGAATCGTGCTGGACCATGCCGCTGGTCGGCGAGTTTTGTCGGGGATCTCCCGTATCCCGCTCCTTACATTCCAGCGCTGCTCCATACTCACCTCGTTCCACCCTCATCGGCTCTAGAGACCTCGATGCTAAGAGCCACCCAAGTCTCTTCACTCCATCACACCGTCGCGTCGGTTATTGTATGTTTACACTATGCGTAGGTAATAGAAACTCAGTTTGAATAAGCAACGATTGTTGCGAAATGCTGGGGTTGTAGGAGAGTGGAACCTCGACTTGAGCCATCTTTGTCCTCCCACTTGTAGCTGGCGGGGCGTGCTGGACAAGAGCTGCGAGGAGACACTCACCTACACGTCCTGGAGTAGTCNGTGTAGTCACCTCGCTGGCCGCGTCTCCACTGCGCCGGACTCGCCACATCCTCGGCGACGCAAACTGCGCTCGCGTGCGAACAGCGGTGGCCGGCTTGCATGACACTACCTCCCTTCCCCCTCCGTGCATACTGCCGACAACACCGTCATGTACACGCAGGCAGCGTAATTGCCTTTTCCCGTACTGACCCAATGACACTTTGTCTATCTCCGCAGTTTCGACACGAATGACTAACTCTTCCACGAAGGGAAAACTATTGTTTACCTTGATTTACCGCACCGAGCTTCCGAAAGGAAAAATCACTCCACTTTTCTTTCCGGCTGCAATAAATACCATTTGTGCAGTGCCAGTAAGTTTCCGATTACATTTAAAAATGGTTTTCGATACATGGTTGAATATGTTATTCCTGAAAATGTTTGGAATTCATGAGACAACCGATTTTCAATTACAATTATATTGAAACATGGCGAAATTCTGAAGTGGGCACTCTTGCACTAAATGCTACAAACAGAAGTAACTTACGAAGGCACGTACATATCACGGTTTTAGTACATTTACCCCAACCTTTATGAAACCGTTACTACACTGACCTTGGGCGTGTTCAGAAATACAGGGACCAAGCGGGACGAACACAGCTGCAATCATCCATCAAAATGACGGCGTTACACAGTGTTTCACTTTCAGAATGTCGCTAAAATAGCATGCAATTATACGCGAATAACTATGTTTATATTGACATTGTATAACTCCTTGTTCAGTAGCTCATGAAAGATCTGCTATGGCTAAACTACCAGCGGCAATACTTAAACTCACGATAAGTCCCATTCTTCTTTTTCGTGGAAAAAAACTATTCGCGATACTCCTGAACACGGTGATCTTGGTGAACAAGATAGTACAATCCTTCTTGATCACATCAACTGGCATTGAACTTGATTGGCCGCCAAGTGTTATAGTCACTTACATTCAAGGACTTGTACTAGCTTGTGCAATATTTACGACTATCTTTCTTGAACAAGTCCAACGCAAACAACAAATTAATTTTTGATTTTACTGTTGGAAAATAGGTTTCATATGCTTTTTACGGTCATTTAAATTTTGGACTAATTTTTGATAGTAATGAAAATCATTTTTGTGCGCAATATTCTTGCTCTTCCCTTTGACTATTATTATACCATCAATTTTAAAAACGTCCTTACGGAACGAGAGTTTTGTTAATATTGTATTTAAAAAACAGGCACATAATAAAAGTTTATAAAAAATTATACAATCTGTTAAAAAAATGTAAACTAAAATTGTAACATGATCACGGTCCATATACTGTAACTTCTTGTATGATAGCTAGTACAGTAGCTAGCATGCACTTTTATCACATTTTATATTTACTTTTGTCTTGAGAAAGATTACCTGTGTAACAGCTGTAATAATATTCTAAAGCACAAGAGTGGCGTTTAATCCTGCGCACGTGGAATACGCGACAAGAGAGCAATGGACATCAGGATATCGATGTATAGTTAGTGAGAGAGCGTGTATGCGCGTCTAAGAGAAACATTTTGANGAGAGCAATGGACATCAGGATATCGATGTATAGTTAGTGAGAGAGCGTGTATGCGCGTCTAAGAGAAACATTTTGATTGGCCATGGCAAACATCAAGGTTGTAGAAAAGTTCTCCGCTTCCCAGGCGCAAGAACTTGTATGTGATCAAAGCAAGGACGTGGGTTGTTTACCCCGTCAGTGCAGTGGACTCGACAGTCGGCGTTAAGCCGAACACAAACAAGTTCTGCCCCTAATTTGCAGCCTAATTCCCTGTGCTTTCAGGATAACTGTCCCACGCCCAATATGCTGGGAATCTCACTATTGTGCGGCTTACATACAAAGTTAAACAACACGCTCATTAGTGTGTTACCTGGGATAATAACGTGAAACTCAGGTCACGCCTCAGTTCACCCAGTAAAGATTATGCACTCAACTCAAAGTTTGAAAGAAAAAAACTACCAGTAGCCGGAACTACACTCACGCTACAGGACACGTCGACACGCAGGTTCCCAGTTAAGTGGCCACTGCATTAATTAAACTAGTTGTTAAGATACACTTGCGTGCACGTTGTGTATTCTTCCACCACATGTAACATTGACACGTGCGTCGGTCAAGTGAAACTGGTGGATTATCAGAAAAGTAAATAATTGGCATATTTGCTTATTCTTACATTTACATTATAAACACAGAAAGCGAAATAAATTACTTCAGTACTGTCAAATGTTTGCCTACAACTTCTAATTCNACATTTACATTATAAACACAGAAAGCGAAATAAATTACTTCAGTACTGTCAAATGTTTGCCTACAACTTCTAATTCGACGCCGAGACACGGAACTACTTTCCCTCCATCGTTACCAACTTTACTGGGCGTTTGTTGGTCAGTGTGGCCGTTACAATATATGCATGTAGGGACAGTTACAATTATCTAAGGTTGGTTTCAAAAATGCTCAATCAACTGTGAACAGCCTACTTATATTGACGTATAATATGTACAATTTACGGATACTGAAGTCAGTGTTTGTTTTATATAAATAAAAACACGAATTTCCATATTTTAACCTAATTTACTTTCTTAAAAATTCTATTGTTTTCCTTTTGATGACACGTGAATAAAGCGAGACTATTCAAGACAACGTTAATATTAAATACGTCGGAAGGATACGAAATGGGAAGAAAAGAAGATCCTAAGCAGGGATTTCAAAATAGCTGGGTTAACCGCGAACCGAGTTCACACAGACCACATATGGCTTGGAACTACTGTTCGTGATCCACTACCAAGTGAACTGCAACCCGCATTCACATATTTCAACATACACGTGATTCATTTGAAGTTATATTGAATGTAGGTTGACCTAAATTATTTTTACTTCAACCAGGGGATGGTTTACATTAACAGACAATGATCCTAATATTTTATTTTTCTTTCTATGTTAAATTTTTTAAATAAGAGAAGTTCGGTTACGTCCGAAATGGTTAAATAGATTTCAACAGTTTGNGGTTGCAACAGTTTGGATAAGGGACAGTGGGTATAAATAGCAGTGATGGACAGTGAGTGTTAATGAAAGTACTACGGAGCTGAAAGCTGTCCGATAGACTTAAACTGTTTTGAATCTGAAAGAGCATTTTACAATATATCTCAGAATCATTTGAAGTAGCTTGAATGTACTAAAATGAAATAAAACTTAGTGTTAAATAGTATACGATACATAAAGTATACATTGGCGATCTCGCATGGTGTTGACTGGCTGTGGGGGNGAACTTAGTGTTAAATAGTATACGATACATAAAGTATACATTGGCGATCTCGCATGGTGTTGACTGGCTGTGGGGGAAGTGACGTGACGAGGTGTACTGCGCTGTTTCTAGGAGGATCGACCAGACGTGTACAGCCTGCACGTGACGTCACGCATCCAGTACAGATATGCCAGCACTGTAGTGAGCAGCAGGGTTGCCAACACTGCCAACCACTCCAGGGAGGTGGTCTTCAGCTTCGTGATGCCAGAGACCGCCTTCATAACCGGCTTCCTAATGTGAGTGTCTGCATCGTCCTACACTATGTCGCAATTAAACAAATACACTCATTTCAGAAATACAACTTATGTAATTCCTCTGGCACAAGTGGGAAAACGAACATTAAGTGGCAGTAAAGGTTTGCCCTGGAGAAAGTTTTCATTAATAATCCATCAACATTATTTTAAATATAACACAAAGAAAAAAATCTTTTACAAAGGTGCTATGAATTTATCATACTTTTCTAACAAATTAACTTGTTTGATTTAGCACGAGGATATTAAATGTGGCTCTGCAAATAATGGTAGTAGAAAATAAAGATTTTNAAATTAACTTGTTTGATTTAGCACGAGGATATTAAATGTGGCTCTGCAAATAATGGTAGTAGAAAATAAAGATTTTAAAATAACTAAACGATTGTTTATCTTAAGTTTTTGTAGTTCTTGTAAACTTATTTTAAACTATAACGGTGTTTTTTACTTGATGAAGACAATTTATTTCGGACCTCACATTGTACCACAAATTATTATTAATCAATTTTCGACAGTTATGTTTTGGAGATTGAAAACGTGTCTGTAAAAATTTAACAGGCATTGACTTGTGTGTGAATATTATAAAAAGGAANAAATTAACTTGTTTGATTTAGCACGAGGATATTAAATGTGGCTCTGCAAATAATGGTAGTAGAAAATAAAGATTTTTAAATAACTAAACGATTGTTTATCTTAAGTTTTTGTAGTTCTTGTAAACTTATTTTAAACTATAACGGTGTTTTTTACTTGATGAAGACAATTTATTTCGGACCTCACATTGTACCACAAATTATTATTAATCAATTTTCGACAGTAATGTTTTGGAGATTGAAAACGTGTCTGTAAAAATTTAACAGGCATTGACTTGTGTGTGAATATTATAAAAAGGAANAATGTTTTGGAGATTGAAAACGTGTCTGTAAAAATTTAACAGGCATTGACTTGTGTGTGAATATTATAAAAAGGAAATACATTTATACAATATGAAAAAAATCCTTTTTTCATTTACCAGATATGCAGCAAGGAATAAAATGAGTTGTAAACGTGATAGATTCTCAATAAGGAAATGTATGTTATTACTTGAAAATAAAGAGCTCATCCCTGGTGAAAAACTGCTACACAATAATATCGCATTTTCATTGCAGCAAAATAGCATACAAAGTTCCTGTTGTCGACTGGAATGGTACAGTTTCCACCATTGGTAAGTGTCACACACCTGCAGAAAACTGTAATGTTGTGGTCACAAAGAGCAACATTTCAGTGGGTGAAAGCCACGCCGCAGCTGGTGACTGTTACTTGGCAGTTGAACCACCGCCATTCACGAAGTTGCCCGTTTGAAAAACTGGCGCTTCCTACTGTAGGAATGTTGTTGTAATAACTTAATGTTAATTTCAATAGTACTGCTTTATTTAAGATATTTTCTGAAACAGATGTGAAAGCAAGTGGAAATTTGCCAGTAGGAACCCCAAAATCAGACTGTCGGAGAGCGGTGAACGTTATCAATACAGCAGGCAGTTGCGTGTTCACCATAAGCTAATGCACCGTAAAAGCAAACGATACCTTGGAGTTGATTACGTATGAATAACGTCCACAGATGAGTAATTGATAGTCNAATGCACCGTAAAAGCAAACGATACCTTGGAGTTGATTACGTATGAATAACGTCCACAGATGAGTAATTGATAGTCACGCAGTGTCTCTAATACCACGGCGGAGGGAGCCGCACGCGAGGCGGTAATGAACGTGACACGTGAAGATACGGGAATCCGTGAATCCGACCATTTATCATGATGCGTGGTATGCGGAGGTTGTGATTGCACACACGACATCCCGCCGATGGAGACGGCCGTGTGAATAGTGTGTACTGAAAGGCGTGCCTAATAAGGAAGGATGGTGAGGGGGATGGGGAGATGGGAGAGGTTTGGTTCTTGAAGCGAGGTGAGGGTGGAGCAGCGCCAGAATGTAAGGACGGGGGAAACTGGAGATCTCCGAGAAAACCCGCTGACCAGCGGCATCGTCTGGGCACCATTCCCACATGCGAAGATCCAGGATTGACCCTGCCGGGAAGTGGACCCAGTTCGCCTTGGTGGGAGGCGAGAGTCTAGCCACTACGGCTACTGTGGCCTCTCGCTACTTTGCACGGAGAGAGAGAGAGAGAGAGAGAGAGAGAGAGAGAGAAAGTGAGAGAGAGAGCAGAGGTGGTATCCTCCTTGATGAAGGAAAGGAATGAATATGTCAGGTTGAGTTGCGACGAATGCAGGGCAGGGGAGAATAGGAGCACCTCGATAAAACCCGCCTAGCCAACGGGAGAGGCCAACACGTTTTCGGCATGCAAATATACTGCATGTGATTCTGCCAGGAATGGAACCAATATCCCCGAGGGAGGGAGGGGGTGTAATGTGAGGAAGGCGCTCTAGCCACACACCAACCACGGCTCCTGAAGTGCGTACAGCTGATTCGTGTGTAGCTCACGTGATCAGTGATTCTGGCAGCGAATTACGAAGAGTAGCTGCATGTCTGAACGTCTTACTAAGTTATTATTCTATTTACTTGAGGGCTGTAGTATATTCGCGGCTTCTTCATGCTTTTTGAATCAAACCTTTGAAAACTCACCTGTGATGTGTTTGGTTGTTCCTAAATACGTCTTTTATCACATGTCTTTTAAAGTTATGTTAACATTAAAGTTACTTTTTTTGTTTGTTGAATCGAAAGTTTATTTATATTTGATCTGTAAACTATAGCACCTCATTTATAATTAATATGTATAAAAACAGTGAGAAAANCGAAAGTTTATTTATATTTGATCTGTAAACTATAGCACCTCATTTATAATTAATATGTATAAAAACAGTGAGAAAATAGGCGTGTTGGTAATGATTAGTAAGAAAGAGTTCTTCTGCAAAATATTATTACACCGAGTGCGCCCGAATGCGGAACACTTTCCATTTGGTNGATTAGTAAGAAAGAGTTCTTCTGCAAAATATTATTACACCGAGTGCGCCCGAATGCGGAACACTTTCCATTTGGTGTAATTTTCTAGACTCGGTTAAGCTTTGTTTGCCCGAGGTGGAGGAATATCCTGGAAGTATAACTTTAACAGGGCTACAGGAAAGTTGGAAGTAACCGTGAGTGGACTATAGTAAGAGTGCTTTCTCTCAAAAAGAGAGCGCCAAAAAAGGGCGCTACTTTGGTGCTCCAAGGGAAAGGGGACTAAGAGACGTCTCATAACAGTTCTGTGTTTGCCCTCACGATGGCGTTACGATCGTACTTACCCGACTGGAGCAAGTGGCTTGTCCCGTGCCAGAAAACGCGGAGGATTTTTTTGTAATGGCGAATTTTAAATAAGCAACCAATGCGGAATTTTCAAAACTGATATTATTGAGATGGCGGGTGGGGTGCAAAGGGATGCACGTAGATGCCTGCCTCCTGCCTGCCGCAGTGTTGGTCTAGAAGGGTTTCGCCTCCTGCGCTGTGTCACAAAGAAGATAACTACACAGAGGCGAAATGGCGCTGTGGTTCTCTTGACGTGGGCGTAGTCATTCTCTGATTGGCTAAGTGAAGCTCTGGAAGTAGGCCTTGTGCGTGATTGGCTGCTGCGTGCTGTGGAAGGTTCACTATTGGCTGGTCTACCGGCTGGAAAACAGTGCTTGGCGAACAGTGTTCTAACCTGCCGACGGCCATACCGTACTGGTGGTAACTTGGTGTTCTTCAGATCGCCGTGGTTCAACAGGGTATGGCGGTGTCAGTTNGACGGCCATACCGTACTGGTGGTAACTTGGTGTTCTTCAGATCGCCGTGGTTCAACAGGGTATGGCGGTGTCAGTTCTTGGGTGGCTGACCATCCAAGGAACGCCACCTAGACGAAGCACACTCAAGGTACGACCACTGAGGGTCAGAACATGCATAGGCACTAGGTGAGGTCGTGTACTCCGTCCTACCTCTGACTGGGACACCGGGCAACACCTGCCCACAGCGACACAACCTGATGGTAGCTAGTGGNAGACGAAGCACACTCAAGGTACGACCACTGAGGGTCAGAACATGCATAGGCACTAGGTGAGGTCGTGTACTCCATCCTACCTCTGACTGGGACACCGGGCAACACCTGCCCACAGCGACACAACCTGATGGTAGCTAGTGAGGCTTTGTTCGGCTGGTTTACCTCTGTGTTCTTTACGTTCTGTGTCTTTGTGTTGCAGGGAGATAGACGGCAAGGTGTACAAGGCGAGTGTGAAGGAGAAGGAAGCTGCCAAGAAGGAGTACGATGAAGCCATCAAAGGAGGACAGAGCGCGGGGCACGTCGCCCAGAGGTAAGGACACTCAGCTGCTCAGTCCCAGAGATCACTGTCCTCTCCGGGCAAGCACTGCTGCTAACTACACCGAGATACTTGGAGGTATCGTAGCAACAAGGCCTCTACTACCTGCAGGGGTGGAGGGNAAGCTGCCAAGAAGGAGTACGATGAAGCCATCAAAGGAGGACAGAGCGCGGGGCACGTCGCCCAGAGGTAAGGACATGCAGCTGCTCAGTCCCAGAGATCACTGTCCTCTCCGGGCAAGCAGTGACGTGATCACTGCTGCTAACTACACCGAGATACTTGGAGGTATCGTAGCAACAAGGCCTCTACTACCTGCAGGGGTGGAGGGNGCACTGCTGCTAACTACACCGAGATACTTGGAGGTATCGTAGCAACAAGGCCTCTACTACCTGCAGGGGTGGAGGGAGGTGGAAAAGCGTCGAATGCAGGGACACGGCAGAAGGAAGGACTCCGAGAGTATCAGTTTTATTGACTCAGGTGACTTTCGCGGACGAGTTCACTAATCCGCCACCCAAGCTGCCAGGTTTGAACCCCTGCTATAATGTGGGCGTTTGTGTGCAGTTTGAAGAGGCAAATTCATATTGATAACAAGTAATTACCCTATTAGTATCCCGGATTAAAATATAAGTATTAGTGAAACAATAACATTTTGATTACAATTATTTCGGCCAAATTTTTATTTCATTGCTGATAACTTCGTGAAGAATCCATAACAAGTTCCTCTCTGCATATTTTCCTCCGTATTGGGAGCCTCAGTCGACTGAGAAAGGCAGTCTGTCTAGGTTTGTTAATGGACTCCTCTTCTTGCTACAAGATGAACATGGTGATACAAAAATAAAAAATAAAATTTTTAAATCAGGCTCTGCTTTACACCATATACCTATATAGTAACAATTTTTACTGCCTTTAAATATGGCAATTTCAGAAATAATTTTGCACCCTTTGTATGATCAGACTTGGCAAGAATGTAACATCTAGAATTTTAGGGCAAAAATCCTACTTATAGTCCGGTGACTACGCAATTCATTCTTTAACAAAGTGAACATTATCAGTATGCAAGCTGTTTTATTACTGATCTTACATGAAAAATACGCTGACTCCAAATCTGTAAGGTGCTACTTCTGTAATATGAAGCATTTTGAAATAGGACGTCATAAATGTTGCGCCAGACTCAAATCCAAATCATCAAAGTAATATGACTCTGTTGACTTATGATAGGCCGTTTTTATAGGATAAAACTGACAAATAAGGTCATTNAATCATCAAAGTAATATGACTCTGTTGACTTATGATAGGCCGTTTTTATAGGATAAAACTGACAAATAAGGTCATTGAAACCACAAATTAAAATGTATAATCTACAAATAACATACATATTAAACTTGTAATTATATTCACAAAACAGTATATTCGGCAGTGTGATGCTCAGATACTTTAACTTCGTAATCAAAGTGCATGAAAGGATTCAAGTATTTTTCACCACCACATGTGCACATACAAGAACTGCATCAACAACTTTTCCCACGAAGTATATTTGCTCTGCGTTCACAACGGATAGGTTTGAGCATTTATGATCGTAGAACACTAGTTCCAGTTGGCAGTGTTGCTGGATGAAGTAAATAAGCTCGTTTATCTTTAATCCAACCGCGAATTGTGACGTCAAGATAAGGAACATCTTTATGCAATGCTGTATGTACTGATTCCAATAAAACCTGCAGAACCGTGACCATAGCGCATAACAAGTTGATTAAATTAACATATCAGGCCAAATGGAAGTAAATAGTTGGCCTGTCGTACCAATACTGGAATGTTAAATGCGACAGGAATAGGATGAATAACTCCCGAGATATGATGTTATTGAGGTGACGCTGACTTACAAAATGGCGAACTGAGCACGTGTGTTTCTCAATTCAGTGCTGACGGGGTGAACTATCAGGGTAAGAATTTCGTTTCCAATCTCTTTAGTATTTTCCGAGATTTGACAAATCATATAAAATATCTAAATGGCCGCCGTTTTAAAACAAGTAGCTTACCCGGTGTTGTCGCAAAGAATGCAAGCCTGACATTCTTACTCGCACTATAAGTGTTTCGAATTTTGTCAAAATCCGTGCACGAGTTCAGGTATTAGGAGACAGAGCAAAACACACACAAATTGCTGCTAGATTATTTGTTTTCTTAATTGTTAGCTCTGTTTATATGTACGCTTCAAAAACTGAAAAACTGCGAGTTTTAAATATATAAACACGAAAACAATCGAATTACAGTTGGTTCATCATTGTTCACCATTTATAAATATCTGGACACTCTCTTAGCGTAGTCGTTACATGGAATGTATGTAGTTAAAATCGTACCTTGCATAACTGAAATGTCCAGCTGCAAAGAAGTATGGCAGTATTTCGTCCACTGATTTCAAATGTAAAGCCCAACCTCCTTCCCTTTCGGCTCTTTTAAATATTAGCATTTTAAAGACAAGAATGATTAAATAATCGATCCACATTTTTGCAGTTATGCTTCCTGATACTCGCTTGCCAAGTTTGCTAAAGAGTGATTCATAATTACCGCGATCTGCTCCACTGTCCTACGAAGTGTGCTGACATTCCGGGGAAATGTTTTTCCTGACAGCATCTTAGCGATCGCAGAAAGGGCAGGATCTAGCATTTCCTCGAGTTTTTCCAAGCGCTTTGATTGTGTCAATGTACTTTGCGTAGTATTGGGTCAGATGGGATCATATCATTGAGAGGCGTGAACATAACTTGTGTTGTTGGCTTAACCTATCCAGACCCAGTCTACACAATTGTATGCATCGCGCACGTGTAGGTACTTACTGGTCTGTACTGCGCACTGCGAAGCTCAATTACCAATGATCTTGCATGCGAGTAAATTATTTGCAAACAGCTTTACTGGTCTAGGTCATGATTGGTTCGTATTACTGTAGCTGAACATATAGTGGCATTATAACTCCCAGTAAACAATGAATTGATGTCTAGTTTTATTGGTAAGTNAATCCCAGTAAACAATGGATGGATGTCTAGTTTTATTGGTAAGTTTAGGTTAGTGCAGTTTGAAAGTAGTTCTGCGTGCAGACTTCCGTGATAGTGCGAGTTCTTACAGAGGCTTAATCTCTTGACATAAAGCAAGCAGTGTCATCATTCTCTGACTGACTAATGGACGCACAACTTAAATAGCTGGACCTACACCGATAATTGGGGGTTGCTGTAGTGCCCTCCTAAGAAAGGATTATAAATATTGGCTGTTAAGGAGAGTGAAAAGGGGTAAAATGTATTTTCATGGGTTCCTCAATCACTTTAAAATTTATTGCTTGNTTGGCTGTTAAGGAGAGTGAAAAGGGGTAAAATGTATTTTCATGGGTTCCTCAATCACTTTAAAATTTATTGCTTGATTAATACTACACATAAAATGAGTAAAAATAAGTTCAAAGTTTCAGATAAAACGCTTCAATTCAAATGGGGAGGGGGTGAGGTACGCGGAGTCGCCAGCTGTAATTCCAAGTTCGAGGTGGACGTGGCCGCGAGAAGAGACCAAGTACTATCAGCTTGCTACACACTCAGTTCCAGGTGGTCAAAGGCAAAGGGGGGAAATATTCTTTACAATCAATCAGCTCAACACAACATTTTTAAATCTAGATGGGCAAATCCGCCGGTTTCATCTAATAAATCACCAAANACAATCAATCAGCTCAACACAACATTTTTAAATCTAGATGGGCAAATCCGCCGGTTTCATCTAATAAATCACCAAATATAACCAAACAGAAATTGCCTGCATGCCAGTTATTACAAATATGACGTGCTATTTATTATACGTCCTGTATTTTTTAAAAATATGTTCCAACATTAATTAAAAATGTAGCCATCAGTAGTTTTCACAAGAATGAATTAATTTTTTGTTTCAGTGCTCGCAACTCCGACAGGTTTACTGTTTCCGTCAACATTGAACCTCAGAAGAAAGTCACTTTCAACTTAACATACGAAGAATTGTTAAAAAGGACACTATCCATGTACAACCATGCTATAAATATTGACCCAGGACAGGTACAGCAAAATATTTAATGGTTTAATTTTACTGANTATCCATGTACAACCATGCTATAAATATTGACCCAGGACAGGTACAGCAAAATATTTAATGGTTTAATTTTACTGACAAATAGTTCTACTGATGTTGAGATAATAATTTAAGCAAATTTGAAGTGTACTTTAAAAATTTGCGTCAAAATGATAAAATTTTTAATGACCTACAAGTGGAAATTTAATTTTAAAACTTCAACTCTCTGAGCAGTTTGCTCTGCTGCATTTGGATATGTACACAATTTTTTTACGCCGTGAAACGAATATTTCTTTTATTTAATCTATGTCTATTTTGTCTGTTTTGTGTTAACTTGGAAACAAAGTATATTTGGAGAAAATTTTAATTTTAATTTTCTNCCTATGTCTATTTTGTCTGTTTTGTGTTAACTTGGAAACAAAGTATATTTGGAGAAAATTTTAATTTTAATTTTCTAATCATTAATGTTTTGGGGGAATGTTTATTATTTCCAAGTTGCTTCGTTGCAGATTGTCCTAGACATGGCAGTGAACGTTGAAATAAACGAATCCAGCCCTATTACATCTCTGGAAGTGACAAACCTGAAGGAGAACAACGAGATTGACTACGAGAAATCCTCAGGTAGGCACCTGTTGTACGGATTACTAATTATCCCCTTTAAGGGTAGTTTTAAAATGGGCTTCTGAGCAAAAAGTAGTGCACGTGCACATTAGTGGTGAACGTTACACGCATATTCAAATTACTGAGTTAAATACAGCCCTTTAAAAATGTGTCCATCTCCTTGAATTTCTGGATAATTGTGATTCACAATAACTCTTTGTTATTTGACGTTCTCAAAAATAAACATACCTAAAGTACAGCAATTCTCTTTGTATTTAAAATAAAATTTATTTTAAAATCTCATTCCAACACTGAGGTACGTACATTATTTTTTCCCCTGCCAGTTTCTGAATGTAGAGTACAGAAGCAGTTCCGTATCTTGCTTAACTTGATGATATCTCTACCGGCACGTCCTGAAAAGAACGGCCAGAGCAGTAACAGTTTGTTGGATATGAAGTGGCATTCTTACAGGAAATAGCTGATTTCGCAATATCATAATAAATGTTATTAATTTTCCTCTTCACTTACGTTTACCTTAGACTAGTTTCCTAAATTTGATTGAGTGTTTACAAATACATTATGTTACAGTTTGTAACGGTTTTACAAACTGAACCACAAATATAAGAATTAATATGTTATTATTACTATCTATGTTAACAATATTTAGATGTTACCTATATCCCATCAGGTGGCTGTCCCTATTTTAACAGTCTAGATTGTTCTTACAGCCATATCTTACTCTCAGTGTACCTGACGGAGGAAATGCCACACCGCGAAGGCGTGGATGTAGTACCGTGAAATGTGAAGAGAGGATGTACATATATCTGTTACGTATTTTCTTACAATTTCTGACCAATCACACAAACAGTTCGCGTGATGTAAGCAGACAACCAGCACGCGAATCCGCCATTCAAGACGTTAGGACACGCGAGGTGAGTGTTGTGGCTGTAACTGTGCCTGGAGAACGAACAAGGCGTTCCAACACCTGCATGCTGCTGTACCGCCGGGTGGCTCGTGTGCCGTGCTGCAGAGGACACGCAACCTGGTGCCACAACCGTAGGTCGCATTGGCAACAGATGTCCCAGAAGGAAACATGCATCGTCGCAGCGGGAACTGAGCCCGTAGCACACACACAGTCCACCACTGGCGACGTTGTGTACGGCGGTTTGATTTCTTTGATATCAACATGGACATCTTCGCGATGATCGTCTGAGGCAGGTTTGCTGTCCAGCCGNCGGTTTGATTTCTTCGATATCAACATGGACATCTTCGCGATGATCGTCTGAGGCAGGTTTGCTGTCCAGCCGTCCGTTGCGAAGGCTACTCTTAACAGCGAGCCATTGTCATCATCGCTTATAATTGTGTCGCCCCAGAGCTGGGGTGTAGGATGGTACAGTGCGATCTTCAGCCACGGATCTCGTGTGTCTCACCAATGATGATCATCATGAGAGAGTCTGGCAGTGACGTTGCCATCTGGAGTTCGTCTGCCGTTGTGAAGCGGCACACAACCCGTCAACGTTGCGTCATGGTGTGGGGTGCTATCAGCATCAACGGCCGTTCACCTCCAGTACAGAGCGCATTAACAACACGCTGCTATGTTGATGAGGTGTTGCAGTTCGTGGAAATAGCACATCTGTAGGGCATCCCAAACGCATGGTTTCAACATAATGACGCCCGGTCACACACAGCAGCTCAAATCAGTCTCAATGCTTTGCAATGTGTGCAGATGCTTCCTTGGCCGGCCCGAACATCCGATCTCTCGTCAGTTGAGATCTGTGGGGCATGCTGCTCTCCCCCCACCCCATGATATGAAGATTAATTGCTGACTCGGATAAACAACTCATGGTGCACAATACCCCAGGACGTTATTCGGACACTCATCAATTAATGCGACGTCGGGTTCAGCAATGTTTCTCCCAACATGTAGGTCCCACTACTTACTGAACATACGGTATTTTAGGCCACTGGTGCACTGTCTGTCTGTGACAATACAATTGTTAGTTCTGCACCTGTTTGGCTATATAGGCATGACACGTGGTCTGTTTGGTTTAGCATTCCTTCGTGGTGTGGCATTTTCTCTGCCAGGCAGTGTTTGATATGTTAAATAATGTTGCTGAGATGTGTTGTTGCGCAGACAACCCGCTGGCGGAGATCAAGCGGCCGTCGCCCAACACAGCCACAATCCGCTGGGCGCCGTCTACAGATGACCAGAGGGAACTGAACGAGGAGGGTGTCAAGGGACAGTTGGTGGTGCGATACGACGTCGACAGAGACTCGCACCCCGAGCAGATACTGGTGAGTGCACTCTCTTACAGCTTCTTTCACATGCAACGTTTGTAAAATTACTGCCCATAACACCATTCAAGGACCCGCGGTTGGTTCAGCTGGTTATTGACTTTCCTCCCACTCCTGAAGTCCCCGGCTCTATCCCAGGCTTCGGTNAACGTTTGTAAAATTACTGCCCATAACACCATTCAAGGACCCGCGGTTGGTTCAGCTGGTTATTGACTTTCCTCCCACTCCTGAAGTCCCCGGCTCTATCCCAGGCTTCGGTGGGAGGGGAATTTCCTGACGAAGGCTCTCATGTGAGGAGTGTGGTGGACACTGCCGTAGTGTGGGTGTTTTCTCACGGCTCTCTCACTCCCCCCTCCAGTCTTAGTTCCGTTGCATCTCCACACACATCTCGTCTCAGCTCATGACGTCGGGTTGACCGCAGAGACAGGTCTGATTAGTGCCAGCTTTCTCTCATCCATACATGACTCTGCCTCAGAAGGGAGCAACAGGAGGATTGACTCACACTGCAGCTGAATTAACTCAAATAATGGGCCGCGCACTCACTGTGGCATTATCAATGAAGCCAGTTTTACATTTTACTATCAAGAATTAATAAAATTTTTAAATTAGTGACAACTGCACAATGGTTTATTTAGTTCTCTGCATGTTAGAGTATTTGTCTTGATATCAACATAACTTTTTCATCAACAATTTCATAGTGCCACAAATTGACACGTGGAGACCAATCCTTAGGTCCACGGCAGTGTAGTGCCGACATGAAGCTGTGGAAGGATGTAAAAAGGGCCCTAAAGAGTAAATAAACCGTGTTTTCAAAAAGCCTTTCTGGATAGCTGCAAACCATTCTTGAGGACAGTCTGACTTCAGAACCTCAGAATTGTTGTCTGTCAGTAGCTAGAATCACCGCACTGAAATATGTAGAGGGAAGGGAAGTATAAAGTAGAAGAGGAGAAGAGATAGCGAGAAATTTTCAAGTCAAGAAGTCGCTTGATGAAGAAGCTACGAATAAATTCATACTTGGTATTGATAATTAAGATTTCAATTCAACAAAAGAGGGTAAAAATAGTTTTGTTCTACTATAAAGATTTGAACTGAATAAAAATTAATTTTTGAGCAACAAAATTTTCATTCATTCTAGTTATTTGACTGAAACAATCATTATGCCTTGATTTGCATTGTTCAAACAAAGCTTTTCATAAAATCAAATATCTCTCTTTGGATTTAGCTCACCAGTAATATAAACATATTCTTGACAATTCCTGTAGTGACACTGAAGTATGTAATGTATAGATTACATATCGAGTGAGAAAGCAAATGTTTGGAATTCCCACCTGCGTTGCTTGGCAGGAAGACTGGGGTTTGATTCTTAGTCTGGCCATTGTGATTTCCATTATGTATGGTTTTCAAAAATCACTTGCCATGGCCGCTTCTTTCCCCATTCCTGGTTAACTGAGTCATTGTTCCTATCTTATAACTGTAGTATAATTATGGGAAGTAGGGCATAATTAATTTTAAATGGGACAAAACTGGCACCTGGCACTTGGCACTGGCACTGGACAGCCGACATGTTGTGACGTCACTCAACCACCATATTGGATCTGGGTGACCTTGACCTGAACCCTGTGACCTTTTTTTGACCATAAACCCAAAAAATTACCAAATACAAAAAAAAAAAATTAAAAACTTCTAAACAATTATCAAAATTTATTTTAAATTAATTTTAAATTATTAAAACATTATTATTTAAAAATTAATTAAAATCTACATTTCGGGAGGTTGCCCACATCATTATATCTAGCAGACGACTGACCCACCTTCATTCAATCATATTGTATTAACACACCTCTCCCCTTTACCCTTACCAATGCTATTCTGCAGAATTCGCTAAATTTGTTTACATTTTAAACACCTAGGGGACACTGATGACTCTGAACAACATGTTAGACTTGGGTGACCTTCACCTTGACTTCGCATATATGACCTTGACCCCATGCCCTTGACCTTGGATAAACTAGAACCCAAAACATTTCAATTTTTTCATAAAATCACAAAATTTCCAAAAAAAAAAAAAAAAATAGTAAAAAAATTAATTAAAGAATTGTTTTTTCATAAATTTTTCTATCAATCTCGCAAACTTTCCATCAATCAGCACGCACTTAGCACCACAATCAGCACCCCACACACCACAATTAGCACCAAATGCACCACAATCAGCACCACACACAACACAATCAGCACCACACGGCAATACACACAGCAATCCAAACAGAAATTCTCACACCAATCCTTTTCTTCAGAAATACTCACCAATCATCCTATTCAGCATTCCTCACCAATCCTCCTATGCAATCCTCAGCACTCCTCACCAATCCTTTTACGCAATCATTAGAAATTCTCCTTACCAATTAACAGCAATCCTCAGAAATCCTCCATAATCCACGCCAATCCACACATCAATCTACACACCAATCCGCACCAATACACACACCAATCCACACCAATGTATAACAATGCACACCAATCCTTCGCAATCCTCCTCCACAATCCACAGCAATCCACGACAATCTTTCGCAATCCTCCTCCATAATGCACAGAAACCCATGCCCATCCTTCGATCAATCCCAATCCTAATATCGATGCTTCGATCAATTCCTCGGTTTGTCCACCACCTATTTGTATATAAATTACATTCGTTCACCAATTATCTCCAAATATGTACATGTTGACAGAATTAATGTTTGCATGCAGTCAACTATCAATGCATTTTTATACTAAAATATTTATTATCATTCTAAATGCAGATCTTTCTATTAATAGTCGAGTGCTCACAGCAACACTTTAAAGTTGCGAGGGGAAAAAAAGTACGACATACAAAAATAAAAAAAGCNTAATAGTCGAGTGCTCACAGCAACACTTTAAAGTTGCGAGGGGAAAAAAAGTACGACATACAAAAATAAAAAAAGCCAATTATTTTATTATAATAATTTATTATTATTTTGTAATTACAATTTCAGAAGAAAGCAGTTCATCACATCACGCGATATATCCCCAATTCTTCATTTCACTAATAATTGAAGAGATCTCTTTAATGTGAGTGATATCCCCTAGTTGTTGAAGGTCAATCATATGTCTGAGTCTATCAACGAGTTCATTCGGGTCTTCATTAATAGGTAGCCATTATCTCGGAGTATTCTGCCTTTTTCATGTCGCTTGTTACAGCAACTGTGTTGGAGATGTGTGTCAGTGCANCTAATTATTTTATTATAATAATTTATTATTATTTTGTAATTACAATTTCGGAAGAAAGCAGTTCATCACATCACGCGATATATCCCCAATTCTTCATTTCACTAATAATTGAAGAGATCTCTTTAATGTGAGTGATATCCCCTAGTTGTTGAAGGTCAATCATATGTCTGAGTCTATCAACGAGTTCATTCGGGTCTTCATTAATAGGTAGCCATTATCTCGGAGTATTCTGCCTTTTTCATGTCGCTTGTTACAGCAACTGTGTTGGAGATGTGTGTCAGTGCACCGAGAAAATCGCCATCATCGCCATCATCGTCTTCAGTACCATCACTCTCTTCGTGTTCATTTTCATGAATACCCTCTTCATGGTTAATATTCACCTCCTGTTTTGTATTCTATATTAAATTTGCTTTTATGTGTAGCAGGAGTTGTATTCTCATGGGTATTTAGAGCCGACGACCGTTTATTTTTAAGTTCGTCGATTTCATGCAAAAGTCTTACAGGTGTTTATTCCATAAAAACTGACTCTACTGCACTCATTCCGTCTTTAGCCTTAACTGCCTCATGATAATCACCTGTCGAATCTGTACCCATCAATGCAGCAAGAGGTATTTCCGGCAACACTTACTGTCTGCAAGTGTACGAATTCTTGCAGATCTCGGTATGTTATTTAAATATATCGCCTTGCACAAACTGCGTGGGGCCGACGTAATAATGCTTGATCGCATGAAAAGGACTCTTCGTACAGGCTGTTCTCTCATGCCGACGAGCATTTTGATCATAGGCGAAAACTCAATCGCAGAATCGGCACTGGCTACAACCAGTTAGCAATGCTGCGGGTCCCGGCTCTATGATCGTTGAGGTAAAAGGTAGGCCTTCGTATTCGCAATTCATCTTCGTGGTATGAGAGAGTACTTCCAAATCAATGTTCACCTCACGGTGCCAGAAAGTCAACTGTATCAGTAAAGAGCATAGTTTGTGCCCATAAAAGTTCTTCCACCATGAACTTTACATGTAAAAAATATGGGAGCATTCTGAGAAAACCCACAATACTCGTTCACCCCAGAAGGTGAAGGTCACCCAGATATAACATGTTGGTGGGAGCCATCAGTGCCACCTAGGTGTTAAAAATGTAAACAAATGACAAACTAAAAAAACAATATGGTGGAAGGAGTGCATTTGACAGAATGAGCAAAGGTGCGCGTAAGAGGAGGGATACAATTACAATGTGATTGACTGGAGGGGACCAGTCGTCTGCAGGATGTGGTGATGTAGGGGATCTTCGGAAATGTAAGTTTTAAAATAAATTTTTGAATAGTAATTTTTAAATAGTAATTTTTTAATAATTTTAGATTAATTTCTAAATTATTTTTTTATATTAATTTTTGGAATTAAATTTTTTTTAAAATGTTTTGGAGTATTTTTCAATTTTTTGGGTTAATGGTCATTCAAGGACATAGGGTCAAGCTCATGGATTAAGGTCACCCAGAACTAATATGGCGGTTGGGTGACATCACAACATGTCGGCCAGCTGGCGCCGGTGTCAGATGCCAGTTTCATCCCATTAAAAATTTATTATACCCGAATTCCCTTAATTATACTACTAACAACTTTACTCGGAAAGTATAGTTGTCACGCTAACCCGAGCACTAGATGGCGCCCAATGACAGAGTATGGTCTCTATCAAAATTGGCACTACCAAACCAGGTTAAACTACTTGGAGCAACAAGTATGATGTGATACTATACAATGATATCTATTAGAGTACTTAANGTGATTGACTGGAGGGGACCAGTCGTCTGCAGGATGTGGTGATGTAGGGGATCTTCGGAAATGTAAGTTTTAAAATCAATTTTTGAATAGTAATTTTTAAATAGTAATTTTTTAATAATTTTAGATTAATTTCTAAATTATTTTTTTATATTAATTTTTGGAATTAAAATTTTTTTAAAATGTTTTGGAGTATTTTCCAATTTTTTGGGTTAATGGTCATTCAAGGACATAGGGTCAAGCTCATGGATTAAGGTCACCCAGAACTAATATGGCGGTTGGGTGACATCACAACATGTCGGCCAGCTGGCGCCGGTGTCAGATGCCAGTTTCATCCCATTAAACATTTATTATACCCGAATTCCCTTAATTATACTACTAACAACTTTACTCGGAAAGTATAGTTGTCACGCTAACCCGAGCACTAGATGGCGCCCAATGACAGAGTATGGTCTCTATCAAAATTGGCACCACCAAACCAGGTTAAACTACTTGGAGCAACAAGTATGATGTGATACTATACAATGATATCTATTAGAGTACTTAAATATTATTAATAATACAGTTGTCTTGTATGTTATACACACATCACGTTCATGTCTATTCGCCAGTGGTGTGTGATAGGGGAATGTCGAAGCAGCACGAGACACAGCCAGTGCTCTATTGCTGCTTGTTCGTGCAGGTGAACGAGGGCTACTTCGTGCACTTCTTCTCGCCGGTGGACCTGCCCACACTTCGCAAGCACGTGACCTTTGTGATGGACGTGAGTGGCTCGATGGCCGGCCGCAAGATCGAGCAACTCAGAGAAGCCATGAAGGTCATCCTTGACGACTTGAACAAGGGAGACTACTTCAGCCTCGTCATATTCTCCACCGACGTGCAGGTGAGCTTGTGCGGCCTCGCATGCCGAGTAGACAGGTCGGCATAGTTGAACGTAGTTTCAACAGTGTCTCCTAGTTTAAAGACCCTGCAACAATTGTACAGAGTGAGTGTGCGTATCTTTCCTAACACCGTGGTGTTGTCCGAGAAGTCTGAGCGGTTCGCTAGTGGGAGTGTGTCCTAACTGATCAGAATGGCGCACTTAGTCAATAGAGTAATATTTAAAGATCAGAATGCAAACTCACCAATGCTATTTCTGTTACGTTACCCTCGGAATTCAGTTAAGTCATTATGACGGAGTACCTGTTCAGTAGTTTTTGGGACTTATGTACTTATTGCAGGAGTTGTGAAAATATTCCCTACAGCTTTACCATTTATAAACGCTTTCGACGATAGAAAATTAACGCAAAACTTTATCCGAATCCAAGAAAAATCTAAACATTTTTCTACATCTTTTTGTTTGTTTATACACATTGCCCTTGTTATTCGTTTACTGTATGCAATTAAATATGTAGATGCCCTACTATGAGTTCTCCTGATCACAAAAACTGACTTTTCGCTATCTTCAAGTGTTAAGCATTGCGCAGTGAGCCTCTGACGTCAGATGCAACACAAACCGATCAGGTGCTGTATCGGTGACAGTGCAGTCAGCTGGGTCAGTTTAGACAGACACACTACCACGATTATGTTACGGTCCTGAACAGCCACAAGTTATACGACAGCGAAACGAGAACATTACTAATGTTTACATCAGTGCTGGTGTGGCAAGAATCCTCCTAGAGCAGTGTAGGTGATCCCACAGGATAGAATGACACAAGACTTAGTCTTTTTCATGTTTATATACGGTTCCATATTTCCAAATGTATCTAAAACCATGATTTCACATGCAGTTTTTTTGAGATAAATTTGCATTTTAAATCAAACCAACAGGACCGAAACATAGATGTAACATTTGCAGGGCAGCAACTGGTGGCAATTTTGGGCGTGGGCGAAAATTTCCAGGGAGTGAATCTCTTGAATCCGATTTGATAACATGTTGATTTTGGTGCCGAACCAAGAATATTTTCTGCCTGTGTCGATTTTGGCCATAAAAGCCAAGTTACCATTTCCCTTACTTTCACTTTATTCCCATGTCCCAAAGAAAACGTTACCTTCTTATGCTGCAGACACATTCTCTTAACCCATGAACATGTCACCAACACAGCCACACTCCGATTTTTTTACAAACAATGTGACATCCCTGTGTTTTAGAGCATATGTGGCTTATAATAATGCTTATACCTGTAATGTGTGGGATGATCTGACTACAGCCAATGGCTGCACTGTCCTTGACGTATGTGTGGTTGTCACAGGTGTGGGATCCAGACCACGAGCTGGTGGTGCCACAGTCGTGGAACTCATGGTACTCGGAGATGAACAAGACAGAGCCCGAACTGCGCGACGCTGCTGTGGTGCCCGTCACACCGGAGAACATCAAGAAGGCACAGAACTTCGTCAAGGATCTACAAAGCTACTACAGTGAGTCTCATTGCAAGCCCAACAGCACAAATAAGTAAAAAGTGCCGTATCTTCATTGTTGCCCTCGTGAACAGTTCAATTACAGTCTCGAGGTGCTGGAAACACACGGGAACCACACTTATCCATGACCACTGTGCAGTCTTCCACAATGCATTAAGATCGGTTGGAGCATTATCTATAGCACTCACACCCCTCTCGACAGAATCCTAGATGTGTTTTATAGGATGAGGTCGAGTGACCTCGGTGCCAAGCAAACAACCTCAAGTCTGTGAGTGTTTATCCAACCTTTTGGTCACAATTCAGGAGTGGTGAAAAAGTTTATTATATTGACATAGGTACATGTATCTTGCAGGGTGCTGTAGCTCAAAATGGGTGCATATGATCTGCCAGCAGGTCCCTGTATCGTTCGCCAGCGAGAGACGATGGCTCATGTACCAGGGAACCCATTTCGTCCCATTTAAATATTCTTCATAAAGAGGGTACCACAACTCCGGCCTGAAATATACCCTGTTGACATGCTGGATCCATCGTTTTATTTGCTTGACGATGCACTCGTACCCTGCNACTCCGGCCTGAAATATACCCTGTTGACATGCTGGATCCATCGTTTTATTTGCTTGACGATGCACTCGTACCCTGCAAACGGTGTATACGAAAGTGTACCTCGACTCTTCCATCCATGCCACCTTTTCCCATGCATCGATGGTGCAATTGCGGTGTGTCTGCATGCACGTTAATAGTTGAGTATTGTGATGTGCGGTGAGCAGAGATAGCCTCGTAGGGTACCACATATGTACCCCATAACGAGGAGATGGTGCTGGATAGTATGGCTGCTCACAGGTCGTTGTGGTCCACCACTGAATTAGCAAATGATCTGCTGCACTGTGGCCTGTATATCGACAAGTCACCAACCGAGATAACCGATGGTGACCTCTATGATCGATAACTTGTATGCCACAGCAGTTGTCCCTGAGAGCGGTGGTTTTACCCGAATCCGTGAGCTCACATTACACTCTTGATAGTGTGGCCCATGGAAATCCTAGCGCCTGCCAGACTTCGGATATGGAGTGCCCCACATGTTCGGCCCCCAACGATCTGACCATGATAAAATACACCGAGATCCATTTTCTTTTCCATTCTGTGGTCGACTGCTGCTCAGACAGTTAGTTTAAGGTCAAACAACATCTCAGTCATGCATGGCTGGGCACTATTTCACTCGACAGGGTCACCACAGTGCCATTTCGCCAACATGGCAGGTGTGTCCGATTCAAATGTTTATGAAATTATATATCTCTAGGGACTCTATTTTCAAATTCATTTGGTCCCACTCTACTTAACTTCTGATAAAAGGTTCCGGGGGGTTCCTGATTTTAAGAAAATAAATAATGGCTAAGGCAAAAAATGGTGGAATTTTTGGAAAGATATTATAAACATTAGGTGACAAATAATGAAAATTGCAGAGGAATGTATGAAGNCAAATGGTGGAATTTTTGGAAAGATATTATAAACATTAGGTGACAAATAATGAAAATTGCAGAGGAATGTATGAAGTGACTAGTTTATTGTGTCAGTGAGGGAATACATCATGCAGATATATGACGGGTGTGCATGAGCAATTAAAGAGGTTACTGTATATAGGAAAGAATCTCTCGAGGGGTCTGTCTTGTGCGCAATGAGTGTGAGCTGTGAATGATTGTTATTGTGTGGGTTCGATCAGCCTGTGGCAGCTACTTCTAGCTCCAGTCTTACAAAGACGACAAAGTGAGTCGTTCTGTACTCGATGCCTGGTTTACGACAGTCAGCTGCTTAATTCGAGGAGCATAGCTAGAACCCACAAATATCCGACCTTCCATGTTCTTTTGCTACAAAAGCAAACAAAATACCACAGCCAATTTCGAAATGCTCCCAGCTACTTTCATGTCAGTCGTTGTTTAGACCATNACAAAAGCAAACAAAATACCACAGCCAATTTCGAAATGCTCCCAGCTACTTTCATGTCAGTCGTTGTTTAGACCATCGTTGAATATAAAATTCCTTAATTACTGTACACCAATTAAATTTTATACAACGAGGCATACAGATGTTGGTGTTACNCGTTGAATATAAAATTCCTTAATTACTGTACACCAATTAAATTTTATACAACGAGGCATACAGATGTTGGTGTTACATGTCGCGAGTAGGAAAATTAATATGAGTTTAGAAATATGTGGTCTGGCATTCGCCCAGATGGATCTGGAAAGTGAGTTTGAAGGGAATAAATGCGCTACATGGAACAAGAGTAAAGTCTGAAGTACGACAGTACACTTCCCTCTTTCTTGAATGTTATGTAAAGCACGTGGTAATCACATGCGGTGGAAGTAACCTAGTCGGCCATTAGCAGAATGGCAAATAAAGTCCCCGTCACGATTTTACTTTCAGTGGTTAACAGTATGTTCTATGTGTTCTCTCGCGTTTGGCTGCAGCTGTCGCGAGGAACGCCAGCATACAAACACGAGGCACTAATTTTAACAAAGCGTCACTAATGTTATAAAATAATTCAAAATTCAAAGTTCCCTACTTAATAGAAAAATATAATTGATTATTTTAGTAATTAAGTAGTAGAATAAAAAAATTTTTCAGGAAGGGTTTGAATAATACGTGTTAATTGGTTGTTGTGACAGGTCAGGTGCCGGGTCAACAACAATTATCTCAATTGGCACAATAGTACCAGAACATGACATTATTAATTACTAGGTATATAACATACTAAGGACATTACAAAGGACCAATATAGTCTACATGGTGATCATTTTTATGTAAACTTAATCCCTGGTATTCGGGTAAAATCACCAATAGTGAGACGAAATATCACATGGCAACTAAGATGCGCAGATCTTAGTCAGTAAAATACATATATGTATATATCAGCATTACAAAGGCCATTTTCTCCAACAGGTTGAAATATTTTATGGTTTGGACTGCATGTCATGATATCCACTCATCCGAAAACAGTTTGATTTGGCATTATTAATCTGTGACTAGTGCCTCTAATAGGCATTTAGAAAATAAATAGTTTAAATCAGAATTTGGTTGACGAGCGTACCTTGGTTTCAGGCACCAACATTCATGGAGCACTGTTGAAGGGCCTGGAACTGGCTCACCTCGGCAGAAAGCTGACCGGACCAGACAGCGAAGAAAATAAACCACAGCCCATTATGATTTTCCTTACTGATGGCGAAGCAAATGTTGAGGAAAGTGATCCTGAAAAGATTGTTGGGATAGTGACGGACAAAAACGGAGCGGAAGAAGTGTCCATCTTTGCCCTCGCATTCGGGGACTACGCCAACTCGCAGTTCCTGAAGAAGCTGGCTCTGCGCAACTCTGGGTTTGCTCGCAAGATATACGAGGCATCAGACTCTGCATTGCAGCTGCGGGACTTCTACCGTGTGGTGTCGTCCCCTCTGCTGGCCAAGGTCGCCTTCAACTACCCCGAGGACCAGGTGAGCACTGTTTACTAGTTANGCATTGCAGCTGCGGGACTTCTACCGTGTGGTGTCGTCCCCTCTGCTGGCCAAGGTCGCCTTCAACTACCCCGAGGACCAGGTGAGCACTGCTTACTAGTCAAAGAATGCTTAAAAATTGTGGTCCACTTGAAGATCGTCAGATTTACTTTTAAAAAAGACTGACTGCACAATTTATTTATCATCTGAAATAGCACGTCGACCAAACTGTCTTGTTCATGTAAACTTTAAAAAATGTTCCTCTCACTTTGAAGGGAGCTCTTGAGGATGATATACGTAAATACTTTTAGGCGCCTTTAGATTTATTCTTGCCTGTTCTGTGACTCAATTTCCCCTCCCCCCCAACTTATTAAAAGGATTATTGGTTTATTACAGTGACGTGAAAGAATCATCAAAGTCAGGTTAGCGGACAATACTGACAAAATAATGACGCTGTGTTTATTGTGGTTGGGGAAACCAATATTTTTCATTGTCATTTAATATTAAAGTGGGGAAATTTTGGATGTGTGAAATGCTTTTTTTTTTTTGGAAGCATTTTAATTATAAAATTATGAACAGTTTCCTGTTCAGTTGATATGCTATAGGGGCAGGCTAAGAAGCTAAGTACTGCCGCAAATTGCGCAGTCTGAAACTTATTTTACCAAGACCAGTATTTATTTGTGGAAAAATAAATGCAGAGAATCACGTTTGTGCCCATATGCTCGTCTCTCTCTTCGATAACCTCCTAATCAGACAACCACATTTGTTTCACCTGACAGCATGTCTCCGAAATGTCATATTAATACAATGCTTTATTTATAGTTTTATGGAGTATCGTGTTATAATGACTAGACTACTGTAGTGTGGTGTGTGTGGCAGGTGGAGGAGGGAACTCTGTCCCAGACAAACTTCAGCACGTACTTCAGTGGCTCGGAGCTAGTGGTGGCGGGCAAGCTCAAGTCGAGCGAGTTGACGGGACACCTCACTGCCAAGACGTCTAATGGAACCACGTCCATGCCTTTCGGGCCGCTGACGGTGGTGCCGTTCCCAGACTGGGAGTTGGCCGCTCACCACCGACCTGAGAGGAACTACTCTGATGCAGGCTTCATGGAGAGACTATGGGCGTACCTGACCATCCAGCAGCTGCTGGAGAAGGAGACGGCAGAGACTCTGGAGGGTACTAACATCACATCCCCGAGCAAGAAGAAGGCCTTGGATCTGGCACTCAAGGTGAGTTATCTCTCTTGTTCATCATCTCATCTCTCCCCACCATGTTACATCACCTTATATTATGACATTTCAACATTAGCTCTTCTCAAAACATATCCATTCTATATCATTAAGTATAAATCTAATGTATGACAAGTTATTACTCTTCTCTCCTGTTGCAGTATGGCTTTGTGACCCCTCTGACGTCCCTAGTCGTGGTGAAGCCAAACGGAACTGTGTCTACTGGCGCAGAGAAAGGTGAGCACCAGTTCCAGTATTGCTAATGCTTTATTTTGTTGTTGTGCTACATGTTGTTCTCGTTTTGGTAGCAAGCTGTCGGTTTAGATTTCAGTGAGATCTGTAATGACTTGTAATTTTGGATACCTAGATTTGTTGGCCAATTCCTGGCAAGTGGACTTGCCAGGTCCTATGCTGGCAAGCTCTCATTTGAGGCGTGCTAAGAATCCACGATGACTTGGCAATGACCATTCTACATCACATGTGATCACAAATATAAAAATCAAAGTGAGCACAATATTCTTTTCCCCCACCCTACCTTCCAGAGCAGCATCTTGAACAGGACAGCCTCGCACTCAGGTGGCAACGAAGTAAGCGGCAAACACTATGCCGCATGAAATAAAAGCAGCTGAGGTCCTACACAGAGATTACACTGCAGAACGCCTCGTGTTTAGGAGCCAAACTGGCTGAATAAATGATCTACTTTCTTAGTGAGTATCTGGATTTCTGCACAAAACAAAGCTCATGCTTGCAGGTTTAAAAGGAACTAATTTTGTTTGAACATCACACAATCTTTCATGCGCTTCCTCCCAACTTAACAAAAGTGAGAAAGAGTTTCGTTTGGCTTTTTAGAGCTAAGTCCGAAAATGGGACCTACTAGAAAAACTATTCAAGCCTATATCCATAGCTTGTGCCAGGAAAAGGCCAACAATACATATAAGTCATTCCAGGTAGATAGGAGAGGTCTTCCTCACCCGATAGAATATGCCTGTGCTCTGTTCATTTTGCAGATGAAATGTCACTTAAAAATGTAGTAGGAATATGTTAGACTCAACAATAGGTGTGACTAAACATCCACCAACCTGCCACAAACCACAAACATCAGAGTGTGAATCCGCAAGACCAGGAACAACTTCAGATAATGTTTGCGAAAATTTAATCTGTGTTAACAAAGCTTTTACATTTTCTGAGACTATTTTTACACTAAAAATAGAAGACAAACCTAGAAAGCGACATCGTTGAAAATTAGACACCACCCTGAACCAATTTACATGGAAACTAGACAAAAACAGAAGCTCAAAATGGATTACTGTGAAAATAAAAATGGAATTTGGCCTAAGTTCATAAAGTTTACACCAGTATGGAAGCTACAAAACATGTTTAAAAAGGAAGAAGATATGCCAGTGCACATAATGTGGTTTCTATCGTCTCAAATACTATTCAGAGAATTAAGCAAGTAAATATGACTGGTTTGCATGCCAGATGGGCTAATTGAGGTTTCACGAAGCATGTGTAGGTGCTGCATGCAAAAAGCATTTTACATGTGGAAAACGCATATAATTCTGAAATGTATTTAATGGAGTGGATTAGCCCCATAGCTGAGCGGGATTGCCCCTATATTTTCTTAAGTTCTTTGTTCTTATTGAAGTAGCTTATTGACGCAGATTCTGCTTACGCTTTGTTCCATATGATGATGTATTTCGGTTTTTCAATAAATACTCTTCCGCTGTAAAAGGTTAACATTTTTCTGTTACAATTTACATAATAATTTTACGGGCGTTAAATTAAAAGAAATAGTCCCGAACTACCTTGCTAGTGGCTAGAAAATTGGCGTAGACTGCAGGTGACCTACCTTATATTCTTTGATATAAAACCTCACTGAACGCTAAGAAGAAGCTTGTCACTACCTACGTTAAAAAAGGGATATCTAAATCAGTTTTCTGGATACCACCTCTCACTTGAGACTTAAAAAACACATCGTATTTATTAAAACCATTCAGTTGCTCATCGAGGTCAGTGTACTTTGTAATGACGCAATATTCTTAATTTTTCGGGACACAGGTGTAAAATTCTTTAGTGTGTATTTAGCTTTGGAAAGCTTCATAATATTTTATCAGGTTTAAAGTTAAACCCGTGGTGGTTCGTTTCCCGTGATAGTTTGTTTATCGAACAGACGTGTGTTTTTGATGTTTTTGAAGGTTATCGGACGGACATCTGCTGTTTACGTTGTAACAGGAGTCCGTTTACCGTCTAGTTTCGAAAGTTGTTGTTTTGGTTATGCGTCAGCATTATACAGAAACTTTCCGGCTGCGACGTGGCGTTTGGTTCTCTGGAAGTGGATGGTGTCAACAGTTTTAGTTTCCTGTGACACCGTTGCGGATACAATAACATGTTGTGAGCACGGGACACAGCGTAGTTTTGGCAGATGCGCCGGAGGCCATGCGCTTATCTTAGCAGAAAAGGGGGGGNGGGGATAGGCCAGCCTAATATATACTGGTGGTGCCTATCGCCTAGAGGAGACAAAGTAACCAACCGTCGAAGAAGACGCATCGGGCATGAGAAGACGCATCAGGCGTGAAGAATTTCACCCACACCGGCAAGCACCCGTGACCGTAAGATCTTTTGTTCACATTTATTTTTCAGTTTAACGTCACTTAAATTCTATCAACTTATTTCCGCCGGTGTGGGGGGTCGTTAGGGTGCCAGGAGGGAACTAACATCCTTCCTGCCTTCGTAACTTAGTCTTGCGATGCAAGTTTGAGACATTAATAAACTGTAAACGACTGTGGTGCTGTTTTCTGCACTGGTATAATTAATTGTGAAAGTTCGTACTCTGCAAACTGGAACTTCGTCTGTGAACTGTGAAACTTCAATGATAAATAAAGTATAAAGAAAACTAATATCGAACTTCTTTTTTTAAATTAATCGGCGTCACCTGGTACTGAGTCTCGTATTCTACCTATGAGCAAGCCATGGCAACGTAAACATCGGCAAAGTAACGAGGCTGGAACATTACAACCTCTTCAGAATAAACTTAGCATTGAAATAGAACATTAAGACAAAAAATGCCTGGCTTCATTTTAAACTATCGAGAACGCATGGAAGTTTTCTTTGGGTTGGGAGGCGATACCTCAGTCTCTTGGAAGAATCGACGTCATTGTATTAGTATATGAAATGATGTGATGCTCGCTTGCCCATGGCATACCGCTTGACAATAATGCGTGACGCCTTGATATTTGTGCAGAGGATTTCGATTGATATTTCATATGCAAGTGTAATCCAATGCTGTACAAATTTGGTTATATGGGTACATCGCTGTGTATCTTGGCTATGTGGTGCATTTTACGTTGTAATACACAGTTCTCGCAAAATCAGTATCTTGCTGTGTTGTTCTAATCGTATGATACAGTCAATATATTATGTATTGTACAGGTGGTGTGGGATAAGTTGTGAGGTTGTGAGGCCTGGCTGTGGTGTACAGTTGATGTGTGGCAATGCTGACGTACTGAATATTTTATACCTCGCTGTGTTGTGAAGTTGATGTGTGGCAATGCTGATACACTGATACCTCGTTGTGGTGTGCAGTTGATGTGTGGCAATTCTGACACACTGATACCTCGCTATGTTGTGCAGTTGATGTGTTGCAATGCTGACACACTGATACCTCACTGTGTTGTGCAGTTGATATGTGGCAATGCTGACACACTGATACCTCGCTGTGTTGTGCAGTTGATGTGTTGCAATGCTGACACACTGGTACCTTGCTNGCTGACACACTGATACCTCGCTGTGTTGTGCAGTTGATGTGTTGCAATGCTGACACACTGGTACCTTGCTGTGTTGTGCAGTTGACGTATGGTAATGCTGACACACTAATGGACGCCTGGCTGTGTTGTGCAGTGTATGTATGGTAATGCTGACACTAATGGACGCCTGTCTGTGTTGCAGGTGACGTGCCAGGGGACGGCTTCGGCAACAACGTGTACTCATTCGGTGCTCCTCAAGCGGCTCTTACAGGTGTGGGAGACAGAATCGGTATTGGTGTGTTTAAGTACTTCACTGCTTTTCATATACACTCTCACTGCTCACACCATAGGCTGTTTCACACTAGACATGCGAAGGGGCAGAAGGAAGGTGCAAGCATTTTTATTACACTTAATTTCATCTGCGATTTAAATGTTTTATAACTATACAGGTTGATCCTCAACTACAAAAGATAGGTGTCCTTGAAAATCAACATTCCAAATAATTTTAATTCAAAACAATAAAACATACTTGAGATGAAAGAACAATTCCCTGAATAGGTTTGGAATTCTCCAAAGTCTTGAATCGATGAGTAAAGAGAGTTGGGTGAATCTTAACAGCGAGGTCTTGAAAGTTCTTGAATCGAGATCTGAAATCTGAGAACGGTTTTTGAGTAATATCATCCTTATTCACTCAGAAAATAGGAGGTACCATGGTATTATCCTACAAATGTGTGTAACCTTTGAGTATTTATCACTTTTAATGACGTCAAAATCATGCGTAAGTTAATGTAAAAAAAACATTCTCTCAGGTGATCGTTTGTCGAGAAAAAAATAAGTTTTTAAGGGCACAGTTGGTTGCCTGCCAGGTACCCTTCCACATTTTGTTTTTTTTTTTCCAACAACCGTCAGTCTGAGATAGTTAAATAAAGGAATTTTTTGTTGTANACCCTTCCACATTTTGTTTTTTTTTTTCCAACAACCGTCAGTCTGAGATAGTTAAATAAAGGAATTTTTTGTTGTACACTTATGTATATATAATGAGAACATCATTAAAAGCGATAAACGACTAAGGGTTAATTAAACACATTTGTTAGATAATAATATATTCATTATTTTGTCGATGAATGGGAATGGTATTACCCAACAACCATCCGGAGAGTTCAGATCTCGAGTCAAGACAACAGCATTCACGGAATTGTTCTTTCATCTCAAGTAGGTATTGAATTTANCGGAGAGTTCAGATCTCGAGTCAAGACAACAGCATTCACGGAATTGTTCTTTCATCTCAAGTAGGTATTGAATTTAAACCCATTAAAAATATCAATTTTCAAGGCCACGTACCTCCCTTACGTATTACTGTAGGGCGTAGGTTGTATATAGTTTTCTATCTCATTTTGCATAGATAATCACCTGATATTGTTTGCACCTCCAGTTCTCGCCATTCTGTATATTACAGTTAGAAAATAACAATATAAAATTATTTATTACTTTTGTTGATAAAAATTCCAGTTTTTTCCATATAACATGTTCTGAGTAGATAATTCGAGCGCATGCTACAGATATAAGAGATCTGAGCAGATAATTCATACCTCTCTGTTTATGCAGTTCAGCGACCTCATGTGGAACTGGTAGGTTGAAAATAAAGTATTTTTATAAGCATATGGTTTAACTGTGTTTGCACGTTGTCGTCAAAGATAAAAATAAAAAGTAACAAATTGCTTAAGAAAATTTGAAATACAAGCAACTACTTTGCACCTTTGTAAATGTATGGTGACTTTCTGGTTGTATGATCATGAAAGAGGAGTCCGTATTCACTTCAGATACGTGACGTCATGCCATCTACCAAGAGTGTTACGAAGTTGAGGGTAAGGTATTTTGACCAAAACGTATTGAACAACGTTTGTTAAATAAAACATAGAAACGGAAGTTTTTCGGATTTTGAAACTGCCAAAATTTACCACTGGTAAATGGTGTCATTCTAGTGTTGACGTTTATAGAATCACCTATGCATTAAGTGTCCATAGTTAATATATTTGGGTGGCTCTTAACAATGAGGCCTTGAGAACCGATGAGAGCTAAACGAGNCATTAAGTGTCCATAGTGAATATATTTGGGTGGCTCTTAACAATGAGGCCTTGAGAACCGATGAGAGCTAAACGAGGTGAGTACAGAGCAGCGCTGGAATGCAAGGACGGGGGAAACGGGAGATTTGAGAGAAAACCCCCTAACCAGCGATTNGTGAGTACAGAGCAGCGCTGGAATGCAAGGACGGGGGAAACGGGAGATTTGAGAGAAAACCCCCTAACCAGCGATTCTTCGGGCACGATTCTCACGTGCGAAAATCCAGATCGCCTTGGTGGCTTGCGAGTACCCCAGTCGCTACACCACCGCGTAAGTGTCTCTACATATGTTATAAAATTAATTAGTGAAATCACTCGGACACTATGAAAGTGAAATTCATATTCAGTCACATTTGTTTACTTTTTTTGGATAAAATGTGTTTGGCTAGGACTACATTATGCTTACTTAATTTTCATCTGAAGATAAAAAATTGCTCTGTCAAAATGGTGATTAATCACATATTTTAATTTTATGTAAGGTCTTTTAATTATTTTATATATGAACGTTATTAAGTACCATTTATTAATATCTTAGGCAACTGAATTTTTTTAATAGTCAAGTGATACATATAGTCATTTTTACAGGATGAAAGGGTTTTAATTCAAATTGCATCAATGGAAATGCTTTTTAAAATATGGCGATACTGCTACAGCTTGTCTTCGGTTCACTGAGCACTTACAAACTAAATTCCTGATGAAAATTTCTTCCCCTGACTCCATGTACTTAAATGAACACGGACTAGCGCACTTAGTAACCTCAGGAGGGAGTCAAGCAAATACGTTCCGTATATTAACGTATCACTGACAGTTTAGTGTTTATGTGGGCGACTGAAATAATTGTTTGCGTCTTGTTTCATGGACTCTAAAACAAGACCTGGTGCAATGGCAGTTATCTCAGCGGACAAAACTTAAGTTCCAGGTGACAGACACATGCCTAGTAAGGTGCAATACAGACACGTGCACGAATAACAGCTGCAGTTCGATATCACGTGGACTGGGCAAGAGCACGGGTGTTCAACCACACTTGCATAAATGAACTGCACAGCTCCACCTCCTCTCAATCTATGAATATTGTAGTACCTCATACAGGTATTTATAGTTCAGTGCACCTCATGCAACATAACCCGCAGGAGTCTGAAGTCACTACGATCTTAAACATACCAAGGAGCATATATTCATACACGTAACAACTACACATCGTCATGTGATGGGCACGTGGATTCTATTCACCAGGTCCATAAGGGTCAGTAGAGTGGATAGAGCACCTGCCTGCTGTGGCAGACGTTGCCGTTAGCCGGAATGTTATATCAGGCTACTGTTTCTGCCAGCCTTGCATTCCGTCACCGGTGTATTCTAGAGTCTCGTCCACATCACACTTCAGGGGAGATGCTGCTCTATGGACCCACCTCGGCTTCCCGTCTCCCGGTATGCATCTCTGAAGCGGCCCCTCCACTGCTTGTGTTCGGTGAACATGACGTCACTCTCAACTTCACAGTAGGAGTGTCTGTCAGACAGCGGGTAGTTGGAAACTCTTGTCTGTCAGGCGTGACCCGTCTTGATGCGATCCTCCTTGTCCTCGTGCGTGCAAATGTAACCAGTAACCGGTGTTTGGAGTGTAAAGGGACGTACAGTTTAATCAACTTCCGTGTAAGGGAAGGGTTTTGTTTTCAAGTAAGGCTGGGCATTTTTGCTAGGGCACGTAGGCAATGGTACGCGTCAAGGGCACTCCTTTATCACGACCATGCACGTGTTTTCTTGGGCCAGAGGGTCTTGCGTATTTAGTGCAATGTGAAATGTGAGAAGATGGCCATGGTGTCGGAGTACCCGATCACGTGACGTCACCATGCCACGCGCCATGGGGGAGCCGCTCACGGATATAGCGGGCGGGACAGCTGCTGGCAGCGTGTATGAGTGTGAGCTGTGATTGAGGCAGTGTGTGTTGTGTGCAGTGGGCGGCTTCGCAGGCTCGTCTGCAACAGGAGGAGCCTTCTCGGGAGCTGGCTTCCCGGCGCCGTCTCGTCCACTGACTGTGCCCGTCTACGCCAGCGTCGCGCCTACGCTGCAGCTCTCAACCACCCCACGACCACCTTCTCTGCCTGAGGGTGAGTGCTAGTGCTGGCCTGACTCTTCCAACTGTCTTCTCCCGTCTGCCACGCCCGTCACCTATATCTTCCCAAGTATCTTACAACAGTTGGCAGGGTGTCCTGTGTGGGAAATAACATACAACATGATATACACGTCTCATCACATAATGTGTTTATTATGGCTATTACTCACCCTCAAAAACTGCAAAATAACACGCATTTCGTTAAAAACACCGTGAATCATTAAAAACTGAAAAGAAATTCACACATTGCATCGGTTAATTGAGACTACCAACCTCTGAAAAGATAATTGTATATAATATCTCCAGTCAGAAAAAAATATTAGTTGCAATTCTTGCATCGTAGTAAATGTAGCTCTGAATATTTCCTAAAATTACAAGATGAATCATCATGTCCAAGTGTACTAATAGGTCGCTTCGTTGTAAAGTTCTAACGAGCTCCGTTTACGAGAAAACAGCATCCCCTTCTCATAATTACGGGTGGCCGTCCAATACCTTGGAGGTAGGCAATGTGTTCGTCACACAAGCCGCTAGGTTTGTCTACGTCAAGTATTGGAAGGCCACCCGTAATTGTAAGAGCTATTTTCTCGCGAACGGAGTGGTTTAGTGTTAGAGCAAGGGAAATTTTTGTACATTCGGACATAATGATTAATAATCCATTACGTAATTTCAGAAAACACTCGCATTTACCACTTTGACTCCGATGTGAGTGTAGCAAAACCTAATTTGATTCTGACAGGGGATGTTATTTACAGTTACCTATGTAGAGTTTCATAATATTCGTTTGCTGATACATTGTGCGAATATGTTTTCTTTCATCTCTAATATTTTACGATTTCATTAACTAAATACTTGTTATTTTCAGCTTTCGAGGGTGAATAACGCCCTTAAGAACCACTTTAGGCCACAAGTCTTATTATGTATACACACACACACACGAGGGCTTATTCAGCAGAAGTCATGGAAACTATTGTTTATCTCCCGAAAATGACCCAACACAGGAAATGTACTACGTACAGTTGAAAGTGTACGACATGTACGTTTTAAAGGTGACACCACATGAAGTATGGATGTAGGAATGTCCGGCAAGGAACAAACACAAGCATGGCTGCTTGAAATTACAGTTTAGTTGATATATTATAGCACAAACTGTATACAATAATGTGAACGGGTACGTATCGTACGTGTAAGAGTTGTTCAACATCCTTCAAAGTAGTCTCCGAGGTTGTCCACGGTCCGTTGCCAGCGATGAGGCAGACATCGTCACAGCATCTCGACGAGAGGTGGCGCACATTGACGGATCTCATGCAGCCGATGACATTTCCCGTCTGCCTAATCTCTGGCAACGAACCGTGGACAACCTCGGAGACTACATTGAAACCATACCCCATGTGGTGTCACCTTCAAAACGTTTATGTCGTAAACTTTCAAATGTGCATATTACATTTACTGCGTTGGGTCATTTTCGGGAGATAAGCAATAGTTACCATGACTTCTTAATCAGCCCTCGTGTATATATAACCAGATTTTCCATATGGAATCTCCTTCCAAACGTTGTAACACATGAAAACACACTGCATGTACCTAAGACTAGAGTTGTACGAAGAAAGTTGAAAAATGGGAAATTTACTCTAAACATCTTACAGCATTATGAATAAATAAAAACATGCAAACATATAGTTCTGCTATCTCCGTTACAAATAATATTGTCTACCTAGATTTTTTAAATTTTATATTCAAACATACAGAATGTTAAAAATAACATATTAAAATTCAAAAGAACATAACAATGACTCGAGTGGTTACTTTGAGAGCACCAGTGAACTGAATAACTCAATATTCATCCTTTTCGCCCATTTTTGTATAACTTTACGTGACGACGGTTGCGCCTGAAAGTCACGCAGTAAGATGATTCTGACAGGCACAAGGCAAATACGAATACAAAGGATCACAAAGATGTTAAATGATCTATGATTAAAGGAAAACATGTCATATTTTTTTAATGCGGTCACCATTCCAACGCGGTGAGCGCGTACCCATTACGAGAAACTCTAAACGAACATTAAATCAGGCTGAACACATAGTGTTAAAGTTTTGTTTCTTTAGACGGTTATACAATGTGATCGTACTCGACTCTGTTCTAGTATCTAAGAGCTTTGGCATGACCAACAAAGAAACTCATAAATAATTATGTGCAGCTTCTGAAGTAATGAATCCCGGGGATATGTGGCCCCATTCAAACCTGAAGGTGTCTCTCTTCAGCTCCCTGCAATCACACAACATAAGGCCAAGTCTGAAAACATCGGCAGAAGTCGTGGACTTACGTGAAATCTAAAACCACGGAAATAAAATCCTATAAGAAAACAGGCAAGACAATTCAAAAGGCTGACTAGAGGAGTTACATGAATATGATTATCACAAAATAAAATTTGGAGGATCTAGTTAACTCAGAAAGAATACGTTTCTTGAAATGTAACTGACACTACTGCTATAGAGGAAGAGTTTGAGGGTGGAACCATCTACGAGCATAATTTGAAACTACCCGGAATAGTTCTCAAGGGTAGAGTGGATTCCAATCTGAAACACACCACATACAACCTTCACATGTCAGCCGTAGCACAGAGGCGAGAGGCAAGAGTACAAAAGGGAGATAGATAAAGCANGATTCCAATCTGAAACACACCACATACAACCTTCACATGTCAGCCGTAGCACAGAGGCGAGAGGCAAGAGTACAAAAGGGAGATAGATAAAGCATTATGTAAGCAAAATAAGGGACGGTGTCAGTGTGTTACATAGGACATGGCCTCTGTCTCACATTGCGTCTTAAATACAGAATCACTGACGGCAGTAATAATGAACCACGCCTTCAGGACGAGTCCTTTGCACTTTACGCACTATATGCAGGTGTACTTGCAGGTATTCACATTATATGATATGTAGAACTCACTGCAAACATACTCTATTATCTAGAAAAACCGTTCCCATCACACGCTTGTCCCTATTACTACTCACCAAGTGCGGATGGTAAACAGATTGCCTGAGAGCGAACTATGGTGAATGATAAGGCGTAACATGTTTGTGACCGTAGACGAAGACGAGAAGCCAGTCAATCTGCTAGGCAGGACGAACATTTTACACATTTGAAACATCCACTCCCTTACTGTGAATAGAAAGTGTGACCCATGAATCACCATGAAGAGGCATGCTAGGAATTGGACAAAGTGGCCAAAGCCTTTCTCATTAGCATTGCTGAGGACTTGACATTTACTGCACCTTGATTTTGTGTTTGGATCATTTTACGGCTCCATGAAAGAAATAACGGATACATATATTTGAGCATACAGTTTTGTACCCAGAGCTAAACATAAAACACCTTTTCATAAAATGTTACACTTATTTTCAAGAGGTCACACTATTTGTAATTGTAAAATGTGGCTAGGTTGGTACAGATAGTTTGGTATTGTTGCAGTGGTGGGAGTGTACAACCTGACGTGGTTGTCGGCCGTGAGTAACGCCACTCACGTCACCTTGCAGCCAGACTCGTCCAGTGGTCCTGAGACCTTCCTGCTGGGACTGAACCAGGTGAGTGGAACTCGTTACTCCAGTGCACAACAAGAACATTCCTGCCTGTATCTGCATGTGGGGCCGTGGTGTTGTAGTGGTCAGACCACTGAACGCTTACCTAGGTGAACCGGGTTTTATTCCCGGTGGGATCGCTCCCGGATTTTTGCACGTGGGAGAAATTGATAACTTCTCTAACGTGCCATGTTTAAAGACGATACGGAAAATTCTAACTTAAACGTAATACATTACAGTTTATTTTTAAATCCTTAGTCTATTTTGCATACAAGCTGTACTTGGTGGGCCACTGTATTTCTATAACATACTAACTTTCTAGCCGTGGCTTCGCCCACGTGTACTACGCGAAGAAGATACTAATTTGTATATTCTTTGCTTCTGGGTTGTAGCCCTATCACGGTCGTTGTTTGTCCCGATGTTCCAGAAGATCTTGCAGCCTCCATCTTCAGAGGCAAGGAGCAGCAGTAACTAATTACCTACTGATCGGTTACTGCTGCTGCTTCGCCCTGAAGATGGAGGCTGCAGTGTCTTCCGAAACGTCGGGAAAACAACGACTGTGAAGCGACTACAACCCAGAAGCAGAGAATGTACAGACAAAGGCCTCGAAAGCTTGCGAACTGTATTAAGGTACTAATCGCCTTTACCGCAGGACTTCTTCGTGCACCACATGAGTAGTTCTGTCCTCAGATGCTAGGATCACCAGTTGTCAGGTGAGTTGAGAACATAGCAGGCCACGTGCAGCTGCCCACGTGCGAAGCAGTCCTCCATGGAATCTCTCCCTACCCAATGAAGCGACTCTGTATGAACCTCACTTAGTCATAGCAAAACAGACCTTGAAGGGCAATTGCAGTCTCTTGAGTTCGAAAGGATACTCCGATGGAGAGGCTGTTCACGGTAAAGTGAGCACTTTGAAGCCCTAGTTACTTTTTACTTTCAGCCATTTTTATCCTTTAACTACCTTTTGTAATAAACATACTGTGTATATTACACTGCACTCGGAAGTTAACGTCTAAGCCTAAACTAAAATATGTTTATGGACTATTATTCCAAATGACAGGGCTTTCAAAAGTGCTCACTTTACCGTGAATAGCGTATAATAAAGGTTATACACTTTATGAAACCTTTATACACCCTTGCATATCCATTGNCTCACTTTACCGTGAATAGCGTATAATAAAGGTTATACACTTTATGAAACCTTTATACACCCTTGCATATCCATTGCATACTGTGGTATCGATTACATCTTTATGCCAAGCGTTCACTTGGAGCACAATTCTATTGCAAAGTTTTGGCGATAACAGTAATAGAGCCTCGACCTTGATGAGACAGTTATATGGTGATAGGCCAGAAGGGTAGAAGCTGTCGGTGAACTCCTCAGGGCAATGGACTGCACCATACATTTTTGCAACTGTGTCCCCAGATTTGTACTCCCTTTCTACCCCTTNAACTCCTCAGGGCAATGGACTGCACCATACATTTTTGCAACTGTGTCCCCAGATTTGTACTCCCTTTCTACCCCTTCGAACAACTTAAGAAAAATTCGATAGTGATGTTCTTTTTCACGCCAGATCTGTCGCTTATCTGTAGAATACATTTCTTTGCTCCCCACTCCTATTTATTAATTGCTTATGTCCCTTATTTCGAAACACGTCCTCGGTCAGTTCAGCGTATTTGTAACCAGCAGGAAATGAGAGAGCGGAGTGAATGATGTATTAGTGACGTCCTGGGTTGCCCTATACGTCAGGAGCACGATATAGGCTGTTCGCTGTAAAGTAAGCACTTCTGAAAATAATCTAAAAATCACTGCAATATTGCATTACACACAGGCATGCAGGATCGTAGTTAGAATTTATAGCGAATTACGGAAAAAGAATCTTATNCTGCAATATTGCATTACACACAGGCATGCAGGATCGTAGTTAGAATTTATAGCGAATTACGGAAAAAGAATCTTATCAATTTAAGTTATATTACGAGTATAATGATTAAATGTATGGCCAGCGAAGATATTGTTTTTTACACACATTTAAGTATGAATTAGCATACTGATACCACACTTACATTGCAAACAATTCCACAGTTTCACTNGTTTTTTACACACATTTAAGTATGAATTAGCATACTGATACCACACTTACATTGCAAACAATTCCACAGTTTCACTTTGGTGGCACATTAATAAAGTGAATAGGACCATAGCAATGTTAATATTACATATGGCGAAAGGATATAAAATGAGAAGGGAAAGTAGGTCCGAGGCACGGCTTTCACAAGTGCTCAGTTAGGTGTAAACAGCGTATACCAGAGAGAGTGTTGAGGTGCCACATGTCAGCTTACTGTGAGCTGGCGCACATGATGCTCGAGGTTGTGACGTGTGTGTGTTGCAGACGGATGAAGTGTTCAGCTCGTGCAGTTCGCCTCGAGGAGCAGGCCACTGCAGGTATCTGCCGCACTGCGCGCTAGACACCTTCGCCGACACCGTCGAGCAGTACTACCCCTTCTTCTGCAGGATAGACAAGTGAGTATAGCACATCCTGTGCCATTGTCGCTGCTGGCAGTGTGGTGCGAACGACATTCCACCAAGGTTCTAGTATACTGGCTTTTAAAGAAAATACTTGAAGTGTCAAGGTAGATAAGGGCTTATCGCAATAAAAACTAATTCCTTACACGAGAGAGGTTTTGTTCCCCAAACACAAATAGGTGTGAATTTTAAATGTGTCATTATTTCATAAATATAATGTATCATTGAGATAAATTCACGTGAAATAACTTTAGCAAGCATTTACATTTATATAAATTCTCTAACGTTAAGCAACTCACTTTGCTTATATTGTCTACCTCTTAAAAGCTGTTTATTACATTTGAACATAACTGATAAAATGAAATGTGTTTTACATAGTACTTATTATCCNTACCTCTTAAAAGCTGTTTATTACATTTGAACATAACTGATAAAATGAAATGTGTTTTACATAGTACTTATTATCCATTGTAGATTTTATTACGTCAAAATGTATTTTGAGACTCAAAACATAGTTTATATTTTACTGTTGCCATATCATTTTTGCACACCTGTAAACATTTCCGTAATCTGCCCCATGTAATTTCCTCCAGGAAATAGTCTGATTTTTCTTGCATTCCTTTAGGGTTTCCAACATGCTTATTCCGCGTCATTCTCTCCAAACATAACAATCATTTTGACTGCACTGAGTGTGATTTTCCGCTGCTCTAGGCATAACAACACATCTATAAGTTCTTACATTACACTCTCATTATTGTTCTGAATGGGACTACTCTCTTCTAGTAACATTGCTTTCAATTTTTTGTCATAAATAATTCCTCCACAACTTATCAATTCCATTTTCTGTGTATACGTCTCGATATATCTTATACTACCATATTATACCCTGATTCCCCCCTTTTTTACATCTCATCTAAAACTGGCCAAACATTGCTTTTAATCATGCTTTGATATGAGTTTATATGTCATATAGGAATGCATTCCTGCAAGTATAACCAGATTATTTGAACCACACATTACGCCATAGCACCACTATAGTTATTATTCACCATTTTTACAAACTTCATTTTTGTTTCAAGCCACAACAATTCCTCATTTATTTTGCATGATGGTGCTCGACTGAATGGGCGATCTTGCCAGAGGACTTCTTGATTACCTCGCGTAACTGAGTATCTGGTGTTCTCAGGAGTCTGCTTTAATTCCCTTTACCGGTTCTCTAAGATGAGATAAGCTTTCTGTTTTACAGACGAGTGCAGTCGGTTTATAACATATGTATACATAGCTTGCCACGTCAATATTTGTTTGCATCTTTCGCTGAAGAATGTCCTGCTTCAAAGAAAATACATTGACTGCAGTGTTCCACACACTTGCCCACACTAAGGGAAAAAGGGAATTTTTTTAAAAATAAATTTGTAAATTATTATAATCATTTCAAGGGAATCTTTATACACGTTCTTTGCCTTATACACGATTAGTCTTGTGATGGCGGATTCAACAAAGACCATTGAAACTTGTACAGAATCCCCTGGCCTTGACCTCATGTGCTTATTTTAGAATGCCTCGCAACTCCAGAAGGCATTGCTTTACTTAACATCTTTCACAAGAGCATTTAAGTATTTTCCTCGAGGTAAAAGTACACAGAACGAAGGTGGCCATATAACCTTATACTAGTACTGCAAAACTCTGCAGGAATATTGATGTAATTATACCATATTGAATGTAATGACATCTTTAGTTGGAGTCGGTACCTTATTCTCTACTCAGCCAGTCAGTGCAGTGTAGGAACACTTCAGTTTACGTCGTGGTCACTATCCTCATAACTAGTCAGCCTTTCATCTAATATTTTACTTATTTGCTTTCTTCTTACATAAACACAGGTTAACTGAGTATTTTGCTAAACATCTGCTTCACTTATATTTGCTGCGTTATTTGTAAAATGTGTAGTTGACTCAACCTTATCTTCTTGTAAGCTCCTATTCCATTTGTTAAGTGGCAAACAGCTTTCAAAGACAACTTTTATTTCGCTTTTCAGTTTCAATTAAATCATAATTTAATATCGTTGCATATATATGCATTTAATGCATGTCCATTGATAATGTCGTCATACGGACTTTATTTCAAAGTGAAAGTAAATCTTTACCAGGATCAAATCTGAGTGACCGTGCATGCTGTGCAATACGCAGGAAAGTGACAATGCTGTCATGTCCCTTGTTTCAGCTACGCCGGTGTTTGTTGTCCCGACTCGGTGGCATAGAGCCGTCGCATCAAGAACACACTTAACTGCGATATTACAACTTCAAGATAGCTGGGAGTTTTTAATTTAATCGGGTGATTTCGTAACCTGGAGGTATTTATAAAAATGAGAAGTATGTTCCTTTACAGATAAATAAATGATGTTTAGTGGTTTTGTGTGTATTCATTCTAGAAAGTAGAGTAAATGTAGATGTGATTATTTTCATATTTATACATATTGTTTATGAGTGATTTATTCTCTTCGTGATACATGTACAGTGACCATATACCTCATCGAGTTGACAAAAAATACAACGTGATCCTCTGATTCCTTCAAACTATGGCAAACTGTGTTGTCATTATGTATATAAGATCGTCCTGGTATGCATACTTTCCATTTTGACTCGTGTTGTGTCAGTAGCGTCCCTTCAGAGTGTAGTGTGTCTCGGAGACGAGTTGTATAGTGCTTTGAACGAATGATGTGTTTGAGNCCAGTAGCGTCCCTTCAGAGTGTAGTGTGTCTCGGAGACGAGTTGTATAGTGCTTTGAACGAATGATGTGTTTGAGAGGGGTCGCGTTGCACGGCTGCGGTGAGCGAGATTGTAAGTTGGCCGCACTGTGAGCCGTGCCAGCCGTGCAGATATTACCGTGGCCCGCTGTTGGTGCCAGTAAATACAGACACATGCCACGCAGGACCTCCGCGAACCTCACGGAGGGAGAGAACCAGCAGGTTGTCCAACATGCACGCGGTGGCCCCACTACCAAGAAGGCGGACATTCAGCGAGCAGCGAAGCCCAACCTGCATCCTGCGAGTGACAGTGTTGTTGGCAGACTGCTGACTGTCCCTGCTGCACGACACATGCTACATGCACGCAGACCATCACGACTGTCCCTAACACCACATCAACGTCACCACAGACTGCAATGTTGTCGCGACTGACTTTCATGGAGCCGTGCAGATTTGCAACGAGGAATCTTCAAACACGAGTCCCATCTTGATGTTGGTGACGACGACCAATGCATCCGCGTGCGGAGGTAATGTGAGCGGCGCCAAAAGAAAAGTTTTAATGCCATACGTCACACGTCTACACGGCCTAGTGTGGTGGCGTAGAGTGCGATTCCCTATCGATTGCTACGCTGCATTGGCCGTCAAGACGGGCACTTTGACAGCCAGCGGTGCATTTANTACCTCTTAAAAGCTGTTTATTACATTTGAACATAACTGATAAAATGAAATGTGTTTTACATAGTACTTATTATCCCTTGTAGATTTTAGTACGTGAAAACGTATTTTGAGACTCAAAACATAGTTTATATTTTACTGATGCCATATCATTTTTGCACACCTGTAAACCTTTCCGTAATCTGCCCCATGTAATTTCCTCCAGGAAATAGTCCGATTTTTCTTGCTTTCCTTTAGGGTTTCCAACATGCTTATTCCGCGTCATTCTCTCCAAGCATAACAATCATTTTGACTGCACTGAGTGTGATTTTCCGCTGCTCTAGGCATAACAACACATCTATAAGTTCTTANACATAACAATCATTTTGACTGCACTGAGTGTGATTTTCCGCTGCTCTAGGCATAACAACACATCTATAAGTTCTTACATTACACTCTCATTATTGTTCTGAATGGGACTACTCTCTTCTAGTAACATTGCTTTCAATTTTTTGTCATAAATAATTCCTCCACAACTTATCAATTCCATTTTCTGTGTATACGTCTCGATATATCTTATACTACCATATTATACCCTGATTCCCCCCTTTTTTACATCTCATCTAAAACTGGCCAAACATTGCTTTTAATCATGCTTTGATATGAGTTTATATGTCATATAGGAATGCATTCCTGCAAGTATAACCAGATTATTTGAACCACACATTACGCCATAGCACCACTATAGTTATTATTCACCATTTTTACAAACTTCATTTTTGTTTCAAGCCACAACAATTCCTCATTTATTTTGCATGATGGTGCTCGACTGAATGGGCGATCTTGCCAGAGGACTTCTTGATTACCTCGCGTAACTGAGTATCTGGTGTTCTCAGGAGTCTGCTTTAATTCCCTTTACCGGTTCTCTAAGATGAGATAAGCTTTCTGTTTTACAGACGAGTGCAGTCGGTTTATAACATANTTAATTCCCTTTACCGGTTCTCTAAGATGAGATAAGCTTTCTGTTTTACAGACGAGTGCAGTCGGTTTATAACATACGTATACATAGCTTGCCACGTCAATATTTGTTTGCATCTTTCGCTGAAGAATGTCCTGCTTCAAAGACAATACATCGACTGCAGTGTTCCTCACACTTGCCCACACTAAGAGAGAAAGGGAATTTTTTTAAAAATAAATTTGTAGATTATCATAATTATTTCAAGGGAATCTTTATACACGTTCTTTGCCTTATACACGATTAGTCTTGTGATGGCGGATTCAACAAAGACCATTGAAACTTGTACAGAATCCCCTGGCCTTGACCTCATGTGCTTATTTTAGAATGCCTCGCAACTCCAGAAGGCATTGCTTTACTTAACATCTTTCACAAGAGCATTTAAGTATTTTCCTCGAGGTAAAAGTACACAGAACGAAGGTGGCCATATAACCTTATACTAGTACTGCAAAACTCTGCAGGAATATTGATGTAATTATACCATATTGAATGTAATGACATCTTTAGTTGGAGTCGGTACCTTATTCTCTACTCAGCCAGTCAGTGCAGTGTAGGAACACTTCAGTTTACGTCGTGGTCACTATCCTCATAACTAGTCAGCCTTTCATCTAATATTTTACTTATTTGCTTTCTTCTTACATAAACACAGGTTAACTGAGTATTTTGAAAACATCTGCTTCACTTATATTTGCTGCGTTATTTGTAAAATGTGTAGTTGACTCAACCTTATCTTCTTATGAGCTCCTTTTCCATTTGTTAAGTGGCAAACAGCTTTCAAAGACAACTTTTATTTCGCTTTTCAGTTTCAATTAAATCATAATTTAATATCGTTGCATATATATGCATTTAATGCATGTCCATTGATAATGTCGTCATACGGACTTTATTTCAAAGTGAAAGTAAATCTTTACCAGGATCAAATCTGAGTGACCGTGCATGCTGTGCAATACGCAGGAAAGTGACAATGCTGTCATGTCCCTTGTTTCAGCTACGCCGGTGTTTGTTGTCCCGACTCGGTGGCATAGAGCCGTCGCATCAAGAACACACTTAACTGCGATATTACAACTTCACGATAGCTGGGAGTTTTTTAATTTAATCGGGTGATTTCGTAACCTGCAGGTATTTATAAAAATGAGAAGTATGTTCCTTTACACAGAAATAAATGATGTTTAGTGGTTTTGTGTGTATTCATTCTAGAAAGTAGAGTAAATTAAGATGTAACTATTTTAATATTTATACATATTGTTTACAAGTGATTTATTCTCTTCGTGATACATGTACAGTGACCATATACCTCATCGAGTCGACAAAAAATACAACGTGATCCTCTGATTCCTTCAAACTATGGCAAACTGTGTTGTCATTATGTATATAAGATCGTACTGGTATGCATACTTTCCATTTTGACTCGTGTTGTGCCAGTAGCGTCCCTTCAGAGTGTAGTGTGTCTCGGAGACGAGTTGTATAGTGCTTTGAACGAATGATGTGTTTGAGAGGGGTCGCGTTGCACGGCTGCGGTGAGCGAGATTGTAAGTTGGCCGCACTGTGAGCCGTGTCAGTCGTGCAGATATTACCGTGGCCCGCTGTTGGTGCCAGTAAATACAGACACATGCCACGCAGGACCTCCGCGAACCTCACGGAGGGAGAGAACCAGCAGGTTGTCCAACATGCACGCGGTGGCCCCACTACCAAGAAGGCGGACATTCAGCGAGCAGCGAAGCCCAACCTGCATCCTGCGAGTGACAGTGTTGTTGGCAGACTGCTGACTGTCCCTGCTGCACGACACATGCTACATGCACGCAGACCATCACGACTGTCCCTAACACCACATCAACGTCACCACAGACTGCAATGTTGTCGCGACCGACTTTCACGGAGCCACGCAGATTTGCAACGAGCAATCTTCAAACACGAGTCCCGTCTTGATGTTGGTGACGACGACCAACGCATCCGTGTGTGGAGCTAATGTGAACGGCACCAAAATAAACGGTTTACTGCCATACGTCACACGTCTACACGGCCTAGTGCGATGGCGTGGAGTGCGATTCCCTATCGATTGCTACGCTGCATTGGCCGTCAAGACGGGCACTTTGACAGCCAGCGGTGCATTTATGAGGTCCTGCACCAGTAATGAGGTCCTGGACCAGTGTCCCTGCAGTGCTGTCCCAACAGAGCACTTCATACCACGCCCACTGCGAACATTCAAGCGGCGTGGGATGGATTACCGCAGGACACCGCCAGGAGCCTCTATAACTCCATGTCGCGAAGTCTGATCGCAAATGTGGCCATCCAACGTCATACTCTGAGACGTATGTGTAGCGCAGTCAACATAGTCTATGCCAGTCTCAATTGGCAGTCATTTCTTGTTCGTAGTGACTTTCACCTTCTCCCCCGGATAACATTGCGATCCGACAGTTCCTTGTGGGATCAACCATTTATTTCTGACTATTAGTATATATGCATGTGATGGCTCAGAAGTTTAATACTTTGCATTTCATGCAACGATGTCCTTTTTTAACTTTTGCAGTTGCCTGATTATATGTACAGCGTACTCAAATTTTAATGGCGGTGCATGTAATTAACTTTAAAGGCAATAAATAGAGAGTTTAATTATAACATAAAATCTAAAGTTTTGTTTACTCTATTGTGTCTGTGTATTTCGGCAAGGAACCACACACGTCCCTTTTGTTCCTGCAAATGTCCTAGTTTTCATTTAATTAGTTTCAGTTTCCCGTATTGAAAAAAAAAAATCGCTGAAGGAGGGAGAGAGAGAGAGAAAGAGAGAGAAAGAGAGAGAAAGAAAGAGAGAGAAAGAGAGAGAAAGAAAGAGAGAGAAATAGAGAAAAAAGAGAGAAAAGAAAAAGAGAGAAGAAAAAGAGAAAATAAAAAGAGAGAAAAAAAGAGAAAGAAAAAATAAAGAGAAAAAAAGAGAAGAAAAAGATAGAAAAAAAGAGAGAGAAAAAAGAGAGAGAAAAAAAGAGAGAAAAAAAGAGAAGAAAAAAGAGAGAGAAAAGAAAAAGAGAGAGAGAGAGAAAAGAAAAAGAGAGAGAGAGAGAAAAGAAAAAGAGAGATAGAGAAAAGAAAGAGAGAGAGAAGAAAAAAGAGAGAGAGAAGAAAAAGAGAGAGAGAAGAAAAAAAAGAGCGAGAAGAAAAAAAAGAAAGAAAAAGAGAGAAAGAAATAAAAAGAGAGAGGGAGAAAGAGAAAGATAGAGAGAGAGAGAGAAAGAGAAAAAAAAGAGACACACACACACACACACACACACAGACACTAAGAACTGAACCAACCTTGTTTTGTTTATTCTGAAAACCACACACAGCCCACAGTTTTCTCTATACTCAAAAATACTATCCCTTGCACAACAAGTAGGTAGACGCATAAAATATATTTTTGACATGTTTACTGAATCCGACAAAGAAAACATCATAATGGCACGCCTAGGCAACGCTTGGTATTGAAGCAGTACCTCCAATGAACTGGAGGAAGCATGTAATGGTGGCACTGAGGATCTGCGTCACATTGCCGTGGCAATGGGACTGAGTGCCGAAATTCAAACAGAAAGGTAACAGCGAATCGATATTATTTAAAGTAACATTTGAGACTTTTGTTTATTTTTGCTATAGATTTTCCAAGTGTGTAATATTTGTGAACTTTCTTATTGCAAACGAGGTGCTTCTGTATCAGTAGTTATAAACATGCTGACTCTGAACATATTACATATGACATATGCTGACTCTGAAATACCTAGTGACATATGAAACAAACTGAAGTACTTTCATTTGCAGTTAGCGACGCCTAACTAGTCCCGGAAGTTGGCCAGGCGTTTGGTAATACTAATAAATTACCTCGACTCTCTGAGTGTGGCCATATAATAGGCGGATATTGTATTATTTATTCTGTAATATACTTTCACTTATTGGCACAATTTTCCTTTAATTTCATTAACAATAATTTCTAGAATGATTGTGTTGCTGACATTGTAAGTCACAGAAGAGAAGGCTGTAATAATACAAACATTAATTCTTGTCAGATTCCTGGTCGCACACACACAGAAACGGGAGATATCTGACTGTGGCCATATTGCCAATTGTAACTTCTGTGAGTATTTTGTGACGAAGCTGTGTAGGACAGATTAGATAGTTCTATAAATATCGTTAGCAAATTATTTTGACAGAAGTTATTTATATTTCATGGTCATTAATATAACAAGAAACCCTATGTACCATTTGTTTACCTATTGTTACAGAATGTGTGCATATTAATTCTGGTATAAAGAAGAAATTGCAGCTTTCAAGATTTGCTAGGCCTATGTCGTGTGTTGGGTATATTAGAGCTCCTTTGCTTCAAGTTAAAAACAATAAGCTAACGTAATGTCAAATAAACTCAAAATGTTCTCCCTGACATATTGTAAAACAAACTCGAGGTTTCCCCCCAGAATACTTCTGACATTTACGCCGCACAATGAAGTAGAGAATAGTAATCTAAGCAGGCTTGGTGCATACTAATGTTTACCACTTGCTGAAGACATACATACAAAACGTTTCTAAGTGGAATTTTCGTCACATTTCGCACAACTTTTGCAATTATTTTAATGGAAAGAAACTTATTTATAAACGTTATCAGTTTTAATTACATTTTTTAATTTCTCTGTAATCTCCCATTAAACATAACAATACCATTTTCCCGTTTGTCTGCTCGCTTACATTAATATGACCTATACTCTGCTTCCTTTGTTAGTTTTCAAAACATCGCAGCGTATAGCCACGGCCATCAGAGTCATATAGAAACGCACGGTTATAGGCGTTTTCCTTGAGAACACGCATCTTGCTGTTGCTAAGTCTTTCCTTCCAATTGGTGTTTGCATTTCCTTTCACTTTTGCATTCACTCTCAGTTTTTGAGGCAGCACATTTCAGATGAGAAATAATTGCACAGCACTGATTCTTCGTTTAGCAGTGGAGTGTAAATTTCAGAGCCAGTAGTTCTAAAACTTTTGGGATACATATTAACGTATATTAAGATACTCGTGTGTTAATTGAGGGCCTATTGTCTTATTTATGAACTGGGCTCACAGAGACACTAATCATTTTCTATTTTACTGTTTTCGAATAATTGCTGGTCTTCATTAAATCTTAAGCAGTGTTCTGTGTGGTATTTATAGTTGAGGACAATATTGTGAAATACCAAATAAACTGTTAACGGTTACGTGGACTGAGAAATTTACGTAACCGTTTAGCATTTATTCGGTATTTTACAAGGATCAAGAATAGTAGTATTTTTCATTTTACGAAACCGTTCATTGTTATTTCATTAATATTTGTGGAAGATAGCTGCAAGACACAAAATAATTTCGACCACCCGATGTTATACCAATAACTTATAACACATGTACTCGGCTACATGGAAGCTTAATTATGTTGAAATTACGGTCCATTTTGTACTTCTAGCTCAATTACTTTTTAAAATCACCTTTAAAACGTTCATTTACACAGAATTATAGAAAAAAAATTTTTTGTCGGTTTATTTGTAATATTCAGTAATATACAATGTTTCTTTGTGGGGAAAAAAACCCTACATTTTATATTTCAGCTGACACAAAAATAATAATGACTTTAAATAATTACATAGAGTGTAGATTGATTGCTTAGCTCAAGAAAGGCCACTGAACATTGCTTCTTTTGTTTTCGAGACAGTGCGTTTTGAAGGAAAGACTATGAGAAATTCAACACGAGATAGTATAACAGGATCGAGTATATTTAGTTTGGGCACACTGTGTGAACTTTGTAAACTGAGTGTACACTACTTACTCAAAATGAGGTATCTTAATCAACTTATTAACAATCCAGCCATAAGTTTGTTATAATCGATTCCAATATGCTGTATTTACGTAAAGCTGATGTGTTCATGTCGTATGTACATCAACTCTTACACCAGGAAATATATCACACAAACTTTAACAGTTGTATTATTTATCGATGAAACGGACTAACACAAACAACAGCGACGTTTTTCAGCTGTAGAAGCTTACGCCGTGCACTAAATATTTCTCCCACGCGGAACACTCATTATACAAGTACAAACGCACTTTACACTTGACGGCAACAAATATTTTAAGCGTGGGCGGTCTGAAACAGAAGCGACTGCACCTGTCTGCATCACTTTTTCCCGGACAACCACCACGGATATTCACACGACGTGCATTACTGCTATGCCGCCTGCAAGATATACAACCAGCGCAGCTTCTTCAAGCTAGTGGTTGCCTATCTTAAGGGGCAATTATAAGCATAAAGGCGAATAACAACTGCACTCCGGACACAAGCTAACAACAAAATAATGTTCCTATTACTGTCTTCTGTTCTACCCCCTATTCGTTTAGCCAATTATTTTATAAATGTTACATCATCCCTTGAGCGTTTATAAAGAACGGGACGGAATTCGAACAAGCTTTGTGAGGTGATTCCTTATGAAAAACTAAGTGGAAAATACATTAAACACTTTCTACATAAACCGAATATTAAGGGAGATATAAGCCCTCGTGAATTGAATTTTAAAATGAATTCATGCAAAATATCGCAAATGAAGTGAAATTAAATTACAGTTGCCCAAACTCTGTTTTATATTATCAGTATCTTAAATCTAAGTGCAAGCTCTAATTAAAACCTCCCACCGAAATGTATTAAACGAGGGTGACCACCTTTGTATTGCATACAAAACTTCTACCGTATGGAATTATGAACATTTGATGTTGGTTTATTAAGCTGTATGACTTAATGAACAAAAATGCACCTCTTGTTGCAACTGTTCACAGGACCCACAGTTCTCGTGTAAAACCCATACAAGTGTTTGGCTGTAACGATACAGTGCCTAGGACGTAGGCAATACTACATACACGCGTCTATGATATGCTGCTGTCCGTACTGAATAGGCGATGTGGGAGGGCATTTTTAACACTTAGCGTAAACAACATGTAACATACATAAATAAGCTTACAGTGATGAGGCTCACAGTTTACCTTTGGCCCCTCCGAACGTGTGGTTTCCTGCAGAAAGCATAGGTTTACATTACGTGTCTGGAATTGTGTCGCTGCCACCGAAATGTTTGTGCTCGTTTTACACGAAAACGGTGAATCCCAGGTAGTTGCAACAAGAGGGCAATTTTTGTTAATTAGGCCATACTGCTCAATAAACCAACATCAAACTTTCCTAAATACTGACGGTATGAAAGTTGTTTGCAAAAAGAGGGTTGCCAACACGGTTATTTTTGTGACCGTGGGAGGTGTTAAGGAGAGTTAGCTCTTAGTTTGAGTATCCCGATAATGTAAAACACTTTTATGAGAACTGTAATTTAATTTGACCTCGTTTCCGATATTTCGTAAAAATGCAGTTGAAAAATTCCATTTTCCAGAGCTTATATCTCCCTTAATAGACAGTTAAGTTATGAAGTATCTCACATATACAGAAGTGACAAAAGCCATGGGATAGCAATATGCAATTATACAGATGGCAGTAGTATCGCGTACAAAATTTATAAATGGGCAGTGCATTGGTTGGGCTTTCATTTGTAGTCAAGTGATTCATGCGAAAAGGTTTCTGACGTGATTATAGCCGCACGACGGGAATTAACAGACTTCGAACGCGGAATGGTAGTTCGAGCTAGACGCATGGGGCATTCCATTTCAGAAATGGTTAGGGAATTCAACATTCCGAGATCCACAGTGTCAAGAGTGTGCAGAGAATAACTAATTTCAGGCATAACCTCCCACCATGGACAACGCAGTGGCCAACCGCCTGCACTTAATGGCCGAAACCAACGACGTGTGCGCAGAATGGTCAGTGTTAACAGACAAGCAACACTGCGTGAAATATCTGCAGGAATCAATGTGGGACGTAAAACGGACGTGTCCGTTAGGACAGTGCGGCGAATTTTGGCTGTACTGGACTATGCCAACAGAAGACCGACTCGAGTGCCTTTACTAACAGCATGGCATCGCCAGCAGCACCTCTACTGGGCTCGTGATCATATCGGTTGGACCCTAGATGACTGGAAAACCGTGGCTTGGTCACATGAGTCCCGATTTCAGATGTTAAGAGCTGATGGTAGGGTTCGAGTGTGGCACAGACCCCACGCATCCATGGACCCAAATTGTCAACAAGGAACTGTGCAAGCTGGTGGTGGCTCCATAATGATGTGGGCTGTTTTTACATGGAATGGACTGTGTCCTCTAGTCCAACTGAACCGATCATTGACTGGAAAGGGTTATGTTCAGCTACTTGGAGACCACTTGCAGCCATTCATGGACTTCATGTACCCAAACAACGTTGGGATTTTTATGGATGACAATGAGCCATGTCACCGGGCCACAACTGTTCGCGATTGGTTTAAAGAACATTCTGGACAATTCCAGCGAATGATTTGGCCACCAAGATCGCCCGACATGAATCTCATCGAACATTTATGGGACATAATCGAGAAGTCAGTTCGTGCACAAACTCCTGCACTGGCAACACTTTCGCAATTATGGACGTCTATAGAGGCACCATGGCTCAATATTTCTGCCGGGGACTTCCAACGACTTGTTGAGTCCATGCCACGTCGAGTTGCTGCACTTCGCCGGCAAAAGGAGGTCCGACACGATATTAGGAGGTATCCCATGACTTTTGTCGCCTCAGTGTATTTCCCACTTGAATTGAAATAAGGAATCACCTCACCAAGTTTCCTGGTCAAATTATGTCCCCTGCTAGTATATGGAAAATATATACGCATATGTATACGCGCGCAATTTTGGCGCATTTTTCAAAGCAATTGTTGGGGTAATAATTTTTCAAGGCACATACTCTTGCATACTTATAATGCCTATGTAATTTTGCGTCACATTTAAAGGTATACAATTTTATTTCCACGATTGTTTTCATAATTTTTTTTAAACGCATAGTGCAAGATATTTTAAAAATTCGACAGGCGAGGATTGACATTTTATCGACATTTTATCTACTGTATAGGTTTTCCTGCGATATTTGCAGAGGCACGTATGATCAGCTGCATGTAGGTGCGTCCCTCTTCACTCGAATTATTCACCGCCGAGTGCTCGATGGCGCAGTGCACTGCAATAGATGCACTGTGCTTTGCAAATTGAGTTTAAACAAGTGAGTGAGTGAAGATATTTGGGCGGTTCTTAGCATCGAGGTCTTGGGAGCTGATGAGAGGAAGCGAAGAGTGATAAGGAACGGGGAAGCGGGAGATCCTCAAGAAAACCCGCCGACCAGCGGGATCGTCCGCCACGATTCCCACATGCGAAAATCCGGGAACGACCCCACCCGGAATCGAACCCAGTTCATCTTGGGAGGCGTGTAGTCTAACCACTACACCACCACGGCCCGCTTAAACAAGGATACAAAAATGATACATAGAGATAAATATCGCATTTTATATAAATACGTAGCGTTATTTTTTACTTTAAAACTAATTAATTATCTTCGAAAGTCAGCATTTTTTATCGACGAATAAAATATGTGATCTACTTAAATTGTTTTAATGGATGTATTTATGGTATATTTTTTCTCCGAGAAAACAAAGAAATTTAGTATTGGACAGTTAAATTAAACACGAATTTGCGTTGAAGAGCAATTTTCTTTTTTTGTAACACTATTCACGACGTTTGTGAGATATTGTATCACACAGCATCAACTTGTATATTTTAATTATAGTAAGTGGTAGGTGTTATTTTAAAAAAAAATCCTTGTTTTCGCTTTTTGAAAAATGACTCAGCATTTTTTATACACAGTTACAAAAATGTAAGTTAAAGCGTTCCATATAAATAATAGCTAAGAAGTTCTTGTTGCATGTACTGATGCGTATATGACAAAGTAAGAAAAGAAGGCGGTATTTTATTTGTATTTGTCAGTACTTCTGAACTTTCGTAAATAAAAGTTTGCGTATTTCAGTTTATTTTTATTGGCTAATGCCGCATCGTAGAAGTTTCAATTAGGAAGAAACTAAGTAACGCTGTGTGGCGAATGAGAACGCAGAGGCAATGTGATTGGAGCTGACCGCGCGGGCAACCAGTTCTAAGTAAACGGTGCGACTCGCAATAATGTAACAGCAATTCGTAAAAGTAGTACTTGTAGTTAAGGTCTTACACAAAACTCAGCTTACAGAATCGGTAAGAAAATAGACGGTTTTAATTCTGTTATAAATGAATAATAACTGGCGTAAAACTCTCTCTCTCTCTCTCTCTCATATATATATAAAGCAATTCCATTCCCACTTGATTGATGGACATTTGGAACATTATATTCATGAAGATGTTAGTAGAGTCAAACGGGGAGAGCTGAGTCAACAGGCGTTCTGGCAGGGTGCCGTGGTGCCACGGCGGCAATCTTGGATGACGTCACGACGAAAATTCATGCTCCATAATTCCTAGCCAGCAGCGTCTATCTTGTTTTACTCTCAGAATTTACCGTTTTTCTCTCGGAATTTCCCTTTTTTCCCTATTCCCAACATCCTGCTCTATCATTCCACATTGTATTTTCATACTCTGGCATTCCAATTTTTGTACTTCATGCTATATCATTCTGCGTTGTTATAATTTTCACGCTCTCTCATTCCTTTCTGTCCCTCTCCCACGTCTGTTCTCTCTAACAGCTCTTGCAGAGTGATCCATTCTGACACCATAACGTCGTGACTAACACCTTGAGTTGGTGCCACGCATACGCGAGCAGCGGGTGGGGGTCCGCGGCGACTGGTTATCCTAGCAATATTGTCTTGCGACTCCATTGTTCTGGCGCGCTGAGCTTGGTGCCAAATCAAATCCCGCCTAAGTCTGTCTATTTACGTCATGAAAGCCAAGTATCTATTTGGTTGCTATCACTTCAGTCCATAACCCAAAGAAAATAATACACGCAGTAAATCAGACATTCCCGTATAATCCATGATCACGAGACAGCCACGCGCTAATTTCTATGCTTTGTCTTTGTGAGCAACAAACGTGACCGATGGCTGCAACCCAAAGAACCAAATACTTTACTTGACAAAGCTGCGATATCACACATCAAATTATGTTTATTTTCTGGTAATTTGGTCAATAGGTGTGTCTGCCATTTTGTTCTATATTTCTCTGTAATATAGCAGACAACGTAACAAATGAATTTTACTTATTTATGAGGGGCCGCGGTGGTATAGTGGTCAGAATACTCTCTTCCCACCTAGGCGAACCGGGTTTGATTCCCGGCTGGGTCGCTCCCGTATTTTCGCATTTAGGAATTGTGCCACACGATGGCTCTGGTCGGCGGGTTTTATCGGGGAACTCACGTTTACCCCACCCTTGCATTTCGGCGGTGCTCCATACTCACCTCACTTCGCCCTCATCGGCTCTTAAGAGCTCGACCCTAAGAGCTGCTGAAATATCTCCTCTCTCCTCTTGTTTCTGCATGAGAACACGAAAGTAAACAGTGATCGTGTGTATGCATGATCATATGTGTTTCCACAGATCTGCTCATTAATTTCAATCTTATATGACGCACTTAACATAACTACGATGTTTAAACGGAGGGAGGATAACAAGCGTCGGGCTTCAAGAATCGCAAAAAAAAATCGTCGTGGCCATTCATTTACAACTTTCACGGCGGACATTAAAGTTACTGTGCGGTTTTTTTCTTTCGTTTTAACGGTTATGTGCTTTTGCGTCGTGGGTTGTCATTATTCCTTGTTTAACGAATTTACTGCTAGAAATATTCTTCGTCTCGTTCACGCCTTCGAAATAAACGTTTGGAAAAACTCCCATTTCGAATAAACATACTTTAACTTTCGACAATAAAACTACAGTGTTAAAACTTCCCGTATATTTACGGAAATTTTTATGGAAGTGTACAGTAAATTTACGGAAACGCAATAGTTACGAAAAACTGAGCCAACATCCGTAAATACATAATACAGAAAGTTTCCGTCTTTTCTATAGCTTCGGGTTTCGGGAACGAACATTGCCGAGCCTACACGAAGCTGTCTTCGCCACTGTAACCAGAAAATCATAGTTTCTGCGGCAGTTAGGTTATCCACGCCACTCAGACATACTTCTTTAAATAGCGTCACGCACGTGCAACGGTTAGCAACACTATGCATTAGAAAACAGTATTAGAAACTGAAGTATTACTCATGCGATTTTACAAGAAATACTAAAGTTATACACATAATTGCTAATATAATATCATAGATAAGTGGTTAGGGTCTTGTATTAGTTATCGTACCTTTCACTCGTGTTCCGATCGTATCAGGCGTAAAATATTTTGACTTCTTTGAATTTATATTTTATACACAGTAGAACACCAGCATAACGAACATTAAAGGATATTTCGTTATCTCTTTTTTAAAGCTGGAAGTACAGAACACGAAGTGGCAAATTTACGGAGAGTTCCGTGAATTTCACATAAAACCGGTGAAATTTACGGAAACGAGGTTTTGAAAATCAACGTGTCCATAATTTCACGGAGAGTTTACCCGAGAGTTCTATAAAAAAATTTTACCTGTACTTTCCCGTAAAATGGAGGCAAATTTTTCAACCAGTGTACTAGGGATTTATGAAAAGTATTTCCATGCATAAACGTCTTAGCGTCATATTTGAACTGGTTACAACAGCGCCATTTTCTAATACACGTTATATAAACGGTGACTCGTCCACGTACCGAAAGAATTCTAGATGTGTCCTGCATACCATTCTCAGGTACACAGCGCAAGTTACCCCGATGGCATAATAGACTTGATTCATGCTTGAATCGAGCTTTTCATTGCAAGCATGTAAGTTTGCAGAAGGCTTGCTGTGTAAGCGATCAAGCTTGAAACAAACTTGAATCAAGCAAACTGGCATCAACTTGTCAGACTTGTAGCAAGCTTGTCTTGACTAACTTGAAGCCATAATTGAAGCCATCTGCGAGCTTCTCAACGGCAAGTATGCGTCAATTATTAGATTTTGGGTTCGATTCAAGCTTGAATTACACGTGACATGACGAGCTTGCTCGGCAAGGCAAATTCCAGTCAAATGCAAGCTTGCCGCAAACTTACATGCTATCTGGGTAATGTTGGCAGGTGGCTGTGGATGGAGGAAGGAACAAAGGAGGGCTGTGAAACCGCTCAGCCGCGAGCCAGACCTAGTTCTCACTGCGTCTCACTGAGGCTGTTCAAGCCCCAAAACTATGTTTTTGGTTTTGAAGATATTTTTTGGTTTATGACATGACATATATAACAACTGGTTAAAAAAATACCATATAATTAAAAAAAACACTCATTAGGTTTTTAACTGTAAATGTGAGTACTTTAAACTAAAAATTTTAATTAATACAAATTTCAAAAAGTTATTTTTACACGAAATTTGATTTGAGATAAAGTTTCTCTTGAAACTGCAGAAAAAGCATATTAAGAATTTCTTTGAAATCCAAAACTTGATGCACATACGGTTCTGGCTATTTTGTCTTTATATTTTATCTAAAACTTTAAAACTGATATACGGGAAAACATCAATTTTTTCTTTCAATAAATTATTCTTGATGACATTCTGATGACACGGACAATTATTTTTAGCTGCAGCATAAAGTATTAAATTTGTTCGATTTTGAGATATCTAGAAACATGATATTAATTTAAAGTTCAATGGAAACATGTTGTATGTTATATTTGAGCCATATATTGTTCAACTTGTAGGCATTATCTGTGACTATCTTATCCTCAGATAAAATATTTTTAGACTGCATGATTTTTTTTAATGACACGTAAAAGTCAAAGTTCTACGGTTTTCGTTATATAAAAATAACGAAAACCACCATTCGTACAGAAATAAGATACTTCACACTGCAAGAAGATGCCAACAGCCACTTCAAGACGTCTATACAATTGTACAAGGAAAGGTTTCTTCAATTTCAAAAATTTTTGAAAATAAGGACATTCTTACATATTTTTAATTTTTGGCTGCCCCTTCATTTTTAGATAATAACTTTTGCTAAACAATCCTCAAAATGAATTAAGACAAGATCTTTCAGACACCCTTTTTAAATTTTCTGCAAATAGTTTGGTATATTTAATTTGTACATCACAAAAACAGTAAAATTTGACTTTTACGTGTCATTTGGCAAAAACCACGTAGTCTTAAAATATTTTATCTGAGGATAACGTAGTTACTGACAATGCCTTCAAGTTGAACAATATGTGGCTCAAAAATAAAATAACACACTTTACCGTGGCCATCGCCCTTAACGGAGGGAGCCGAAAGGGTTTAAATACTAAATTAAAATATATGCATACATAAAAATTCCCTATATATACACGTATATACACATACATACACATATGTATATATATAAAGTAAATCTCACACACCAGCGTAGTTTTCTTGGAGTTCGAACCATTCACTGAATACAAGATACAATGATTCTTGTATTCTGCGCGTAACTTCAAAGCTGGTTCACAATTTGCCAGCAGTATGGTGAAGATCGAGTGACGAAGACGGGATGTGACATTTGTTTAAATTTATTTCCCAAAAAACGTGCCTTTAATAAATTACTATTTAGTGTAACTTAAATATATCTTAGTTACGAATACCCTTACACAGAAAGTGTAGTAACATTTCAAAATTCTCGTGAACTTTTCTCACCAGCCAAGCCATAGGATTTTGACAATGTAATTAGCACAGAAGCAGCCCAGTGGTGGAACACAGTCCACTAATCTATATGCACCACAGAAAATCACAGTGAAATATACTGAAGATACAACATTATTACTTGTCACGTATATTTGAAGTTGGATTCTTTGTGTGATCGCGGAGTACGTAAGTATTCAAACACGAAATGGCGCGGCGTCTTTGACTTAGCATGACCGTTCTCTGATTGGCTGCGCGAAGCTCTGGTAACAGGCCTTGTGTTTGATTGACAACTGCGTGCTGCAGAAGGTTCCCTATTGGCTGGGCTACTGGCTGGCAAGAAGGCTTTCAGGTGTTGATTGGCGAACGGTTTTCCAGGATGCCACTGGTCAATGACGCCATTTTGTAGTCGTGTGCATCGTGGCATGAGTGGCAGCTTCACCTCTGTATTGTTAACTTTTCTGTAATCTTATATAGAACAACCGAGATATTTTTTTAGTTTTTGAAGTTCTTATACTCACACGAATATTTATTTTGCACAAAAATGATTTTACAAGTGCTTTAATTTTCTCATAGAGTATTATACAATATTGTTTGTGAAAATTGCAACACCTAGAAATAATGGTCGGAATGAATCCAACNTTTTCTCATAGAGTATTATACAATATTGTTTGTGAAAATTGCAACACCTAGAAATAATGGTCGGAATGAATCCAACTCAGAGGATGTGTAGAACAGTGTACTAGCAATACGTTATTACGATTGCGGAGAGAAGGCGTGCACGTAGGCCCAGTAGCGCACTCTCTTGTGTGACCGTGTTACGCCAAGCTCAGTCAGTGAAGAGCCGTCAAACGAAGTGAGAGCCAGTGTCAGCCTGCTCGTCAACGTCAAAGGGCGCCATATCAGCACGCGAGTGAGTTCGAACGGGGCAGACAGATCGGTCTCTTGGAAACGAGTTTGTCATACCGTGACATTTCGGCTCGTACAGGGCATGCTGCTACGGCAGTGATGAGTGTGTGGAACCAGTGTATAGCAGAGGGTCGTACGCAGCGACGAGCGGGAACTGGACCAAGCAATGTGACCACAACACGGGATGACCGCCATTTTGTCCGCATGGCCGTAACAGACCGTACAGCTTCGTCCACAGTGTTGGCTCGACACTGGAGCACTGCGACGGGTGTGGACCTGTCTGCGTCGACGATTAGACTACGTCTGCTACGAGCTGGACTGGTGGCACGCATGATATTGCGTCGGCTTCCATTGTCCAGAAACCACAAACGTCTCAGACTACAATGGCCACACTAACGTCGTCACTGGCGTGCTGAGTGGCACAGTGTAGTGTTGTCGGACGACGCCCGCTTCAACATGTTCTACAGCGATGGCCGCATACGTGTTAGACGCTACCGTGGTGACCGCAATATGGCAGCCTGCATTGTGGAGCGGCATAG
>NQII01002197.1:155853-250520 GCA_002778355.1 Clitarchus hookeri | reverse complement strand
ATAATTAACATTTAAAATTACCACAGGCAACGTTTATCTTAACATAAAGGGGTCCGCCTACCTGAATGTTCACTAGCCTCTTGTTCGTTCCTTGGAGGAGATTGCCTCGTAAAGCTCTTTAGAGAGCAGTCTTCTGCATCGACGAACAACCCAGAGCTGTGCAGTCATAGCCAATACTGCTTTCCTTGCAAATGATCCAAGCTAATCCATTGCCCATACAGCCGACCACAAGGCAAGTACACTCATCTCGCTCAGCTCGTGTCTAAGCATGGGCTTCTAAGGAGCTCCGGTAATCACTCTGCTCTCTGCACTAGTGCTCACGTCTAAACCAGCTGACCACTGGGTATGGATATACTTTCCTAACATTATGTGTTTTGGTAAACACCAAATTTTCCCAGAAACACATTTCGTGACTATTTTTGTTACAAATTTCTCTATCAGGGCTTCGATTTATAGATTGGGTTATTTTCTTTTTTACACGCCTTAGGTGTTCGCCGGCGAATCACGTACGTTCAGTAATGGAATAATCTAATTCTGATTGGTCCAGTCGAGTAAGAAAATTTCTTCTCACAAAGATACGTAACAATTAAACAAACGAAAGCTGTATATGTGCACACAGAATATTGAAATATAGATGAGTAAATATTTATGAGAAAATAAGTTGTCCATAGCTATGGTTATAGAACCGAAGATTTCCTGAGTCCAAGCACCGTTGGGTTGGACTAAATGCACTCGTCATTTTGTGGTCACTTCTGCGTCTGTGTCATTCGTTTTCTCATACGGCCAGTAATAAATATGGAGAAACAGACGCAGAAGGAGAGATAAAGAGAGAAAATACAGCACAGTCAATTCACAGGATACATGGCTCAGCATGAATGAAACCACCTGTTATGCACACACAACTGTCAGTCTAGCATTACTGTCAGCTGAACTCACAGAAGATCAAGTTCTTCCACTGCGATGGGGATACGTGGCAGAGGAAAGTAGTAATAGCTACCAGGAAAAAGTGATTTCCAGGAAAGGAGAGTGCTTGAGCGGTGATCAGCGCAACTGGTTGTCTTACTGAGTTTACCTACATGTTTTCCTTTACCAAGAAGACAACCGGCATGCATATTGCAGAAAACTTCGCTAAGAATGACGGTAGCTACGTGTATTCCGAATAAAAAGTTATTGTAAACAGAATAAGGTGTAGTTTGTATATTTATGGAGCTGTTAAGAGTCAAGTAGAGAGTGGAGAGGACTTGTTTTTCTTTTGTAGTGTCAAGAGTAGTTTCACTCTCCTTCCTGCACTCGAGTTTCGTTGTTGCCACGCTAAGCAATACAACATTTACAAAGCTACTTAAAACATTTTAATATTGTTTTTTAATTTAATGACAGTGGCGTGATTAAAATCATTCTTTACTTAAACATAATTTTTCTTATTGTCTAATATGTATCCAGTATTTTCCGTGCGGATTTCATATTTTTACCGTACACTTGTTTGTGGGTTTACAACGACTGGGTACCTCAATTCTAAACATAATTTTTTTACATACTTATGTTAGTTTAGTATAATGTTTATCATTTTGGTCTCTTTTTACGTGTTCTTATTGGTTAAAGATTTTTTTTTATTTGCTTTTAACGTGTGCTTGTTTTACTATGGCTCGTTTTATTTTATTGAAAACAGGCAGAAACATAACTGCAAGTGTTTTCTTTTTATGACTTCATATAAAGCCCCAATTTAATTTTAATGGCCACTCTTATAATACCTTGGCTAATGCTTTTTTTTAAACCTAAATGGTACTAAGAGGTAATTGTGTTAGTATTGCCAGTACTTACATACATAGCAATATGTCAGAGAGTGGACGTCGCGAGATGTGTCTCAGCTGCCAGTATGTGCTGCTATCTGCCAGTAACGCTTGGTACTTTGTTGCATTACACAGCGCAGTACCAGCCAGGACTGTACTTCATGACTCTTCAGAAAACATTCCAGCTTTCATACAAAATTGTTTAAAGCAGTTCTAAAAATTACATAATTTAAATTACACTTACTTGCTTTGCATTTTCCTTCACATTTTGCATTTACGGTTTCACGTCGAGCTCGAAAAGGACAACTGAAAGTACGTTTGATGATGATAATATAGCTGAACTTCACTTACGTATAATGACGCTAGTAAAGCTGAACTTCACTTACGGAGCAGTGCGTATAACTGAAGTGATTGTTTTCACGTACATTGAGGCGACTGACATAATCAAAAGGAGCCACTTTTAATAATGTCCATAGATCCTACTTAAACTTGTACAGAAGTCTCTAGAACCATGCGAACTATAACCATAAAAGTAGCAGAGTTAACTTCCCATCTTTCTTCGCAGGTGGAACCGTCGTAGATTCCATCGCATTTATTATACATACGCACGCGACCACTTCTTCCGGAGTAGCCTTGTTCTCACGAACTTACATGGCCAACGACTGCACTACACGCTAATCATATTATATGGTACAACATAGTGACCCTTTCTTGTAATCCACCCTTTTTCAATTTTGAAGATGTGCAAGTATTTTGCAGAATATTTTCCTGCACTATACAAACCAATTATACATATAAAATTTCTGTCATTTCGACAACTCTAAAAATGGCAGGTAAACAGCGATAGAGTACGTATTTTCACGCCCTACTTATTCACTGAAATGTCATATTGCAGTTAACGTGCGTGCTTAAGAAATAAGCAAGTATAAGATGAAGTCCGGAACTGTGGATAGTACAGGTCTCGACACGGGCAGCCGTGAGGATGCGCAAATTGTTAGCGCTGACTGTACGCCTAGTGTAGGTATGGAGGCATTGTCTGCAGTGTTTACGACGGTAGTTCCGCGATAAAGGCCGCGTAGTATTGAATGTCGCGCCGTGCACTGCTAACACTATTAGTTCTCCTGTACACGCATCTCCTAGCTCATAGGCCACGTGTCACATGCAGCCCACAAACAAACAGACGTCCAGTTACAATTAGTTTATGTTTCATCTTTTGTGTGGTCTCATTATTTTTAACGTTTCAAATTGAACAGCGCAACGTTCAACTGTAGATCAATAATTGCTGCCATCTGTTGTAAAAAAAATAGAAATAACTGAAAATTTAACTGTTTTTAACAGAAACCTTACTTACACATTAACGTTATTATTCTCTTTAATATAAAACCCCAGTATATTTCACGAGTTTTCCGATGACTTTTGTTATGAAATACCTATTAAGAGTGTGGCACATTTATTAATAACGTGGTTTAGTAATTTACAATCTTCTGAAAATGGAACTCCACACGTTTTCCTGACTGAGGCAGGGTTACATACGGATGATAGATTATAATTTGCCAAAATATAAAACGCAAAATAAATACATTTTGCAGGCGTAATCGGATAACGTGGTAATTTTTTTAACAAAGACTAAACGAAATCCTAGCGTTTAAGCGTAAATATGTCACTCACATGCAAACCTTACCAAGCATTAGTATTCATAACCCCAGCAGCTCGCGCTGGATTTCAAGACAACTACACGGAGGATGGTGGTTCACATGTAGATAATACTACATCGATGGGTTTCACGAAGAGCGACTTGATGGCCTGCAGTGGAAAGTAAGAAACGTACTTTTTATTTTACAAACATTGTTTAGCTCCTTCATATTTATGCCATATGTGATCCGAAGCTGAAGAACACGTATGGGTAGCTGAGACATTTGCAGTTGAGCTATCGTGTGCTTGCAACAGTACACGGCCGCACGTCAACAAGGACTGCAAATCAGAACTCATTGCGTCCATTCCAACTAAACAAGTAGTCAATAAAGGCATCATTGTAAAATTACAGATGTAATATGATCTGCGAGGAAAAGCAAGGAAGTATGTAATGATAATTTCTGAAGAGCGGATGTTCAATGGGCGACATATGATCTGAGCGGGCATGCCATGGAGTTGTTGAATGGCAGTTGAAAGACTCGTGGGAACGGAGAGCTGTGAGCGTCAGCGTGTTGCCTTGCCAAGGCAGCACGTGGTATGTCTCCAGCTTCCTACAGTTTATTCAGTGAGCCTGCTTTACTATGCTGCGCGCCTCATATCTGCGCCTGGGCGACGACGGCTACGTACACACGAGGAGCATACACATGTGAACCCTGCGCCGAGCTATCACTACTAACTGATCGCAAAATATTAACTCCAATTAGTTTTCAAACTTAAATTTTTCTATGAAAGAATAGTAAATGTACGCAGGGTTGACGGTAGTGCTGTACGCTCGTCGACATCGGTGATTAACATTGGCAAAATGAAGGTTTATGAGCAAGAAATGGTCACCATGGACCATGTTTTCTCACATTCTCTACATGATCAGGCTGGCTGTAATCTGCTCGGTTACACTCTCACACTAGCGGCGTGGGCGCTCGCCTCCCATCAAGATGAACCGGGTTCGATCCCCAGCGGGGTCGCTCACGGATTTTCGCACGCGGGAATCCTGCCAGACGATAGCGCTGGTCGGCGGGTTTTATCGGAGATCTCCCGTTTCCCGCACCCTTGAATTCCGGCGCTGCTCCGTACTCGCCTCGCTTCACCCCCATCGGCTCTCAAGACCTCGTTGTTGAGGGCCGCCCAAACCTCTTCACTCCATGCACGCCCACCCCTAGTGCTCTGTGTAGTGTATTCCAGGAATCGCCAGTGACGCATCCCTTACTTGCGACGTAGCTCAAGCTCGCGGATATCCGGCGCGCAGTATAACAGAGGTGTTCACACGCGATGACTCCAGACCATCGCACTGTTATAGGGAACGTTAACTACTGTCAAGTGAGGTGGCAGGTATTGCTGCCCTCGCCTTAGCTCCTCCAAACTGTGAAACGGTGGCCATCCGTCCGCAATACACGAAGAGTCCCCTCCAATAACGATGTACAACACACCATATGGCACACAACGTTACTCGAAGGGACTCCCCATTTGTTGTCGTTCATCACTAAAGACAATACGTAGCAGTTCGTTAAATTCTTAACCACTGTCTGCTGATACACAGCAAGCGTAAACGAAAATGTTAAAATTTTAAGGCGGTCGCCTGTGTGGAGAGCTTTTCAGTTTCAAGGACCAGAAGTGCGGGAGTGATAAGGACGACACGGACACGCACATCAAGTGTCCCATCGCCACTATGCGCAAGGCTCTGAACTGGCGCGCAGTGTTCCCGCCGTGCTGCCCCTACCTATGGGCCTATAAATGGTCATGCTGTCGTTTTAATGGTTGGAAATGTCTAGCAAAATTCAACGAAGTCTCATGTAGTAGTTTCGCTCGTGTTTGGGTAGTAGGTTTTAAGATACAGCTCTTTGAAGTTGCTGTTTTTTGCTATGTTGGAGGACTCCAAAATAACATTTATACACTGTTCATAACAATAAGAAGGCCAAGATTTGGGACACATCGTGTTGCACGAGCTGTGCACGGAATGATACATTAAGTGTCACCAGACCAATAAAACCTTTTTCTAACAGTAATAAAAGTATAGTTTGTCTCATTGTAAACATGGATGCTGGAAACGGACATCAACCCCCATGTTTTATACCAAAGTGGAATCTGCATTCCATTCATGTCACATTTTTCCATAAGGAAACCCTACAGTACTTGGTATGGCTGCTATGTGCCCGTATGGCAGCTTCACATCTTTGAGGCACATTTCTGGTTAGTCAACACACCTCTGCTTACAGGATGTTCTCCCATTCGTCTATCAGAGCATCAGCAAGTTCTTGAAGTGTCTGAAGGACCCTAGGAGGACATAGGACTCGTTGGTCTAGCTTGTCCCATAAGTGCTCAGTGGGACTGAGGTTGGGACTCAGCGAGCCAATCTATGGCTTGTAGCTGGAGATCCTGTAGAGAATCTCTGAGAGCGCCTGCTGTATGCACTCTTGATTTGTCTTGTTGCAGCAGAAACTGGGGCCTTATCCCTACTGCAATGGGTATAACGTGGTTGAGTACAATTTACTCTATGTACCTGGCAGCAGTAAGTCCGTGTCGGATCACCACAACGTCCGTTCAGCAAGTCGATAGTGATGCCACTCCACACCATCACAGACTCAGCGTCAAACTTGTCCCATTCCCGGACTGCTGCGTCTGTATAGCACTCTACCTGGCGTCGATTCACCCACAGGCGTCTATTACACGGCGTTAGGCGGTTCATCTGTGAACAGCGGATTGCGACACTGTTGGAGCCGCCAGTTCCGATGTGCCTGTGCAAATAACAGTCGATCTTTCTTATCACGAGCCGCCAATCGCAGGCCTTTATGAGGCCTTCATGATACTCAGCCTGCTTCTCTAAGTCTGTTGCGAATGGCTGGGTCACTGGCATTTGCACCAGTGTCTGCCCTCAGATCATCCTAGCTGTCCCGAGCAGTAGCACTGCGCCTGCCAAAGTGCACAGCTGACCGCGTATCGGTCGTCTCTGACAGACGTCTTCCGCTTCATACCCTCGCCTGATCTCATAGTGTGCATCTCTGTCTCCCGGGATAGTTTTCAGGGCCTACCAACAGATTTAGCCACATTAAGGTCTGCTACCACTGCACGAATAGTCCATCCTTCCTACAAAAGTGTGACCGCACGTTTCCGCCTCCGCTAGGCACCGCATTTGGACTGACTGGACGTACACAAGCTGTAGTAACACGAGCTTGTTACTTACCGACAATATATGTTGGTGCGAGACTACGCACGTCATTGATCCCCCACTTCAGTAATCGACATAACACAATACAATTCAATTCACTATTTAGTTTAAGGAATAATTAAGACGGTTGATTTAATAGTACTCTTGTCTTTGGAAAGCATGTCAGAAAAAGTCCAAACAATAGTTATAGCTTAAACACTACCTGCGTAAATGCTACAGTCTGCCAAAATTATGTTCCTTTAATTTTTTTGAGCAGTATAGCATGCATGATGTGTTGAAAATGCGGTATTGTCGTCTGGAGCGTGTTTTATTTTCGTAGGTAAATATACTGGGGACAGGTTTGATAGCTTCGTCACAAAACTCGCATTACAAACACGCTTCCATGTAGTTCACGCACCAGGTAGACGACCACCTTAATGACAGAACACGTCAAGGTCGCCAGGGAGGAATATATCCCTGCGCTAGGAGTGCTGCTGGTAGCGATACCGCAGGACGGCGAACAAGGAAGACGCTAGCTTTGATCGCGCCTGTCTGACGACGAGACGACTCTGCATCCTCTGAGGTCGCCCAGAACCGGTCTGCCGAGTACGCATGTCTTCACGTCTCTCTTGACCCCAACACAGTCTGACTGTGAAGTTCGTGCGGCTCAAACAACAGGTAGTTTGAAACACCGTGCTCTTTCCCTCTCGCAGTCACGTTACCCATGCTATCTCAGACAGCCTTAAGGTGTTTAAACAACGAAAAAATTAAGCAGTGGGATTCAAAACTGAACTGACACAATAAATGATCATACTGCTTAAGTTGGACAAATAGACAAGCGTTTTACAGTGAGTTATTTGAAATCTAAATAGAATCAGGTTTTAATTTAATAATATTTTTGCTGTTAATTATTGTTTTCAGAAAAAAACAAACATATATAAATAATGAAAATTCGTTATTTGAAACAGAAATATAAAATTGTGTCCTGTTAGATGTAATACTCCTCTGTGGTTGACGAAACGTAAGGCTTGGAAATTAATTTTTCTAGTTTCCAATTTTTTTTATTGTGAAACGTAAGTAGAAAGAAGAAGCAATGTCGTTCTGTGTACTTCGATTTGAACCGAGGCGATGGAAAACTTTTTCAGCTCTATTGCTTAACGCTTAAGTTTTTCACTGTATAAACTCCTTTAGTTATTCGTATGGATGTGTCGTATGTCTTCTCGGCGTGATAACCACTCATAAATAACGCCTGGAACGTTTTGCGCGTGTCACTTCACATATTGTATTCTGAGGACTGATTATGTAAGCTACACGAAAAGCGACGGCAACGCCTTCACATGACATATTTGCAAGTATTAATTATACATATGCATGTTTACACAGTTTCATGGTTGCTGAATTGCTTAACATTGCACGCGTATTTTTATATCAATGAGTGCATGTGACATGTAATTCTAACGTTAAAACACTATTATTGCTCATGAAAGGGTTTAGAATAATGCCTGTCAACGAACCACTCAGGTAGACGTGGACGTAATACTCGGGCTTCTCGTAGATGGACGTAGCAGTTGTTGGAGGTAGGCGATAGATGCGAAGTGAGAGATGGCTTAAGTAATGCGACAAGTTAAGGCAATGTCAGTGCGGATGAGTATTTGATGCCTTTAGCTCACATTCACTTTTAGCGTACAAGCAGAAAAAAAGAATTAACACCTGACTGGCGAATTGGTAGGATTAACTGGAAAACTGCAACAATCACTGTTGGTTCAGAGAAAATGAAGTTGTTAAAAAATTTATCGGCATTACAATTATTGTAATACATAAATTGTCATAAGTTTATAGGAATTTAATGGCAACCGTCAATTTTTCCTCCTGGAGTGTTGTTTCCGACGAAAGCAATTAATTACCGAGCGAGCACCAGCGTGAAATGAAATTATGATCTGAAATATACTATTCTTACGTTAACTGTTGTTCAAGTGTGACTAAGAAATGAAACCAATTTTAGTTGCCGCCATTCTAAATACACATTACACTTTTAAATATACCTTAACAAAACGTAAATATTTACCCAAATTCGTTACCAACATGACAATGAGTTATCCAGGCAGTGTTTACCTCACTTCACATGGAGTCAAGGGCAGTGATTCAAGACGTCCATTTCAAAAGTGTTAAATTAACAGTGTAGCAACTCTTGGTTGCGACATGGTCAACCAGTCAGTGAGTCACCAACACGTTCTCTCTGCTCCAGCTGTGAGTCATTGGCAGCTCGGTTTACTATCAGTGCTGCCTTCTTTCCTTTTATTGGTTGGTTTTACTATCACACAAGTGTGCAGACACCAACTCGATCTCTATCTCAGTCGACAAGTGTTTTACGTGTAGTTTTATCCAGAGTTGATAGGCACAGTGACTTGCTAACTGTAATTATAGACACCAGCTAACTTAACTGCGCTGAAAGAGAGTTTATACAAATCACTGATCTAGTGCTGACCTCTGTATGGAAACGTTATGAAAATACGTTTTCTATAAATGATAAGATCATAAAAATACTTTATAGCATGTAGTTGACATTCGTTAGGAACCTTTCTTTTGTCCTATGTCACTTGGTACCAGACCAGGTGTGGGTAAGCTTCTGCCGTTCGTTTCTCTAGCAGTGTCAAACATTTGAGTATCGTAATAAACGAAACACTATCCTGGGCTTCTCACACAACATATATTCGTAGAAAGGTCTATGAAAACACTGCATTCCATAAAGCGCTTTAGAAACCTCCTACCGCAGCGAATTAAGATACCGCTTGCACATGCTGCAATTGTACTTCCCATAATTGAGTATTTTGATGTAGTTTACAACGACCTTGCAGATCACCTTAAGCGGTTGCAGAGGTTACATAACACATGTGTACGTTTTGTATTTAACTTTAAATCGAGAAACTATCTCAGTGCGTGGCATGATAAACTGCACTGGTTAAACTTGCATGACAGAAGAAAACTGCACTATTTATTGCTGCTAATAAAATCCTGCGTGCGTATACTCTTTTTTAATTACGAAATCGTTTAAGCTACCTCTCCTGTGCTCATGATTTTTCTACACGTTCAAAATCGGACACCAAACTTAATCCCGTCCCACCGAACAAATTATTTTAGCGTTTCAGCAGCTAGTGGCCTCAAGATGTGTGCGCTGAAAATGCTGCAGAGTGGAGTTAGGTAAAATTCTGCCGAAAATTTTACTTAAAGAGTTTGTTACTTCTGCTATATCCGAATTGACCATTTAGTATATTAGTGTTTTGGTATTTAGCAGCGTTCAAATCGGATGCCGTCGATAATCACTTGTTCAAAGATGTTTACGATTTGGTCATATAGCATTTTAGTAAGTTTCGTTACATGCTAAAAAGTAATTACTAAAATACCAAATACGTTCATCATTTTGGTTGACTTATAAAGGTAACGTGACCTTTCAGTGAACTAAAAGTGTCAATTGTAACACGCCCTTAGTCGCAAACCACACTGCATATCAGTTCATTGAAAGTGAAAATAATTTGGATGATCGTTTTTCTGTGTTATTGTTTCTCTTCCACTGTGCTGTAACGTTGGTGTTTATCCCCCGGACCTGGTGCGTCGTACTCGTGTCGACGTAACACAGCGGGTTCTGAGTCACTGCTGCGCTATCTCTCACAGGCTGGACATGAGATAGGGCGACATTCTTCTGCACGTCCCCAACATTAGCTCAGCAATCGCCCTAGCAACTATCAAAGTCACGTTCTCAAACAATAAGCTTCCATTTGTTTACGTGTGGTTTTTACAACGAACTCGCTTTCGTACGAAAAAAAAATACGCTTAGCATAACTTGATTATAGTGCACTCTTGGTTACTTCTAACTTTTCTGAAGCATTGTTAAGTTCTTCTGTCAGGATATTCCTCCGCCTCATGCAAACAAAGCTTAACCAAGTCTACAACAATTACACCAAGAAGACAATTAATTTTAATACATTTTTTTTTTCACGAGAACTGCTTTTTTTCCAACACATCTGCTTTCTCAATTTTTCTATTCATATTAATTTTGAATGAAATGTTATAGTTTATAAATAAAATGAAAGTTAAAGTTCAGGTTTTAAAAAGTGTAAAGATACCGTGGATGCAATATATGAACTTCACAAATAGGTAGTGTAATAATGATGTCTGCGGCGTGTCCGTACAGCAGACGGGACCACTAGTGGTTCGTGGCCAACCCCGCCAGTATCACTCAGTNCTCAGTTCGTGAGCAGCGAGGAACATTGTGGTTCGGAGCCCACGACGACTGCGAGGTCCAGTCTTCCTCAGGCGCACTGTGGCTGAGCGTGAGAAGCCACAACTGCCACATGTCGTAGACCCGCCACCAGCGTAACTGAGCTGTACGTAGGGTGGCCTACCTCACAGCGCGTCTAATCTTCGTTCCAGTCATGGAACCGATTAAATATTGATTCAGCTTGGGTTGTTCATGGTTGATTCAGCACTTCTGAGAGCCGTACTCAGGATCTACTTTTCTACTCTTATGTATCATCCCGCCTGCAGTATGTATGACTGACATTGCCACGCTGCTACAGGCCGATTTCTTTATCGATGCGTCGACTAAATAAAACTTGTTTTATTGTTAGGAACGTGAATATGTTACTAATATGCCAATTTCTGCTGTTACGAGTGAAAATAACATAAATGGTCATAAAATAAGGTTCTACAAATAGCACCAAACTTTCAAAACTAACTTAAAACTATAAACTACTTTTACCGTCACTGGTAACTTAAATGCGAGCAAGCCAATAAGCATGAACGTTTAAATAAATTAAGTTACGGGCAGGGACATTTCTCAGACGCTGATTTGGCAAGTGCTGAATAAACTGCGGACAGCTAATGGCAGGGGCACAGAACAATATTTGCAACCAAGCTGCTTTGTACTGGGATTGAACAATCTCATTTGCCGCAGTTTACTTGATAGGAGGCGATGGGCACAAGTAGAGTGCACTTTACCTTTCCTTGGCTCCACTGCGCTGTGTAGAGTGTTGCGCGTAGCTCACCTGCAGTTGTTGATAAACAATTGGCGCACGAATTCCTACGAAATAGTTGTTATTAGGGTCATCAAACAAGGCAGCATTTCCCCTAAAATTTAACAAACTCATTAATAATGCTACATTAAATTACCGATAATGTTTCCCCATCACCAAATATGATTCAAAATAAGCAACGCCCATACTGATAAGTGCTATGGATTGAGAAGTTCTCCCAGATGTTAGTTCTTTTACGCACGATTCAGACTTAACCTTTATATTTTTATTTCATTCTGTAACATTTACAACAAAATAGTAATTCAGTCCTATCTTTGATAGCATATGCAGCCACACCAACCTTATGAATAATGCTAGACCACAATTTACAATTACACGTGTGTTTTGGACATTTTTCAAACCCGAGGCTAAAGCTTATCGCACAGATAAATGTTCAGATGAGAATGTTTTGACATTTGTCTGATACTAAGACGCACAGAGGGAGCGGGCAGTGAAGCCAGGATCAGGTGGTTCCAGGCGCCAGGTCGTGGCAACGCTCAGATGGCAGTACTGACAACGCACCCGCGTGAGGTTGGTAGCCCTGCTTCTCTGTAACGATACCTCCTCGTCTGCTGGCTCGGTCTACAGGCCAGAGCGTCTCTTATCACCGCGACGCAAAGAGTTAGCGATCGCAAACAAGCCATCAACGCAGCTTTGCTCCGTTTCTCATCACGACCGTTCAGTTTGTAAACTCAAAGTTTGCGTCGACGATGAAAACCGTCTCGAACTTAACGTGGGGACAGACACCGCGCAAATAGTTTGCGTCTGAAGCAGTAAGAGAACATTGAAGTTATTTTTAATGAGTTTCCATAACCTCGTGTACTAAAATTGTTGCGATTATAAAACTGCGCTTAGAACCAGCCTCTTATGTATATTAGGTANGTGTCGTTCACACGAATCCTTTCTGTCTGAAACTGTATACATCCTATCGTGAGCAAACAATGACCTTGTGATGTGGAGTATAAGGGATAGCACCGCTGCATTCGAACAAGAGGCGAGCTAACTTCATATCCGAGTCTGTATTTGTCATTTTTTTTAGCGAGCATTTATTTTTCCGTGTTTTAAGTAGTCTATTGAAATTTTTTTTCTCACTGTACACATAGTTAATAGGTAGTTTTTTTTAAAAATAATATAGAAATTTTATTCTCATACACATTTTCTATTACTCATTACATGTTAAGACTAACAATGAACAAAATTAAATACTGTTATTTTTACGAAATATTAATTACGAAATACCACTTTAGGAGAGACTTTTCTGTTCATTCAATTACACATTTGATGACGATGCAAAATGTAGCACGATGTATGCTAACAGTTGCGTGAGAGTATATTAAACTGTAGTGAGTTATGTGAACACTGTGCCAGTAGTAAGCGCTGTTGCTTGCAGGCAGAATGTATTTGCGAACTAGAGTTTGCTGCGTCATACTTCTCTTCTACTATACACTTGTATCTCCTTGTTTTAACTTACAAGCTATTTTTAATTTGTTCGCACCGTACACCTAAATTATGAAAATTAATTAATACCTGAAATTTATGATCACATACACATTTTTTTTCATTATCTACTACGTGTTAAACAAACAATGAACGAAATTAAGTACTGTGCATGGTGTGGAGTATTTATTATGAAATAACACTTCACTGTTCGTTGGATTCCATTATTTCAGTAAAATTTACGTTTCGTAAAGTTGGATGTCTCAAAACACCACATCTGTTCTATAAACTCCTTATTTTGTGAACACTCTAGGAATGTTCGTGTTCATAATATATGATTATCGGAACACAAGAGCAACACATGTAAGAGTATTCGCAACATATGAGCTATCACAGTTCAGTTCACATCTCCGTGCTAAACGAGCACGTTTAGAAGTTTTACTAGACTTTTATAATGCGTTTATTTGTACTTATTTTCTTCTTCGTACACGTGTTGTTCATTTCAGTAACGTCCCAAGCGGCATTCGGGAAACTCTGAAGACGGAAAATTAACTCAATTTTATTTAAAAGAGAGATATTTTACCGTCGAAGTATTGCCAACTCTCGTAGCAAAGTTTGTGTTTGTGCAAAAATAGCGATCGTCGCAAGGAAGAGTGGTCACAATTGCTTAAACGCAGCCTGAAACATTGTACAACGCAAAGTTGCGTTCGGAAGCCAACTAGCGTCGATACGTCATGAGGCCGCGGTGGTGTAGTGGCTAGACTGCTCGTCTCTCGCCTAGGCGAACCGGGTTTGATTCCCGGCTGGGTCGCTCCAGTATTTTCGCATGTGGGAATCGTACCAACCCTTTCATTCCGGCGTTACTCCATACCCACCCTCATCGGCTCTCAAGACCTCGATGTTAAGAGCCGCCCAGACCTGTTCACTCACTGACCCGCTCACTCAGGGGGTCATAGCAGGTCTGCAGGTCGTTAGCTCCGCCACTTGTGTATTGGGTACACGCGTGCAGTCTATTCGTAGTATCTTCACACTTTTTGAATCCAAACTTTGAAAAGCCCCCTCATGTACGAAGTGCTGGGTAGTGTCGTAAATACATCGCATACCACAAGCATATCACACTTACACTATCATAACATTATCTTATATTTGGCTAAATTACATTTCTACATATATTTTTCTATAATTTTTAATACTTATTTTATAATTAATATGAATAAAATCACAGACAAAATAGGTGTGCTGGTAATGCCCAGTAATAAATAGTTATCATGCAAAATATTTGGTGCGTTGACCCTTTGGTGTAATTTTATAGACTTTATTAAGCTCAGTTTGCACCAGACGGAGGAATATTCTGAACACAGAACTTGTGCAGTAAAGTTGGAAGTAACCGCGAACGGACTATAATCGCCAAGTGGCCTTAGGTGCAGCTTTTGGCGTTGGTTCTCCTCTCGTGTGGTGGCGGAGAGAAATAGGTGTGGTTAAATGTACACTAAAGTTTGTGACAAATGCAACACCAACAAGGATACATGTGATTAAAATGTACTGTATACTACAGATTAGGTACATGAAAATACACAACTGAATAGGATTAAAGAACTGTACATAATCCCTGTCCTTGAAAATTCAGTATGGTGTGAAACCCCTACATGCTGCAATCAGAGCCCCTAAACGTCGTAGCATGGAATCAAAGAGGACCTGTATATGTTCCTGGGGAATCTCCCTCCACGCGGTTTGTATGTGAGTCCACAAACCATCAACTGTGGTTGTTAGAGGACCATGACGAACAAGTCGCCGACCAACCATATCCCAGACATGTGAGATGGGTGACATGTCAGGCGAACGTGCAGGCAACGGAAGAACACTTGCGCATTCCTCGCCACATGTAGCATGGTATTGACCTGCATAAATATGGCATGTGGAGTCGCTTGAAGGAGGGGCAGTACCTAGAGCTCTAAAAACTCCCTGACGTAACGGTTGCTGTTCAGATTACCTTCAATACGTAGGATTCGAGATCGCACGCTGTATCCAATGGCGCCACAAACCATCACACTTGCCGTTCGTCCACTATGCCGCTCCACAATGCAGGCTGCTAGATTGCGGTCACCACGGTAGCGTCTAAAACGTATGCGGCCATCGCTGTAGGACATGTTGAAGCGGGAGTCGTCCGACAACACTACACTGTGCCACTCAGCACGCCAGTGACGACGTTAGTGTGGCCATTGTAGTCTGATACGTTTGTGGTTTCTGGACAATGGAGGTGTATGCCGCGATAAACGTCGTTGCGTTGTGGAGGAGCGAGCTCCTCCTCAAAGGTTGTTGACGACTCGCAGGTCTCGACTCGAATGTGCGAATTGACGACTGCGGGTTTTTGGCCGCACGACCAGTTTTATTGGGAGCGCATTGCACTCTGATTGGCTGGCCAATCAGCGCGCAGGCCCCCTCTCTCTTGTATCGTCTTAAGTGAAGTTTAGGTTTTCTGCATTTTCTTACTCCTGCGGGATCATAATTTCCAAGGAATTTGATATTAAGATTGTCATGATATGCCAGATTATTATATAAATTCTTATTTTTGGTTGCAAATATTCCTTTAATGCATTTTATTGATAGTAGTTCATGAATAGTTTTAACAGTGGTGAATTTATCTTTGTTAGCTACTTATTCTCAAGCACTTGTTTTGTATGGTTTGCAAGTCTTTAATTCGGAAATATGCGGCGTGTCCCCAAACCTCAAATCCATATAACATAGCTGGGTAATTATTTGACTAAATGTTAGGAGTTTTTTTTTTACGTGGAAAGCTAGTTGCTTTTAATACTGGATATAAGTGTTTAAGTTTCCCCAGTGCTGCATATCTTGCATTTTCTATGTGTGGTTGCCAAGTTAACTTGTGATCTATCGTTATAACTAGATATTTAGCCTTTTTAACGAAAGGCATTTTTGATTGAATAGTATTAATTCTTTGTTCGTTTTCGGTATTTTTATTAATTACTATTATCTCTAATTTTCCTGGGTTTACTTTAATTCGCCATTTCGTGTACCACTGTTAAAGGATGGTTAGTTGTCTCTGTAGGGCTATTAATGCAAATTTAATGTGGTAGTGTTGCTTTCCAGACATTTGAATATTAGAATAAGTGCGTGCGTCTGTTATTGGTATGTTGTCTGGGTAAATACTGTGCAGTGAAGGGGGAAGTGCCGACACCTGTGGTACTCCTGCTGTTGCTAATTTAGTGTTAGAGTCTGCTCGATCTAATGTTACGTAAAACGTCTATTATTTTAATAGTGTGCTAATAAATTTACATAAGTTGCTGGAAAGTTGTAGTTTATTAGTTTATATTAGTCCTGGGAGCCAGACTATACCAAAACCTTTTTCTGCGTCTCGGAAAGTTATTATTGTATATCATTGTGCTTTATTATTAAATCCATCTGTGATATCTTCAGCTATTTTAATTAGAGGGTGTATATCACTGTGCTGGGCTCTGAAACCATATTGGTTATCTGGAATTATTTTATTTAAATCTGCATGATTTTGAAGTCCGTATGGTAGGGCTTTTTGAAATATTTTACTCATACCGTTTAATAAGCTTATTGGCCGCCTGTTTTCTGGTTTAGTAGGATTTTTCTAGGTTTCGACAAGGTTATTACTTTAGCTTTTTCCCAGGCCTGTGGGAATCTGCATAGTTTGAACATTGAATTTTATATTTTTAAGATATATTCTGGGGCGTTTACTAGTAATTTCTTTAGGGCTTCATATTTTATCCCGTCTGGTCCTCTATATTTATTATTAGGGCGTGTTTTTATTATTTTTAATAGTTCGTTTAGTGGAATTGGGTCGTATTCCGATGTTTCTTTTACTTTTAGGTATTCGTTTATGTAATTATTTACTGATTGAGTGAATTGTCTATCTTGTACATCTTTAACCCGATTGTCACATGACCAACAGCCAATCGTGAGCGAGCACTGTGACGTAAATTACCTTACCGAATAGAGAGCTAAGAAGGTCAGGAGAGAGAAAACTGCCTGTCACCTGTTGCATCAGACGAAGAACTGAGACGCCGTTCATAATCACTGGGTTGCTGTTCCCTCAGCGCGGGGGAGGTACAAGGCCGTGTGAGGGGCCCTTGTCCTCCCAGTTGCCTATCATTATAGAGTCCAGGATGGGGACGGCTAGTCCATCCCGCCTGGCTGTTCTCAAACTGTGTAAAAACTGCGGCTAGCCACACTCCAACTGTCCCTGCTCCAGGGTAGCGCCTGGGACCTGTATCCATGCTGTGATTTACAACTTTCTCCCTGCCTGATGGAGGAAAAGGGGTGCTGAAGTCAATTTCGCGGAATTTTGAAGTTACAGGACTTTATGTTCTGTCGCGAGTCCCTGGTAGGAGGTCGCTACGTTACTCGGCCGCCATCTTGAAGCTAATTAATCAACATATGCAGGGACTGTTTGTCATACTAACAGAAATACTGTAATACACTGGAGGTGCCTACCATCGCTGACACAGTTGGTCCAATAATTTTTATTCGCAGCCATGCAAGTGGTTGACAGCTGCATCCTTTTCCTATTTCCCTAGAGCTCATAAGACACCCTGTAAAGAAACACAACTCACCTCTCTACAGTACCTCCACAGTTCCTTGTTATTAATAACTTTTGTCAAATTATGTCTCTTGAAGAGGGCGTGGGGCGAGCGTTGCCTCACATAAGGCAGAAACTCTTGAAAGCAATGCGCGTGTTTACTGAGACAACAAACTAACGGAGAGGGCCGAGTGCATTCGAAAGGAACATGTTCGTAGGGGCACATGAATTCAGGCATTCCGTCATAAATTCCCCAGCAGTTGAAGTCGCCTCTTCCACTGTTATTGATGTAATTGCCAAGTGGAAATGTCACGGAAGTATTGGACCCTAGCATCGCTATAATAGGCCCAAGCAACTAACTGGGACCGGAAAACTCTGAAGTGTGCGAGAGAACAAATTTTCAGTGAGTTGCAGAAGAGTCAGTTGCAGCTCAGATACAGAGACCAGCGACACAACTCTCCACAAGGAGGTGGCAGCACTAGATTGTTTTCATGGTCTTGCATCTCTCAGAAAGTCACTGATAATACACTCCAGTGCCCAACACCGCTTGGTGTTGAGAAAACAACGCATTCATTGGAATGTGAAACAGTATAATTACTTAATGGAGTGATGCGTCACTGTCTATTGTCTGGCACTTGGATGGACGTGTGTGGACCTTGCAGATACTTCCTGAGTGGTTTTTCCCTTAGTTTGTCGTGTTGACAGTGAAATTTGACAGTCGTGGTTTAATGGTCTGGTGTTGTTTATCTTAGTTTGTACCTTCGCCATTAGTTTCAATCGACTGATCAACGAACTATTTCAAGTTAAACATTTTGGACAATAATATGATTTACATACTCTTACAAATTTTTGAGTATGCACTTTCCTCTATCGACATGATTATTCTCATGTTCATAAAGCAGTGTCGGTTGGATTGTGTTTTGAAGACACTCAGGTGAGAGTGCTTTACTGGCATGGACAAAACCGTGACTTGAACCTAGGAGAGTAAATGTGGTTTGAGTTGTACCATCATTTGTGTGCTAGATCCACTTGTTCAATAGACAAACGTCAACTATTAACCACGTCAAAGGAAAAATAGAAACAATTTCCGCCAGCTTTTATACAAGAACTTAATAAATAGCTTACCCCGAAGGGTTAATGCTGCAATGACAACAAAGGGACATCATATTAGTTACANCGAAGGGTTAATGCTGCAATGACAACAAAGGGACATCATTTTAGTTACATGATTGGTGCCTTTGGAACCAATACGAATGGATGTCTGGAGACTTGTGGTGCGACAGTGCATATTGTGAGGGAATATAACATTTAGTCTCTTATTTGGTTATATGCATATTATCTGTTTTGTCTTGATGTTCATTCTTTCTAGCTCTGCATGAGTGAATATATACAGTTTAAGCAAGCAGAAGCAGTTGAAATTTGCATTTGATAATATCCGAGACTTGTGGAGCTTGTAATTGTGAATCTGAAAGAGTAAAAACATTAAAAAAGGAACTGGGAAAGAAGTTTTCATTTTAAATTCTTTCTTTTATTTTTCCATTGTCACTGTACCTTAATTTTCACGTGCACAAATTCTTTGGAGCAATATTTTATTCTGCAGTTATAATGAATTCGAAAATGTTGAAATTTCTTCCAAGTAGCAATATTTTTTCTAAAATATTGGACTAATGATAATTCGAGATTCTGTGTTCAGTTCTGTAGCGTGAACATTCAATATATCAGTTCTGTTTCAGTTTGGTTGAATAATTCCTAATATATGACATATAGTACAAAAATTATTATAATGGCCACAATTTTGGAAATAAGCACTTGTCATGGTCAAAATTATAGGAGTCACTTGCCCTTTTTAAAAACTATAAGTACACCGAGTTTAATGAAATTCGGTACTCGAGTAAAAGAAAAAAATAGGGGAAGCTCACATTACACAAAGGTAGAATTGGAAGTTATAAAAATGGCAGAATAAAGTGGAGTGGAGAGGTTGTTAATGATTCTGGACCCCCCCCCCGAAGCCTATTTAAGAATGAAATAGTATTTTTAAGACACGGAAGTTTATTATTGCAAATTAACTTTAGCTAACGTAATATAACCGAACTTATAAGCACGAGAGTGGAGTGAAGATATTTTGTCAGCTGTTAACAATGTGATCTGGAGACCCGATGAAGGTGAAAAAAGGGGGAAAGAAGCAGTGCCGGAATGCAAGGGCGGGGAAACGGGATATCCCTGAAAAAACCCTGCATGACAGTGGCATCGTACGACACGATTCCAACGAGCAAAAATCCGGGCTCGACCACAGCGGGAATCGATCATAGTACGCCTTGGTGGGAGGCGAGTACTTCAGTAGCTACACCACAGTTTCCTCACAGGCACAGAGAGAAAGGCAATGTTATAAGTCTGTCTTTCCTTTGGGACATTGGCTAAGAGGGATGTTCAGTATTGTACACGCCTGGTATATTATGAATACGATTTTTCAGAATGTTGAGCTTGATGAAAATACAACTAAAATCACAAGAATATCAGCAAGAGCAAAGTGGACGCAGTCACCTGAGCCAAAATTTGTGCGTCTACTTTCATTTTGTTTCCTATAATTTTGTTGGATATTACGTCTTATAAAATATAAAAATGTGCTCTAGAGCTCGTTACGCACAAGATGTCCCATAAGTCACTTACACAATTCTAATGATTGTCCCTACGTAGCTTTTACGCCGATCCAGTTAAAACAAGTAGTACGCTTATTATAAATTACATTCTCTGAAATTTCCTTTGAATTAATTTTTTCACAAAAGCCACAGAATAATCAAAGCATTTATTTAAAAAAATTGATAACGTCCTTAACAGTCGTCTGCAAAATATCGCACGGAATGTCACTGAGCACACTAAGGGTTGTTGCTTTTTTATTACTATTATAACAATACTATAGGCCACCTGATTACATAAAGGGGACCAACTGCATATCATCAAGGTTCACGTTCATTATGGCCAAATGTTACAATCTATTGTCTGCCTGAATTTAATGTCAAGATTTTGACTGCATTTCGTTCACAATAACTTAATTTACAGGAGGATCGACCAGACGTGTACAGCCTGCACGTGACGTCACGCATCCAGTACAGATATGCCAGCACTGTAGTGAGCAGCAGGGTTGCCAACACTGCCAACCACTCCAGGGAGGTGGTCTTCAGCTTCGTGATGCCAGAGACCGCCTTCATAACCGGCTTCCTCATGTGAGCGCTCGCTTTGTCCGACACTTTACCTTAAAAATGTATTTGAACCACGTACATGATCTTGATCTAACTCTGGATGTTATAAGACCTAAAACACAAACTAACATCTTATTTTCAACCAAGCGAAGGCTGTGGTACTAAGAAATATAGTTTTAACAGACTTCCAACCCCTGTATAGGGACTGCCGTGCGATAGAAATGAACCATTGTCGATGTGTCTGAAGTCATTGGAATGAGATATCTGTAAGTGTTCGCAGTACTATGCAGTGTGGCGGTTTCAAATGAAGTGTTTGAAATGGAGTGATGAATAAGTGCCATGAATACACCAGTCTCAAAATTCTGTCCCAAAGTAACCATAATAATAGTACAAATCTTTAACAGCATTTATTTGTAGCGATTTGAATAAATGTGAAGACAGGGCCATTTTGACCTTAACTCATGTACTGCCAAAAAGCACCCACAAGAGATTTAATATAATTATTTTAATCGTAATTAATTTACATCTTAGATGATTTTTCATTGTTATATCGTTTTTACGATGCGTGAAAAATGCTTAACGTGTAAGACAGGGGAGATAGAGACATAGTGAACAGTTAAACCAAGTCTTGCAAATAAGTAAATATAGTTATTGCACTATTATTGAAAGTGTGACTATGTAAGAGTGGTCGTTTGCTCGTGAGTACTTTGTACTGACAATTATTTTGAGCTTTAGTTTGAAGCATTACTGTTGTACAATTTTGAGGTTAAAAAAAATATATATTTAAATTGAAAATTTCTACAACATGTTTCATTCTTTTTCTTTAAAGTAATTTTCATCCATTGTAATAATTTTCTAGACAAATATTTTATATCGCCATGAAAAGGTTTCCATACACCAGTAATTTATAAAATAATTTTACTCCTTAAATGTTCTTGAACGCAAATTTGAAACTATAATATTCTTGAAGATTCTGTGCGCTACGCCAGGACTAGGATAAGACGAACTGGCGTTGAGTACAAGCAGTGAGGTGGAGGTGTACTGTGTTGCAGGGAGATAGACGGCAAGGTGTACAAGGCGAGTGTGAAGGAGAAGGAGGCTGCCAAGAAGGAGTACGATGAAGCCATCAAAGGCGGACAGAGCGCGGGGCACGTCGCCCAGAGGTAAGGACACGCAGCTACAGTAGAACAAGCAGTGACAGGGATTGTTTCTCAATACGAATTGCTATAGTAATCACTGTCACACCCATTCCCATTTATTGATTGCAGGTTAATGCTATGGCAGGGGGCACTGCCCCATTCGACTTATTGTATACAAGACTAGGGGGCACTAATGCAATTAAAAACCTGATTTGTGGTACATTTGAACATACGATGTTTTCGAGGAAAAGTTGGAATAAGTCTCATATTTGACATACTTTAGCCTCAAGATTTTCATTGAAAATTAAGAATTAAGAGAAATGTTCGTTGCATTTACGAACACCCAGGTCTTGCAGTTTCAGTACACCACAAAACTGTGAGACCATTGAACATATTTTTAACTTAATATAAAACATGCCTTATTAAAACACATGTATTCTCGCGCATTCTTGAATTTTCTTTGGTCCTACATGATATACTGCTTGTCAATAGCACATTATATACTTCTCTGACACCTTTTACTGACAACTCATCAAGCCGAAAACATCGATAGGCCGTGCTTTCACAGTCTCTACACATACTGAGTGTCAGGACCAACCCTGATTTTGCCCTTTTGCCCTCTAACAAACTGTAGGGTCCAAACGGAAGTTGTGGCTCTCTAATTGCTCGCGATTGGGCTTGACGTTTGTGCAACATGTTACATGCCGTGTGATCAAGACCCCATGTGGAGATTCTCTCTCCCCCACATGGTGGTCAGCTTTGCTCGGCGCAGACTGCCTACAAGCCTCCATCACTCCGGGAACACCTCCCGTCCTCTGCACGCCTCCCAACACACACCCAAAGACCCTTCTCTTGGCACTCACCAATTATGAAAACAGGTCTCTCTTATTATAGAGCCAACCCTGTCGAAGTGTCAAAGTGCACCGATGTTTGGCGGATTTCGTTCTCAAGTAGTAGAAGTAGGTAATGTGACTGCTAACCTGACAAATCAAATGAAATAACTGTCGAGACATCAGTGAATCTTGAGACTTCGACCGGGCGGAAACTGATAAGACAATCGCCTCAATACAACGATCACGAAAACCTGCAAACTACACATTTCTCAAACTATGTTTGCCACTACTCATATCTGTTTGTTCTGCAAATGAAGTAATTAAAATAGTGCCTAAAAATTAGTAAGCAATAATTGTTGTTCATTACGACCGCCCTTTAGGTTGTGTGCAGGAGTATCTTGACAGCTACCAGCAAAGGGTTTGCTTATTATCAAGAAGTGTGTTTTTTTAATAATGGTAACTTGAAGTAAGTTGTTTGTTTCTATTATCTGTCGCTCAGCTGAACAACTAAAAAATTATTTAACGATGTCTTGATTGATTGTAGTGCTGATTGTGGTGCATGTGGTGCTGATTGTGGTGCATATTTAATCTTTGCATTCACTTTTGTTTTTGTTTCAGCGCTCGCAATTCGAACAGGTTTACTGTTTCTGTGAACATCGAACCTCAGAAGAAATGCACTTTCAACCTGACGTATGAAGAATTTCTGAAAAGGCAACTGTCTCTGTACTCCCACGCCATCAATATTGACCCGGGTCAGGTACGTTGTAGCTGCACATTGCGTGACTTATGTCTGCATGACTGTACTTTAGTAAAATGTTCGGGTCTGTCACTTCTCTGCTATTGCAGGAGAATGAACTCAAAACACGTGCTATTGTTATGTAAGTAAGATCATAACAATGAATAGATTCGGTGTGTTACTCCAACTGTTACGATTGAAAAACGATAACGTGTTAGATTCTTGGTTAAGTTGGGAATTTCTGAGGTGTTGAAAATTTGCAACTCGCATCTATCACTAGGTTTTGTATTAGACTTTATATTCACACTGCAAAAAACAAATGTAAACCCGCGGAATTATCATATCTGGTATAGTACACTTTGATGCCAAGAACAAGTCTCGTTATCAAAATATGAACACTGTTCAGTGGTATAATCACTCATATCAACTCGTCACATTGGCTAGATCTAATCTGCATATATTCCTGAATACACTTTGTTTGACTAATTAACTGAGGTGTCAACTATGTGTTTAACAAATAGAGAGAGCTAGTGCCGGGAATTATTTTTTACAATTATTGCATTCACATTCAGAGCATAACAATACGAATATATAAACTATTGTTGTTTTCTCATNACAAAAGCCACAGAATAATCAAAGCATTTATTTAAAAAAATTGATAACGTCCTTAACAGTCGTCTGCAAAATATCGTGCGGAATGTTACTGAGCACACTAAGGGTTGTTGCTTTTTATTACTATTATAACAATACTATATGCCACCTGATTACATAAAGGGGACCAACTGCATATCATCAAGGTTCACGTTTATTATGGCCAAATGTTACAATCTATTGTCTGCCTGAATTTAATGTCAAGATTTTGACTGAATTTCGTTCACAATAACTTAATTTACAGGAGGATCGACCAGACGTGTACAGCCTGCACGTGACGTCACGCATCCAGTACAGATACGCCAGCACTGTAGTGAGCAGCAGGGTTGCCAACACTGCCAACCACTCCAGGGAGGTGGTCTTCAGCTTCGTGATGCCAGAGACCGCCTTCATAACCGGCTTCCTCATGTGAGTGCTCGCTTTGTCCGACACTTCACCTTACAAATGTATTTAAACCACGTACATAATCTTGATCTAACTCTGGATGTTATAAGACCTAAAATACAAACTAACATCTTATTTTCAACCAAGCGAAGGCTGTGGTACTAAAAAATACAGTTTTAACAGACTTCCAACCCCTGTCTAGGGACTGCCGTGCGATAGAAATGAACCATTGTCGATGTGTCTGAAGTCTTTAGAATGAAATATCTGTAAGTGTTCGCAGTACTATGAAGTGTGGCGGTTTCAAATGAAGTGTTTGAAATGGAGTGATGAATAAGTGCCATGAATACAACAGTCTCAAAATTCTGTCCCAAAATAACCATAATAAAAGTACAAATCTTTAACAGCATTTATTTGTAGTGATTTGAATAAATGTGAAGACAGGGCCATTTTGACCTTAACTCACGTACTGCGATAAAGCACCCACATAAGATTTAATATAATTATTTTAATCGTAATTAATTTACAACATCTTAGATGATTTTTCATTGTTATATCGTTTTTACGATGCGTGAAAAATGCTTAACGTGTAAGACAGGGGAGATAGAGACATAGTGAACAGTTAAACCAAGTCTTGCAAATAAGTAAATATAGTTATTGCACTATTATTGAAAGTGTGACTATGTACGAGTGGTCGTTTGCTCGTGAGTACTTTGTACTGACAGTTATTTTGAGCTTTAGTTTGAAGCATTACTGTTGTACAATTTTGAGATTTAAAAAAAAATATATTTAAATTGAAAATTTCTACAACATGTTTTATTCTTTTTCTTTAAAGTAATTTTCTTCCATTGTAATAATTTTCTAGACAAATATTTTATATCGCCATGAAAAGGTTTCCATACACCAGTAATTTATAAAATAATTTTACTCCTTAAATGTTCTTGAACGCAAATTTGAAACTATAATATTCTTGAATATTCTGTGCGCTACGCCAGGACTAGGATAAGACGAACTGGCATTGGGGACAAGCAGTGAGGTGGAGGTGTACTGTGTTGCAGGGAGATAGACGGCAAGGTGTACAAGGCGAGTGTGAAGGAGAAGGAGGCTGCCAAGAAGGAGTACGATGAAGCCATCAAAGGAGGACAGAGCGCGGGCCACGTCGCCCAGAGGTAAGGACACGCAGCTACAGTAGAACAAGCAGTGACAGGGATTGTTTCTCAATACGAATTGCTATAGTAATCACTGTCACACCCATTCCAATTTGTTGATTGCAGGTTAATGCTATGGCAGGGGGCACTGCCCCATTCGACTTATTGTATACAAGACTAGGGGGCACTAATGCAATTAAAAACCTGATTTGTGGTACATTTAAACATAAGATGTTTTCGAGGAAAAGTTGGAATAAGTCTCATATTTGACATACTTTAGCTTCAAGATTTTAATTGAAAATTAAGAATTAATATAAATGTTCGTTGCATTTACGAACGTCCAGGTCTTGCAGTTTCAGTACACCACAAAACTGTGAGACCATTAAAAATATTTTTAACTTAATATAAAACATGCCTTATTAAAACACATGTATTCTCACGCATTCTTGAATTTTCTTTGGTCCTACATGATATACTGCTTGTCAATAGCACATTATATCATTCTCTGACACCTTTTACTGAGAACTCATCAAGCCGAAAACATCGATAGGCCGTGCTTTCACAGTCTCTACACATACTCAATGTCAGGACCAACCCTGCTTTTGCCCTTTTGCCCTCTAACAAACTGTAGGGTCCAAACGGAAGTTGTGGCTCTCTCATTGCTCGCAATGGGGCTTGACGCTTGTGCAAGATGTTATATGCCGTGTGATCAAGACCCCCATGTGGAGATTCTCTCTCCCCACATGGTGGTCAGCTTTGCTCGGCGCAGACTGCATACAAGCCTCCGTAACTCCGGGAACACCTCTCGTCCTCTGCACGCCTCCCAACACACACCCAAAGACCCTTCTCTTGGCACTCACCAATTATGAAAACAGGTCTCTCTTATTATAAAGCCAACCCTTTCGAAGTGTCAAAGTGCACCGATGTTTGGCGGATTTCGTTCTCAAGTAGTAGAAGTAGGTAATGTGACTGCTAACCGGACAAATCAAATGAAATAACTGTCGAGACATCAGTGAATCTTGAGACTTCGACCGGGCGGAAACTGATAAGACAATCGCCTCAATACAACGATCACGAAAACCTGCAAACTACACATTTCTCAAACAATGTTTGCCACTACTCACATCTGTTTGCTCTGCAAACGAAGTAATTAAAATAGTGCCTAAAAATTAGTGAGCAATAATTGTTGTTCATTACGACCGCCCTTTAGGTTGTGCGCAGGAGTATCTTGACAGCTACCAGCAAAGGCTTTGCTTATTATCAAGAAGTGTGTTTTTTTAATAATGGTAACTTGAAGTAAGTTGTTTGTTTCTATTATCTGTCGCTCAGCTGAACAACTCAAAAATTATTTAACGATGTCTTGATTGATTGTAGTGCTGATTGTGGTTCATGTGGTGCTGATTGTGGTGCATATTTAATCTTTGCATTCACTTTTGTTTTTGTTTCAGCGCTCGCAATTCGAANGCATGTGGTGCTGATTGTGGTGCATATTTAATCTTTGCATTCACTTTTGTTTTTGTTTCAGCGCTCGCAATTCGAACAGGTTTACTGTTTCTGTGAACATCGAACCTCAGAAGAAATGCACTTTCAACCTGACGTATGAAGAATTTCTGAAAAGGCAACTGTCTCTGTACTCCCACGCCATCAATATTGACCCGGGTCAGGTACGTTGTAGCTGCACATTGCGTGACTTATGTCTGCATNTCTGTACTCCCACGCCATCAATATTGACCCGGGTCAGGTACGTTGTAGCTGCACATTGCGTGACTTATGTCTGCATAACTGTACTTTAGTATAATGTTCGGGTCTGTCACTTCTCTGCTATTGCAGGAGAATGAACTCAAAACACGCGCTATTGTTATGTAAGTAAGATCATAACAATGAATAGATTCGGTGTGTTACTCCAACTGTTACGATTGAAAAACGATAACGGGTTAGATTCTTGGTTAAGTTGGGAATTTCTGAGGTGTTGAAAATTTGCAACTCGCATCTATCACTAGATTTTGTATTAGACTTTAAATGCACACTGCAAAAAACAAATGTAAACCCGCGGAATTATCATATCTGGTATAGTACACTTTGATGCCAAGAACAAGTCTCGTTATCAAAATATGAACACTGTTCAGTGGTATAATCACTCATATCAACTCGTCACATTGGCTAGATCTAATCTGCATATATTCCTGAATACACTTTGTATAACTAATTAACTGAGGTGTCAACTATGTGTTTAACAAATAGAGAGAGCTAGTGCCTGGCATTATTTTTTACAATTATTGCATTCACATTCAGAGCATAACAATACGAATATATAAACTATTGTTGTTTTCTCATATTATGTGTGTGCGTAATATGTAATAAAATGTTTGTCCTCTTGCAGATTGTTGACGATTTGTCAGTGGAGGTTAATGTCAACGAGTCTAGTCCTATTACTACACTGGAAGTCAGTAATCTAAAAGAAAGCAATGAAATTGATTCTGAGAAATCTTCAGGTATGTACTTACATACATTACATTACATTTTTTGCTTAAATCTATTGTGTAATTCGTGAGGTATGAATAAGTAGAATGGAATTTAAACGAATCAACATAAAACTGACGTGAACCGCGCGTTCACTAGCTCCTTTGTTCCCACTCTGACTGCCGCAGTCGTATCCACTACACCAGACACACCACACCGACAGGCTTGTGGGCACGAGTGAAAGTGTGCATAATAGCATCAGTATAATTGCATCAGTGTTTCTAATTCATTCAGTGTTATTAATAGCATCAGTGTATTGCATCAGGGTATTTATTCAGTGTTATTTGTTCAGTGTGTATAATTAATATCGTAATTGTCATCATGGAAGACAGTCGACAGAGCCACTGCCAGGGACATTTGACATTGTACACTTGGCAATACTGTGACTGGTACAATGGAAATGTTTAGAATTAATATAATCATTTTTATTATGCATATGCTAGTACCGAAGAATCAGCTTTCGCAAAGCTGCCGGTTCGGTCATTGCCTGTTCAGGAATCGTTCACCATACAACCATTCAACTGCTCGTCCATCTCCATTTGCTGCCCCATATGTAGGATAAATGTCTGCAAGCTCGGCATTCGTATAAAGACACATGCTGATTCAGCTCCCAGTGGGACTGATGCCTCACATCATTGTCTGTGGTTATCGCATGACCTATCCAGCGCCACCTACCTCCGTTTAAACACACCATTTCCGGACCCACATTCAATGGCAACAAATGTTTATTTTGGTTCCCTCTATCACCCCTTACAATTTGGCCACATAGTTTCCGAGCATTCTGTATAGTTTGATTGATATATGCAGTGAACCGATGCCAATCCGGGGATTTAATGCATAATTTGGGACAACAAGAAAAGGACAAACGGGTATCGCCATTACCAGAAAGATACAATATAAAGACAAGAAAGTGATCACTGCCACAATTATCATCATGCATTTTATACTCCAACACTCCCTAGAGATCAGCCGATATCACTGTAAGGTCTAACGCAGATGGGTGGGTATGACTAGGGCCCAACCAGGTGAACATTTTATCATTTAAAATAACGAATAAAGAATTTGGTATAAACATAAACACCTTTCCCGTGACATCGTTATACGAATTCCCCTAAGCCACATAGTGTAAATAAAAATTTATTCTATTGATCCAATGTTCACCTAAAACCCAGAGGAAAATATAAAGATACTGTCATAACAAAATAACCATTCAGAGCCAACAGAACAGCTACCCCTTCCACACTTTTAAAGCCAGTAGTAAATNTACTGTCATAACAAAATAACCATTCAGAGCCAACAGAACAGCTACCCCTTCCACACTTTTAAAGCCAGTAGTAAATTGTAAAACCACTAGTAGTTCCTCTGTCCGTCTTGCACAAGGAAAAAGGAATATACGGGCAGTTAGACAAAGGTGATTGCATTTCCGTTTAACAGAGAAATAAAACATCAACAGCNAGGAAAAAGGAATATACGGGCAGTTAGACAAAGGTGATTGCATTTCCGTTTAACAGAGAAATAAAACATCAACAGCGATCGGCGAGGTGCTGGAGAAGTGGGTATCTATTCTGAAACAGCGACTAAGAATTCCATCGTAACTCAAAAAAGTAAAAAAAAAAAATACAGTAAATCGCCACCTAACTAATTACCAGGACCACCTAAGTTAAAACATGCACAAAACATGAAACTAGGCTTTCCCAGTCAAAGAGATACGATAAATTATTTTTGGCCAATTTGAACATCTTGACAATAGTAGCCACAAAAGTTTCTAATCTGTCATGATTCTAACGAACTGGGGATTGCTGCCCCATAACAGATTGTTAACGAGGGGAATTTATATCCTGTGGCGAAGGTACCTCTTGTAATATTGGCGAATGTCCATTCGCTGAGTTGTATGGATTGACTTAATAGGTGGAAGAACTTTGAAGCATCCTGCATAGCCACTCGATCGTACAGATCGGGGTTCAGTTAGTGGTTGAGCAGGAGCCACTGCCGCAGTATACAGATGGCCAACGACTTGAGTATGTGCTGATGGGCGAGCAGCCTTGGGTTCGACTCTTAGGGCTGGACACCCCACAATATTTTGTCGTAAATCTGGATGGTATTGGTGAATGGAAGAACTGGCTATGGGAATGTGAGATAAACAATCCCTGCCTGTTTGTTTTTGCCATTTGGTAAGATAGATATTTATAAGCAATTTCATATTTTACCTAATGTTCAACCTTCCAGTGAGAGTATTTGGCTTTACCGATCACTGCCATAATTCCAGTAAAAATAAACGTTAGAAACAGTATTTCTCGCGACGGTATACGACAGTGATAGAATTTCGTAGTGAACCTATTTGTATTCGTGTAAGCAGTAAATATGGCATCGAACTATCTAGTCAACGTACCTAAGTTGAAAACTACAGTGAGTGGACTTTCGCAGCGGAGAATTTTCTAATCCTGGAGGGCACGCTGCATTGTATTAAACCAGTAACCGGGAAAAGTGTAGAAGCCGCAGTGACGCGAAGACCAAGGCTAAACTGATCAGGACCATCGACTCGACGTTATTCGTTCATATTAAGAATGTGACGACCTCAAAATAAGTGTAGGACAAGCTGAAGGCTCTATTCGACGATGCAGGAATTTCTAGAAGAATAAGTTTACTGCGGAATTTAATCTCGATTCGCCTGGAAAGCAGCAATTCTATGACGTATGTAACGCAAATGTTAGAAACCGGTCAGAGGTTATGTGGGTTCGGGTTTGACATCAGTGACGAGCGGATCGAATGTTTATTGCTAGCCGGATTGACGGAAATATATTCCCCTATGATTATGGCCTTTGAGCATTCAGGAATTCCCATCACAACAGACGCCATTAAATCGAAGTTGTTGGATATGGATACGGATGTGAACGTAAAAGATCGTAATGAAGTTAGCGGCGCATTTACGAGTTTGCAGAAGTGACAATCTAAAGCCTTATTCACAATGCGCAGTCGGCAGTCGAATGCAATTTACATCGTGCAGTCCATGATTGTGAAGTATTTTTTGTAAACACTGCTAGATTAGTTTGGTAATAAAGAAACACTAGGAAAATGATTTTCTAGCCCGATAATATCCACACACCAAACCCAACGGGAAGGTAACAACTGATTTAATTCGTTAAGCTAAATGTTGTAAATTACGAAACATAATTTTAATTGAATATTTTAGGGTTATGTACCGGTACTTTACACAACATTAGATGATCTGTTTGTACAGGTAATCAGCCACGGCCTTTCTTTTACGAGATCAATTAAGATTTCCGTCACTGAATGATCACCTTCCATAATAACGTTTAATATCTTGTGAAGTCAACACGCACACTATGAAAATACAAATATTAAACAGTCCTGCAAAAAAATATTTGTTTACATTATGTGATCGCGAGCGCGATATCTGATTGGTTGGAAATTTTCGGCAGTAGAGCAGTCGAAGATAAAGATGGACCAACTCCGACTGCTGACTGCCGACTGCGCATTGTGAATAAGGCCTAAGAATAATGTCAAGGCAGGTGGAAGCAAAAATGGAGGAAACGCCAAAGCACATGTCAAATGCTACAAATGTGAACAGCTCGGTCATTACAAAAACCAGTGTGCCAATGATTCTGGTGGCTCAAATGACAAGATGTTTTGTAAACAAACAAACACATTCGGCGCAGTGTTTCTAAGAGGGAAATTTGGCAAAGATGAGTGGCACATTGACTCGGGTGCAAGTGTGCACTTGAATGCAAACGAAAGTTGGATTAGGAATGCTTCATACATAGAAAATAAAGAAATTATTGTTGCAGAAAATAATAAAGTTCTGGTTTTGTTCACAGGCGACGTCAATATTCTAACAAAAAATGAAAAGTGTGAGTTTGAGGTGCCAGTGAAAGGTGCATTCTGTCTACCAGATTTAACGACTAATCTATTGTCCGTGAGCCAGTCAATTAGCAACAGGGATAAAGTACAGTTTACCGGGAAAGGTTGCGATGTTTACAATGCAAATAGTGTCTTAGTGGCCACGTCTTCTTCGTTAATAAATAGAGTTTACAAGTTGAGAATGTCGAAAAGTGTACTGGCTGCATCCGTGGTGTCTGCAAACACCTGTCATCGCAGATTATGTCACGTAAACAGCAACTATTTGAATAAAATGGAAACTGCCACAGAGGGTATTGACCTTGATGTAATGCTGTGAAGGTAAGCAAAGTCGACTGCCTTTTGCTCATGTTGGTTCAAGAAGTAATGAGATACTCGGAGTTGTTCACACAGACATTTGTGGACCCATTGGTGGTTCTAAATACTTTATGCGGTTTGTCGATGATTATAGTCTCATGATATTTGTATATTTTCTAAAATACAAAAGCGAAGCCTTGACTTGTTTTAAGGAATTTAGAGCAAAAGTGGAAAATGAAACTAACAAAAGAATCAAAACATTGAGAAGTGACAATGGAGGTGAGTTTTGTAATAGAGAATTTGATACATACTTGCTAAAGGAAGGGATTAATCATCAAAAAACAAACGCTTACACACCAGAGCAAAATGGATTATGTGAACGCCGTAATCGCACAATCGTGGAGAAAGCGAGGTGCCTGTTGTTTGACGCAAACTTGGGCAAAGAATTTTGGGCTGAGGCGACAAACACAGCTGTTTATCTTCAGAATCGAATTGTAGCATCGGTGTTAGACGGAAAAATGCCATTTGAAATGTGGACAGGAAGAAAACCTGACCTAAACCATCTGAGAATATTTGGCAGTACTGTGATGGTTCATGTAGCAAAGGAAAGAAGACAAAAATGGAACAAGAAGTCAGAGAAATTTTAATTGATGGGATTTCCAGAAATTGTCAAAAGGTTACCAACTTTACAACCCAAGGACTAAATCTATGACAACTAGCAGAGGTGTCATCATCATGGAAGAAGAAGCTTATCATACCAGTAAATGAGAGCACATCTAATGCTGAACAAAAAGAAGAAAGTTTAGATTCAGTGGGGGGCACTTCTGTAAAAAATGAAAAGTCCGTGGTAGAATCATCTGATGAGTTGTATATACCAAGTGAAGGAGAAGACACAGATGATACTACTGAAATGTTTGAACCAGAAAACAGGCCGATGAGGAACAGAAAGAAACCAGATCGTTTAGGATTCTCAGATATGTGCGTTGATGAAAATGTATTTGATGATGCGAGCGACTTATCTCCGGACGAAGCACTAAAAGGACCTGAAAGAGAGCAGTGGTTAAAGGTGGTGAATGAATAACACAAGTGTTTTGATGATCATAGTGCGTGGGAGTTGGTAGATGCTCTAAAAAGAAAGTGGTATGGTTGTGAAGTGCAAATGGGTTCTAAGAAAGAAATATGACAATGATGATAATGTTCGTTATCGTACTAGACTCGTGGCGTGTGGTGCTATGCAAATACAAGGTGTGGACTATTCAGAGACATTCTCACCTGTTGTTAGGCATGCAAAACTGACATTGTTATTTGCATTATCTGCTCAGTTATGTTTAAATATAACACATCTTGACATGAGTACAGCTTTCTTGAATGGGGATCTTGAGGAAACCATTAATATGCAAAAACCAGATGGTTTTCCTCTAACAAAAAGTTGTGGAAAAGTACTTATTAAAATGGGCCATTTATGGCTTAAAGCAGGCTTCAAGAGCATGGTACAAGAAGGTAGATGAGTCTCTCATCAAGATGGGTTATAAGCGTTCTGAGATAGTCTTGTTTGTATACCAAAAATAAGAATAGTCACAGAACAATTGTTACACTTTGTCGACGACGTCTTTATTTCTTCTGATGATGATAACACTGGTCAACATGATTTTTTTCACAAGGAAACTGAATAGCGACCCTATTCCAGTTTTTTTATGCTGAATTCAAATATGTAATCGGATTTCTTCCATCTGGCATAGTTTTCTTGCGACAGTAATTTTTGCGTAATATACTGTAATGACGCAGTATTATTACTTTTCGGGACACTTGTTTCATTTTCTTTCGCTTTGCTAAGCTTCATAGATTTTTATCGTGTTTGAAATTAAAAGCCGTGGTGGTTCGTTTTACCGTGATAGTTTGTTTATTGCGCATACGTTTGCCGTTTAACGTTTATCAGGCACCCGGTTGCAGTTTTGAAAGTTGGAGTTTTTGTTAAGAGTCAGCATTAGATTAGCTTTTTTCAGACTGCGTCGACAGTTTTGCCTAACAAGTTCCTACGACGCAGTTTCGATAACATGTGGAGAGCGTGCGTGGCAGCCCACGCCAGGCCCTTATCTGAAGAGAGGGGAGAGGGGGTGATAGGCAGCACAAGTACACGTGTGCCTGTCGCCATTGAAGAGTCAGTTGAATCAAGTGAGTCGTCTGAATTGATTGGTCAACTAGTGCTCGCCTAGGCCGCGTCGGGCATGGCGCTTAACCCCCACACCGGCAAACTTGAACTTGCTAGATTATTTCTCCGCCGGTGTGGGAGGTCGCTGCATTTGTTTTTCTTCGGGCAAGTTTTTATAACCTGAATAATTCGTAAAAGACTGTGGAGCTGTTCTGCAATTGTCTGTTTATCTGTGAACGGTTCGTACTCTGCATACCTGAAGATTGTATGTGAACTGTTTCACTTCATTGGTAAATAAAAGTATAGAACAAAAAAACTGTAACTTGACTTTATTTAATATTTAATTGGTATCCATTTTAAAGAGTCTCGTGTTACTCCGTCTTGAGGTAGTCGAGTGGTAGTTTATACCCGAGTGGCAATTTCCAGCTGGCTATAACTGTGCACGTGCCACATTACAATACTTCTGTATGACGCTACTCGCTCCCTGTGAGATACAGGGCGGGTCGTAGGGTACGAGTTACCTTTGGTGCAGACTACGGGCGCCTTGGATGTCGAGGGTTGAAACCTCGGGCAATGTTTTGTTCGCTTTCCTTCTGTGGCCGTAAGGGCAAAGCTTCGTCGGGGGCGAATTTGTTTGGAGGCGGGTGGTACTCTTTCTTACCAAGATTACTGTTATCCTCTGCGACAGGGAGAGGCGAGGGGAAGCAATAACTTGGTCTCTCAGTATTTTAATAAAGAAGTTTATATTAGGCAAAAAATATACACCTGCTTTCCGAATCTGTACCCAGCAAGTTTGGAGCCTTAAGATCGGATCATATACCAAAATGCTCACAGATTTTAACGTGGTGGTGATATGAAAGAGACACATGAAAATATGAAATTGTTGTTAGAAAAAATTAACTATACTTAATATAACTGGAATATCTGTGGTGATTTGAAGGTCATTGCTTTATTGTTAGGTTTGCAACTTTGATACAAGAAATTCTGCTGTTTTTTTTGTGTGAATGGGACAGCAGGGATAGGAAGTCTCACTACATGAAGAAATAATGAATCTCTTATTCCTTGGCATAAAAATGTAACAAATACCCCATTAGTGGATCCCGAAAAGGTGCATTTACCTCCCTTTCATATAAAACTGGGGCTTATAAAAAATTTGTAAAAGCAATGGATAAAAGTTCTGCTGCATTTATGTATCTGAAATCTAAATTTCCTAAAATAAGCGATGCAAAATTGAAGGAAGGAATATTTATAGTGCCCCAAATAAGATCACTAATATCGGATGATGAACATTTTGAGGAACTGTTACATCCACCGGAAAAAGCAGCGTGGAAATCATTCAAAAATATCTGTTGTGGATTTCTTGGCAATAATAAAGAAGAAAACTATAGTGAAATAGTGAGTGATCTTCTGACGTGCAAAGGAATGGGCTGCAACATGTCTTTGAAAATTCACTTCTTGGACTCTCACCTAGACTTCTTCCTTTTAAATCTTGGGGCTATCTCTGATGAACACAGTGAGCGTTTTCATCAGCAGATTTCTACTATGGAAAATATGTACATACCAAGGCAAATGGAGTCCCAATATGCTGGCAGACTACTGCCGGACCATGAAGAGAGACATGACCTGTATTTCCTTCCAATGATTAGGCAAAAATTACATATGGTCCCAGATTGGTAGATGGGGAAAAAATTGGCCAAGATTGCCTTTAAGACGTTTATTAGGCTACGGCATACCTGTATTATTGCAAACCGCACACTTATTTGACTTTTAACTCCTGATCAGACTATTTTAGTTTAGATAACTGATAACCATCCACATCCATCCTAAAGCCACGGCCACTTAACTGAGATAAAAACTCGTGGTAACTGAGAACATACCACTCGCTCAAAAATACGATGCACCTGTTGGAAGGGAATTACTGCGATTACAATTTTAAACGACATAACCTCCCGCCACAATCCAATACTCAACCCTCAAATTGACTGACAACCGACTATACTCCTTCCTTTCACATCACGCCACACGGTACATAAGCACAACGCCGTTAGACGGCCACCACCCACACTAAATTTAAGTTAACGATAGTTACACACATACAAATAGCAATGTCCATACTTCCTGCCTGAAATAACAAGAAATATTGAAGTGACATTAAAAGAACACATAGTATAAAAGACATGGAACTCCTTGTGACCAACTGTGCTGATGAAGCAGTAAAAGAAACACTTAAATTTCCTGTGACTAGCTAATTGTCACAATGGTATTAAATAGCATGCAGCGTCAAACTATATGTTCATTTAATTTCTCAATGTCATTCAATTCGATTTCTCAATTTATGGTACACTCACTATAGTTTCCGTCATTTTGTGCTAGACGGCGCTGGTAATTCGTATTTTAGAATAAAAAATTGCTCAAATGTCAATTACTAGTTAGGACTAGCGAGCTAATGGAGAGTAGAGATCAGGATGAAACGTTCGTTTCCTGATGTGCCGGCGACCGATGCTCCGACTTTGTCACTGGTGGTGCCATTGCTGACTCCAACTGGACTATCTATGTTTCGACGATACTTTCGCAGACCATTAGTATAAAACCTTGAAACTTGGAATGCCAAGGCCAGCATAAGCTGAATCAGATCGATAAATCACACTATGTTCTTAGACCCTTTTGTAGTCATAGTTGGTCACCATTTTGGAACAACTGCATATAGAGCCACCAAAACCCAGATAATATGTTGTAACACTACACCAATACGCCAAATTAGGCGTTAAGTGTTTTTGTAAGTATAATTAGCTTAACACTGTCAATACAAATCGTGCCAATGATGCTGCTGGTCGGTGAGTTTTCTCAGGGATCTCCCGTTTCCCCCACACTTTCATTCCGGTGATGCNCGTGCCAATGATGCTGCTGGTCGGTGAGTTTTCTCAGGGATCTCCCGTTTCCCCCACACTTTCATTCCGGTGATGCTCCATACTCACCTCGCTTCACCCTCATCGGGTCTCAAGACCTCAATGTTAAGAGCCGTCATTCCATTCCTGGCTACGGCTCTGTAGCCGTCGACAAGGTGTGAAACCATTCCAGAGATCGTCCTATATTTACGTATTTATCAAAGTGTCATTACAAATTACTTGTTGTTGTGCAGACAACCCGCTGGCGGAGATCAAGCGGCCGTCGCCCAACACAGCCACAATCCGCTGGGCGCCGTCTACAGATGACCAGAGGGAACTGAACGAGGAGGGTGTGAAGGGACAGTTGGTGGTGCGATACGACGTCGACAGGGACTCGCACCCCGAGCAGATACTGGTGAGTGCACTCTCTTACAGCTTCTTTCACATACTACGTTTGTCAAATTACAGACTTCTTTGTTATTGTGGTCAGCCAACCCACCANACTACGTTTGTCAAATTACAGACTTCTTTGTTATTGTGGTCAGCCAACCCACCATGCCAGCTTGAGCCCCTGCACAGCTCTGTCTCCTCCGGCGTGCTTGTTAGAAACTAAGTTGGTATCAGCATGGAATGTGTCTCAGGGCAAGCACTACATGCCTTAGGTCGGGTTTGCTATGTTAGAAGGGGCTCGTGTATCAGGGTTGTCTGATGACGTGGCCATCATTGCAGCCATGGGCATACATCGAGCGAGAAATGTCCAGNCGTCATTGCAGCCATGGGCATACATCGAGCGAGAAATGTCCAGATGGTAGAGTACAGTCAACAGACGACGGGGAGAGGGTGTTGGAGCAATGTGTGCGACAATCATAGATGTTAAAAACATGTTTAGTCTTTTAAGGGTCNCAAGCACTACATGCCTTAGGTCGGGTTTGCTATGTTAGAAGGGGCTCGTGTATCAGGGTTGTCTGATGACGTGGCCATCATTGCAGCCATGGGCATACATCGAGGGAGAAATGTCCAGATGGTAGAGTACAGTCAACAGGCGACGGGGAGAGGGTGTTGGAGCAATGTGTGCGACAATCATAGATGTTAAAAACATGTTTAGTCTTTTAAGGGTCNACGACGGGGAGAGGGTGTTGGAGCAATGTGTGCGACAATCATAGATGTTAAAAACATGTTTAGTCTTTTAAGGGTCTGGGTTGGGAGAAAGTAGGGCTGATGTTTATTAGCGAAAGTTGTATTATGTGTGAGATGAAACACGGTACCATTTAATTTTATACATGGTTATCATATTGCAAAATTAATTAAGTCGATATACTTTGGAGCACTACATTTTCATGTTTTTTNAATTTTATACATGGTTATCATATTGCAAAATTAATTAAGTCGATATACTTTGGAGCACTACATTTTCATGTTTTTTTGTTAAATGTAGGTTTAAATACCTAATCTGCAACTCAAAATGTAGTAAGTCCATGCCTGTGAGTGTGTGAAGGAATATGACGTCAATAATAATATAAATGCGCAAGCTCCTTAGTATTAAGAAGAGACAGAAAACAGACTATGAAAAAAAAAAACCTGGTCTGCATTCTTACATCGACATTATAATTTCTCCACCAGAGTAAATTATGCATGGATCCGANAATTTTATACATGGTTATCATATTGCAAAATTAATTAAGTCGATATACTTTGGAGCACTACATTTTCATGTTTTTTGTTAAATGTAGGTTTAAATACCTAATCTGCAACTCAAAATGTAGTAAGTCCATGCCTGTGAGTGTGTGAAGGAATATGACGTCAATAATAATATAAATGCGCAAGCTCCTTAGTATTAAGAAGAGACAGAAAACAGACTATGAAAAAAAAAACCTGGTCTGCATTCTTACATCGACATTATAATTTCTCCACCAGAGTAAATTATGCATGGATCCGACATTCCAGTGTTTATTTTTAAGAAGCATGCTCTCAAAATGCTATAATTACATTTTAGACTTTTCTGAAAAACGCCACGTATTTTTGTTTGTCATTATCTACAAGAAATTAATACTCACAAACGTTTACTCTGCAAATTTGCTCCACTATTGAAACGGGCTCCAAAGAAATTAGAATTAGGAGCATAGATTTACTTTCAATATTCGAAAAGTAGCTCCGGATTAACAACGAGCACCAATCGTCATTTGGAAATTTCATTTGTAAGATGTTATCCTGAAGGATCAGATAACTGAANGGATTAACAACGAGCACCAATCGTCATTTGGAAATTTCATTTGTAAGATGTTATCCTGAAGGATCAGATAACTGAACCTAAACATCCCTTGACGTCTCTGGATTTGAGCTCGCAGTCTCGTCGTAGGCCACATGCTTATGACGGTGAGTCTGGAAAGCAGTAGGACAAAACTGTGACAGCTGTGACGCGCAGGTCTACATTCTGCGGACTTAATTCTGTGCCATAAGTTTCCAGTTGCTTCATGAAGCAGTTTGCTTTGCTTCAGATTCGGAATTTGCGTTTCATATCTGTAGAGTGGCGGGGTGCACTTGTGTTGGCGTGCACACACTTCTCTGCTGAGCGTTGTTGTGTGAGGGTTTGTTTCGATGGAGAAGGCAGTTTACACTTACGTAACGCAAAAAAATATTCCACAACAAAAACGAGAACAATATTGTTATGGCGCTGTAACTCAGGTGTTTAAATGCTCGCTTAAAACTATGNTATTCCACAACAAAAACGAGAACAATATTGTTATGGCGCTGTAACTCAGGTGTTTAAATGCTCGCTTAAAACTATGAAGCACTATCGTCTTCACCGCAACTCTTACACTCTGCTCGCTTGGTGTTCTCCAATGTACCATAAAAACCAACACAAAGGGGTAGAGTACCGAATAATTTAAACGTAAGGTGAGCCCCGCCCAGTGCTTCCCGGGGATACAATGTGTCAACCAATTAAATAGGAACTTTGAATTTATTTAAAATAAATTTATATCACAAATTTCACGTTCTCGAACCCCGATTTCCCCCACAGGAAAANGAACTTTGAATTTATTTAAAATAAATTTATATCACAAATTTCACGTTCTCGAACCCCGATTTCCCCCACAGGAAAACCGAAAAGAATTAATAAAATAAAATAATTAATAAAAATTATAAATAGAAGTTAGTCCAAAAATAGTTCAAATTTTCAAGAACTATATTTTTAGTGGAAGCTGAACTTACCTATTGTTTGTACTACAAACTTTCAATTTCAACTCTTTGCTCATAAATGAAATCTTACAATCGATTCCAAAATTTAACATCTTAATTCTAATTTGTAAGCTGCCTGCAATTTACTCTACTGAAACCCCAGGAAACCCAACTCGGAACACACCAACCACAATGTGTTCCTAGCTGCCGACGTTACGCCCCAGCGGGGCAGAGGCCCACACTGGTCTCCTTGGAGCCGTCAGTCTTCTGCCGTCGTTCCTTACCAATAAGTCACTCCCCCGTCGACCTAAAACCTCATGTGTTTGAAGGCCGAGGGTCCCAGACAGCGTGGTCGACAAAGTATGTGTTTGTCAACTGTTCAGCGCTGGTCGTCGCTGGATGTTTGAACATTTCCGCAAACGGGAGGTGACATCACAGCGCGGAACTTGCCAGCCAACAAAACAAAATGGCACGATCCTCAAGAGTAGTCGGTGCTGATAGTCGTCAGCATTTCANGCGGAACTTGCCAGCCAACAAAACAAAATGGCACGATCCTCAAGAGTAGTCGGTGCTGATAGTCGTCAGCATTTCACGCAGCCCGGCCTCTCCGTTTGTGAAAACTAACACACCTTCCTGCCACGCTCGGTATGGCAAGTAAACATTAAAAAACATCGCGCCCGACACGAATTACGAAAACGCGAGACACTACAATATGTTAAACACTTTGCTCCATTTCTTAAATAGACCAAGAATTTGTTAAACAGGGCTCGGTGGTATGATCACCTTTTGCAAAATGTTGCTATCAGTAATGGTAGCTCTTGAAGCAGGCACAGAAATGTCAAACGCACGCTCTAGGGTNTTTGCAAAATGTTGCTATCAGTAATGGTAGCTCTTGAAGCAGGCACAGAAATGTCAAACGCACGCTCTAGGGTCCTGTACTTGGTCGGCACACAGCTATACTTAATGGAGACACGCTTAATAGCAGACCGCAGCTTGTTAGCTTCGCCTGCGAAGCTGCCTCGCAGAAAAGTACCAGCTAGGTATTATAAACAGCAATTTTGGCAAGAATTAAAAAAAATTACGAAAATATAGTTAGACATTAGACAAAGGTTTATAACAATTCCATGGGATAAAGCGAGGGAGTATTTACAAAATTTAAGTAAATATAATGACAAACATCAAGAGAGCCACGCTTCGTAATTTAGCCAAAGTTCAGTAAGTCTAATCTAGTGTATCTGTCGAAGGCAATCGGCACGTCCATTCTCTTGTTCTCTTCTCACAGCGAGAACTGGCACCATTCGAGGTGTGTTATTGTTAGCTGTTTCGTCGGGACATCGTGGCTTGATTGTCAGTGTGGCGGAGGCGATTGTTGATGTTTCCAATAATGTGGAGTCTGAGAAATAGCACCCCGATAACTGCAATCTGCTGCCAGCCACTGTCCTGCTGAAGTTTCATGTGTGATGGCGTGTTCACCATAACAAGTGCTAGAGACGACAGGACCTTGGTATTGATAGCAGGCTCTGAAACACTTGCATACCGACGTACTGCTCAGAAATGTTGAGTTACACTACGAACTGAAGTCGAGCCGACTTGCCACTTGAGTGTCATGTTTAAGCTAGCACCGCAATTGAGGACCTTCAATACGCCACCTACCTTTCCTGTACCTATTTTACATATTTAGTGTTGATACCTGCCCAATGCTATGGTTTATAAGTAGGTATTGAATCTGCTCTCTGCGTAAGGCACCAGCAATTGAGGCTAGCCCTCAGTGTTAGGGCGTAGGAATACGTCGACACTATTGTCTCTAGGTCCAATTTACTAATAAATTCACCTCGTTTTCAGGTTACCAATAAATCAGTTTTATTAACGCTTAACAGGGCCACTTATACATGTACACACGAGACAACACTCCCCTTCCCTTTTATACGTAGGCTCAGTATTGTTTGGCGCGGCGCTCCGCGTCGCAGAAGGAGGGGGGAGGCAAGATTCTTCACACTCGCTGGATGACTCTACTTATCTGGATGGAGGCGCTGTCTTCTCTCGGCTGGCGACTTGGGACTGCTCCGGCACTTGGTGGGCGTCTCGACGCCCTCTTGAACTCCCGGTTCTCTCCGCACTGCTCGCTCGACGACGTCTGACTGACTGATCGATCATCGCACTGGCTTCGTCCGGCTCCGACCCGGACGCCTCGCTTCAGGTCCCCCGACTGACTGCCTGACTGCTCGATCCTCGACTGACTGATCCGTTCCTCCCGCTCTCCCGTCGTTTTGTAGGCTCCATCGCCATATTCAACTTGCACCGTCCCTGCACGTGGCCGGGGTGCTTGCCGCGTCCCCCCTGAGTCGTAAAACACGTGGCCGCTGCTCCTGTGGTCCGCAGTCGGCCTGGCATCGCCCCTAGACTCTGGTATGGCCGTTTATTGTTCTGTTCTGCACGTGCGGGAACTCTTGGGTGGCCCCTTTGGTTCAGCGCACGTGTTGTTTTTATGCCTACGGATATCGTGTCGTTATTCTCCCAGCACGCCCGCTAAAAGCTCTCAATGTTTATTGCTGAAACCAGCCCAGGACAGACTCAGCCGCTGGTGTGGGCTCAGCGTCCCTTGGCAGCTGCGAGATGCAGCTGCATCCGCCTTCCTTCGCACATGGTCGTTCCGCCGGGCTGTCCTGGCGCCATTCTCCCATCACGCCCGCAAAACCCTTAATCCTTATTGCGGTAGTCCGGCTGCGAGCTTCGCCAGAGCGTGTGTTCTGACGAATAAAATATAGGGACGCAGAATGCGTCAGTGTTTTTAAAATTGCTAGTTTACATGTTTTATATTATACTGAAACTTCATTNAATATAGGGACGCAGAATGCGTCAGTGTTTTTAAAATTGCTAGTTTACATGTTTTATATTATACTGAAACTTCATTCAGACCTGTAGAGAATGATTTCTACCAAGGATTTAATTTCGCTTAACATCTGAGTAACCTTCGAAAAGTATATTAAGTATTATAATGTGGCTTGTTCCATTTTTACCTGCATCTGCCTCATCGCAACTACTTGATTTGNAATATAGGGACGCAGAATGCGTCAGTGTTTTTAAAATTGCTAGTTTACATGTTTTATATTATACTGAAACTTCATTGAGACTTGTAGAGAATGATTTCTACCAAGGATTTAATTTCGCTTAACATCTGAGTAACCTTCAAAAAGTATATTAAGTATTATAATGTGGCTTGTTCCATTTTTACCTGCATCTGCCTCATCGCAACTACTTGATTTGTTAGTTGCTTCATCCAGGATTTGGTGCCTGGCAGATTAATTAAATCTGGCATTCTGATCACTAAATAAATAATATCTTAGTTCTCGCATTCATCAATTTGAGACTTCACTGTATTAGTTCGTGTTTAGTGCATGTAAAATTACATATTTGTGTCTTAACGTGGAAAAATAACATTTGATAAACCTACTAGCTAACTATAGGGTGGATTGAGTCTTTTCATAGATATTTACCCATAACACAGTTACTTCACCTTAAGGTATAGGCGTCGCCTTTATGGGAGAGTTTTTGGGGAACTGATCAAAGATTTCTCTGTGGTTTCCAGACACGAAATCACATGTCGCCTTGTTGCTGGGTCTCATCTGCCAGGCGGGTGAAACCTTAATCATAGTAGCAAGTGGTGACTTCCGTATCGCAGCTGGCTGCACAATTATGGTGCGATGGGTTATGGGTTTAAATCCTAGGTGAGGCATGGGTGTGAATGTGTTTTCGTCTTTATGAGCGACGCATGAGTTGCAGTGCATACGAAACTGTCACTTGCCTCTGAAATCAGTTATCTGAGAAAAAAAATACAAAAAAGAAAGGCGACACAGTGTTGAAACACTGGACTTGCGCGCGAGAGGACCTGGATTTGATTCTGTCAGCCCTTCTTGATTTTAATTTTCTTAATTTTTTTTAATTACTGACATGGCCGCTTCTTCCCGTTTCCTGGTTATCTGAGCCATTGTTCTTGTCTAATAACTTTACTCTAAAAGTATAGCTGTCACACAAGCCCGAGCACTGGTTGGCGGCCTATAGCACTGTAGTTATGGTCTCTATCAAAATTGGCACCACCAAACCAGGTTAAACTACTTGGAGCAACAAGTATGATGTGATACTATACAATGATATCTATTAGAGTACTTGAATATTATTAATAGTACAGTTGTCTTGTATGTTATACACACATCACGTTCATGTCTATTCGCCAGTGGTGTGTGATAGGGGAATGTCGAAGCAGCACGAGACACAGCCAGTGCTCTATTGCTGCTTGTTCGTGCAGGTGAACGAGGGCTACTTCGTGCACTTCTTCTCGCCGGTGGACCTGCCCACACTTCGCAAGCACGTGACCTTTGTGATGGACGTGAGTGGCTCGATGGCCGGCCGCAAGATCGAGCAGCTCAGAGAAGCCATGAAGGTCATCCTTGGCGACTTGAACAAGGAAGACTACTTCAGCCTCGTCATATTCTCCTCCGACGTGCAGGTGAGCTCTCTCAGATACGCTTAATACCTTTTGCCATCTCATTAGTTACGGTCAGTACTCTCGACGAACAAAACTGTGCTGACATTATTATTTTAATATAGTAACTTAAATATTATAATACACTAAGGAAACACCACATGGCAATATTGCGGAAGTGGAACAGTTTTTAACTTCAGGCGAAGCACACTGACAGTGAGCAAGTAAATTAATTATCCAGTTTGCAACACGACAAAAGTTTATGTCTATAAATATTAAATTACAAACTGCCGGCTACATGATATGCAAACATTAGGAGATGGCCGGCCAAATTGGCATACAACACAGTATAGGTCCATCTATGGAGCATATAATTTTATAACTACAGTGGATGCTACTTGTTTCCGAAACAGTGTTTAGACTAAACGCGATTTATTTATATTTCGGCTGACTCCCTCCAGAATTGTCCACAGTCCTCTATTATTTCAAGAAGGCCAATTTCTGCTCTCAATGGCACGTTGAGCGCATTTTCTATATGCTCGATAGTATTCAAATTTTGGAAATGAAAGGGATGTGGCATGAACCCTGNTGCACGTTGAGCGCATTTTCTATATGCTCGATAGTATTCAAATTTTGGAAATGAAAGGGATGTGGCATGAACCCTGACTCAGTTTACATGCTCCAAAACTTGAATTTGACAGCTCGAGATACGTGGTGACAAACCGTTTTGTTGAAAGAGGTCATGCCCATCAGGATTAATGCAGGATACAATTAGGTGTAATGTGGACATACATGTGATCCTAACACATGCCAGCTGAAGACAATCCGTNGATTAATGCAGGATACAATTAGGTGTAATGTGGACATACATGTGATCCTAACACATGCCAGCTGAAGACAATCCGTACGATTACAGAGCCACTTGGCAGTGTGTACAGTACTTCTCTGGCCCGCATAATCCATGGATTTGTGCGTTTTTTCTGCATGTGGTCTTGTCTAAAAGCCCTAATCAGTTAACAATGGTACTCGGATAATGCGTCGGTTCCTACAGCCCAATAACAGGGAGTACGTTGTATAGTCCTCATACTGGAGCTTGCCCATTGCATTGCGATGTTCTTTGCTGCAACGCTGGACCTTTGTTGTTGACTGGAACGAATAAAGAAAGCCAACGTCAGTCACTTTGATGTATTGTTTTTCGACAGTTGCACTGCTGTCGTAGTTTCTATGTATTTCCGGGACTTTTGTAATCGAATTACACACTCCATCAAAATTCTACTTCACACCTATCTGCACACAGTACACAGACAGATGAGCTCTTTTAAGGTTTTCATTTTTATAGGTGCATACGTATGCTGTGTGGGATGATCTAACTACAGCCAATGGATGCACTGTTCATGACGTATGTGTGGTTGTCACAGGTGTGGGATCCAGACCACGAGCTGGTGGTGCCACAGTCGTGGAACTCATGGTACTCGGAGATGAACAAGACAGAGCCCGAACTGCGCGACGCTGCTGTGGTGCCCGTCACACCGGAGAACATCAAGAAGGCACAGGACTTCGTCAAGGATCTACAAAGCTACTACAGTGAGCGCAGTTTTGCTTCGTACAACTCTTCTGATAGACTATTCTCATTGAAAGCTCAGCTACATGTGTGGGGGGAATGTGTTTACTTCATAGTTACATTTCTCCAGGGGAGCAAAGCTATCTCTGTGGGAGGGGAAAAAAAACAATGAATACGAATACGTATATTCCAGACTGCCTTCGTTTCGAGCAGCATTCAGTGAGTTGTTAGTAATTCACTACTACACGTGCGTGTGATGTTGAGCGAAAATGGCAAAAAGTACTATCGCGGACTTTTCTCCCCAAGATTCGTGGCAAGGAAGATGAAGGGCATGGAAATAAAATGGTTAAAACTTGTCATGGTTTGTGAACAGTTATCCATATCTTGTACACTGAAGAGCCATAAAAACTGGTATAGGCGTACATATGCAAATAACAGAGGTATGGAACCAATCAGAGTAATGCGATGCGGTCGACAGCACCTATATAAGACAACAAGCTNTACATATGCAAATAACAGAGGTATGGAACCAATCAGAGTAATGCGAGGCGGTCGACAGCACCTATATAAGACAACAAGCTTCTGGCAAAGTTGCTAGATCGGTTACTGCTGCTACAATTGCAGGTTATCAAGATTTAAGTGAATTTGAACGTGGTGTAATAGTTAGCGCACGAGAGATGGGACATAGTATCTCCGAGGTAGCGATAACATTTGGATGTTGGCGTACGACCATTTCACGAGTGTACCGTGAATATCGGGAATCCGGTAAAACATCACATCTTCGACATCGCTGCGGCCGGAAAAAGATCGTGAAAGAACGGGACAAACGACGACTGACGAGAATCATTAAATGTGACAGACGTGCAACCCTTTCTCAAATTGGCGCAGATTGGATTTGTGGACTGCCCTGCAGGATTCATGGTGTGAATTGCCTCCTGCATACCTTCAGACATTAGTCGAGTCCATGCCACGTCGTCTTGCGGCATTTCTGCTTGCTGGGGGGAGGTGGGGGCTACACGATATTAGGTAGGTGTACCAGTTTTTTTGGCTCTTCAGTGTACATTCTACATAGTATTCTTGCAGACGTTAACTTTACTTTGCAAAATAACTAAATNTTTTTTTTGGCTCTTCAGTGTACATTCTACATAGTATTCTTGCAGACGTTAACTTTACTTTGCAAAATAACTAAATTGTGCTGGTTTCCTATTTTTTCTGATAAATAAATACATTGTGCAAAAATTGTATTTTATTAATAACAATCATTGAGAAGGAAAAAAATTATCCGCGAGGAAACTAAGAATTCATACTGCATATTATGTTGGTAGAAATTGTTGCATAAATGCGCAAAATTTCTGTTTTTTTTTCTAGTGTATAACTTGAGCACAATGATAGATAATTAGTATATTCTGTAATTAATGTGATCTGTAATTGTATCTAAAATAGTGCTATTCCGGTTTTTCCCCATCCCTTTGCAGATCAGCTTAGGTTAGCATGGAAGGTAGCCATGACCCCAATCGCAGTAAAGCCGCGAGCATGTGTCCTTGTAGTTAGGACATTCCCTTCATGCCTAGGCATATGGGGCTCAGCCCTGAGATGCACTTAACTCCCATCCCTACCCATGGCCTCAAACACTCCTCTTAGTTATAAGGTAGGTTAGAAAAAACCTGAATCTGCGAACTGATACATTTACACTCAAAAGTTTGCACTTGCANTCTTAGTTATAAGGTAGGTTAGAAAAAACCTGAATCTGCGAACTGATACATTTACACTCAAAAGTTTGCACTTGCAAAGTTTTACAGATATAGATGATGTGTTTTTATAAAAGGTTGCATCGTGATGGTTATTGGTGTCAACACATTCGTACAGAATTTTATCTTAATCTGTTCAGGGATTAAATAGTATAAGGGGGAACATATATCCAGACATTCGAGTGATTTCATATACCTACCTTTCCAAAGGAAAGTATTGTAAAAAGATGTAATTTGAGTAGCAGGATGCTGTAGCTTGTTTTTTATTANTACCTACCTTTCCAAAGGAAAGTATTGTAAAAAGATGTAATTTGAGTAGCAGGATGCTGTAGCTTGTTTTTTATTAAGTGAGTAGTTATGAGTGTTGCCATACTTTCCTCTGCTTGTTGTGTCTCATGCCTCAAGCAGCAAATATCATTGCAGTGACCCGGTTAGTAATGCTAGCATCCATGCAACGTGATGGACTTGTGTCAAGCTTGATAGCTGAGGTCACTAATGCCAAAGGTGGCAAGGTGTGTAGACTTGGAGGAATGACAGAATTCATTGGTGGGGGAAACAGGCATGCTCTAAAGTCAAACTGCACTTTTCCAGTGTGGAAATTTTGGTTTGAGCCTCCTTAGAATGCAACCTGGTTCGCTATTGGAGCCGTGGTGCGACCACCGCAGTGGGGCCCCAGGGGTTAAGTAGACAAACAACTCATCTCCCACCAAGGTTAACTGGGTTCAATTCCTGGTGGGTTTATCCAGATTTTCGCATGTGGGAAACATGTACATTGCAGTTATTTAGCAGTTCCCAGGGTACACATGTTTCAGCTGCCTTTACAATCGCAACTCACCTCTACACTGCAATGATAGTTATGGAATGATCAAATGACAGATGTTCTTAGTGCATCTAGTGTGCTAATTGTCACTTTAATGTTCATATTTTAAACAAACAAGTTTCTGTCATTACCTCTCTAATGTGATTTACATACAGTGTTTACATTATACTGTAAACATTTAATAGCAAATATTTTCTCAGAAGGTTTTCGATAGTAAAATAGGTATACCATGAAAATTCGCTATTTAAATTCTTTAGTTTTGTGTTTAAAGTGTTGCAGTTATGTACTTGTTAAGCTGTATGAATCATGTTATTGAATAATTATTTTTATTGTATCCTCAGGCACCAACATTCATGGAGCACTGCTTAAGGGCCTGGAACTGGCTCACCTCGGCAGAAAGCTGACCGGACCAGACAGCGAAGAAAATAAACCACAGCCCATTATGATTTTCCTTACTGATGGCGAAGCAAATGTAGAGGAAAGTGACCCTGAAAAGATTGTTGGGATAGTGACGGACAAGAACGGAGCGGAAGAAGTGTCCATCTTTGCCCTCGCATTCGGTGACTACGCCAACTCGCAGTTCCTGAAGAAGCTGGCTCTGCGCAACTCTGGGTTTGCTCGCAAGATCTACGAGGCGTCAGACTCTGCACTGCAGCTGCGGGACTTCTACCGTGTGGTGTCGTCCCCTCTGCTGGCCAAGGTCGCCTTCAACTACCCCGAGGACCAGGTGAGCACTGCTTACTAGTTAAACTACCCCGAGGACCAGGTGCACATCTCTTTACATTATGGACATGTGTTGGTATTTAATTTCCAACCAAGGAGCATGTGAGGATAAAGAAATGGAAACTCAGTGATATGAAGAAAATGTTAACAGAGAACAGCTATTGTTCACTTGGGCAACTTTGTCAAAAATTCAGGGAGGGGGTGTTTTTAGGCATTACACACTGTGTTGAATTTCTGATTCATTTCCGTACATGCAAAGTTTGATATTCTGCATGCCAAAATTTATTGGATTCTTTTATTTCTGGAAATATCAGTCTGAATGCACTCTTTTTTTCTTTATGGTGAAGAACATACAGTGGAACCGCATTATAGCGATAGTTGACAATAGCAAAATAAATTATTGCTATAGAGAGTTATCGTTATAACAAAATTTAGAGTGACCCGTAATTTTTATTGTATTTGCCCTTGTAGATCCTGTTATAATGCATAATTATGTAGCGACCAGCATACGCGACATTGTTTCCTCCTCCATTCTTCTAACCCCCTCCACCAAATATGAGGGGTGGCGGGAGGGAGTTCGTTGCCTACCAATCAGTGCGCTACTTCACTCATTCTCTCTCTCTCTCACTCTCACAAAGACTGGAGATCACTGAAAACTTCCCTCTGCCACCACCAACCATGATTTGTGTCTCACCCCTCTGCTCTACTCTCTTTCTCCTCCTGTCTATCCCCTCATTTCCTCTTCTTCTCCTGTCTCGCCCCCCTCCTGTAAACACTTTCAGCAACCTGTTTCTCGCCCCTCTGTCCACTTCCATTCTTCTCCTGTACTTCGTCACTCCTATCTTAGCTTGCAGCGTTTCACTTTGTGTCCTTGGCTCGGGCATGGCAAGTGGGTGAATGTCACCTGTTTAAACAATGTGTTTAAACATTTAAAAAATACGAGTTTACAAATGTTCCTATCGCTATAGCGAAAGGCTTCATTAACAAATTTGCATTATAAACAAAGTAATTACCTTTCAAGTGATAGGGAAAATGACGGTGCATTTAAAAACTATTGCAATAGCGGACGTGACTCTATAGGCCACTGTATGTGATTATTTTATGAACAAATGACATTACATGTATTGAAGCGTTTAGTTTTACTACAAAAAAATATGCAGTTGTGTTGTAAATGTGTTTGGCAGTGTGCGCAGTAGAGTTTGCTTGTGGCGCCTTCTCAATACGGCCACGTGAATATTTGTGAATTAGGAATGGAGGTTAGAAGTTTGAGTGGCTTAGGGGTTTTGGATCAACTGTGCAGTGGACGGTCATGGAAAGTTTATAAATATGGTGTCGCTCATTCCTGCCACTTCTTTCCAAACATCTGTCGGAGCACAGTGGTTATCATGTTACGACAAGTGGGACAAATGTATGAGAGTTGCAGAGTTAGCCAAATACAGCAAACTTTTTTTTTACTAACAGCCTTTTAGAACATGTTTTGAAAGTAAGCAATATAAAAGTTTCAGTGTAAACAGATGAGCACATTTATTCACTTGTGAGTGAACTCCTGTGCATGCTTTAACATTGCATGAGTTTGTATTTGTAGCAATTTTAATGTATTAACGAGTGTTGTTTTATACCCTAAATATTTTATACATTTTATTATGAAACTGCAGATAACTGATTACATGGCAGCAGACAACATTAGCAGCATAGCATTTTTCTAGAACTATTGCTGTAATTTCCTTGATTATCATAAGGGAATTGTGTTACTCATAAAGGTATGGTCAAGAAATTACATTAGGAGATGGCATAATATGGTGAAGGAGTTTTGCCCAAGGAATTATGAAAAATAGCTTGGGTTTACCTTCTCAGGGCAGCGAGAAACTTTGGTGGTCGAACATCATCTAGTGGTGGTTCCCCTGTTGTTACATTCTCTGTTGCCTGCACAATTGATTCCTGAGATTGTGTAATGTAGGCCTTCCCACACATAGTGTATGTTACATACCACTCTTGTAACTTGAGATTGGTTGGGTAGTGTCAAATGTTGAGAGGGTCTTTCTAAAGTTAGGTTTGCTGGGGTAGCTCCCAAAATAGCCATGAATAAGGTAAACACATTTGGGAACAAATGTGACTGTAGCATAAGTTGGTAACATATCATAAATTATAAATAATGGTTAAAATTAAACCTTACATGGGATCGTGTGCTACTAGCCAGTGACAGCTGTCCAGTGCCAGGTCAGTGGCAGTGTGGTGTGTGTGGCAGGTGGAGGAGGGAACTTTGTCCCAGACCAACTTCAGCACGTACTTCAGTGGCTCGGAGCTGGTGGTGGCGGGCAAGCTCAAGTCGAGCAAGTTGACGGGACACCTCACCGCCAAGACGTCTAATGGAACCACGTCCATGCCTTTCGGGCCGCTGACGGTGGTGCCGTTCCCGGACTGGGAGTTGGCCGCTCACCACCGACCTGAGAGGAACTACTCTGATGCAGGCTTCATGGAGAGACTGTGGGCGTACCTGACCATCCAGCAGCTGCTGGAGAAGGAGACGGCAGAGACTCTGGAGGGTACTAACATCACGTCCCCGAGCAAGAAGAAGGCCTTGGATCTGGCACTCAAGGTCAGTTATCTATCTTGTTTATCATCTATTTGTTTCTTCTTTTCTCACTTTTCTCTCTTTTTACTCTCCCTTTATCAGCTCTTGTTCGGGCAGTCAACCTGAAGACCAGGGGAATAAAGTGGGAGACAAAGCCCATGACTCTAACCAACAGTTGAGGTCTTCTTTCAAGAGGTGCAAAGATGAAGGTGCGTAGCGAAAGCCCCCCAACAGAAGTACCTAAAAAACAAGATCCCAGAGGCCACACTGGACCAAGAAAACTATTTACCAGAGGGTGATACCATACTGGTCTGGAACCATCCCGTAAGTTGTGTTTGAGACGAGTTTCGTGCCGGGTTCGCCCCAGATGGAAAGGCCCTTACATTGTAATCCAGAGGCAAGGCAATGTCTACTGGGATGAAAACAACCAGGGGCAGGCCTACAAAGGTTCCTCGCAACCAAACAGGGTGTCCTGAAGAACAAGAGGGCTACCTCCCCGAACGAGAATCGTACCCCGTCCAGGAGGAAAATGACTACCCATTTCCCACTCTAAGAAGCCCATCCATGGGAGGCAAACCTTGAGCTCGCATGTATTATAGCAACCTAGATCGAGGCACAGCAACATGTCTGGTTGGGATCCAGCATCTTTGTCATGAAGTTGCATAACAGCAACCCCGGAAACATGAGAGCATCTGCATTAGCAGCCTGTTGTAGCATAGAGAAGCTCCCCATCGACGTGTGGTCTGTCAAGCCCTCCCTCTAAACAATGCTTTACTAAGGACAAAGGATGACTAGCTGTTTTGCTTCCGATGCTGCCTAGGCCGGTCGAGGACCTCTACCTAGAAAGCATCCCACTAGAAGCAATTCCAAGGAGCATTCCGGAGCAAGCAGGAGTGAACCTGCGGGCTTCTGATGCTCCCAAGCAGACTACAATAAGACCCCCTCCTCATAGAAGGACCAACACTAGAGATGCTGAGATGTTCTCTTCAGACCAACCATTGCAGACACACGCATAGTTCGTCAGACCGAGATGAAGGATGATCAGCCCCCAACAGGACCCACGATGGTGTCCCGTAGTCATCTGGAGGTGGCCACCCAGCTCCTGGAAGCCAGCGCCATTGCTGGCACCACTCATGCCACAGCTGAACCCCCTCCTGGCAAGATGGATAGTCACAAAGTCTTGAGACAGTGCCAATGTCACTCTTGTCTAGTTTCTTGGGGAGCCCCAGAGTTCCAGCCAGAATGGGAGGAGGAGACGACCCTAACCTGGTCGTTGGCAGGGCCACACCACTGTCTGGAGGTGGTCATCCGGCAGCCAAATGAGGGGATGCCAGCCCAAGCTTCCCCAGACCCTGCCCTCTGAGAGCACTCATGGCACGACTGCAGTGTCAGTGTGCAAACACAATCCATCTTCTATAGGGAGACTTCCTGGAGATGTCGGCAGTCATGCCAAGAAGAAAGAGAGGAGGGGAGGAAGGGATGGTCGTAACCCACCCCTCTATAGTGCTACTGCATAGTGTTTTACCTGGGCCAAGATATGTTCCCGTGTGCAGTTGAAGAATAGGCCCTAGTGAAAGGGTTTAATGAAAGATAACAGGGTATGTGTACACAGCTTTTCAGCTGCTTTCTGTAGCTGTAATAGGAAAGTTACGGCACTGGCCTACTTGCCACTCACTCATGCATACACTGCTCGGCAATCATTGAGACACCGGCCTTAAGCCAACGTGATTTTTAACCAATAAAGAGGGTGCTCTCAGGATAGGGCAGATTGACGAGGAGAATATATTAATACAGAAGGAGGGAAACTGTATGTTTGTTAATATCTGTAAATGATGTGGGAAACAATTTATAACTACTTGTAGTTAGGAAGTAAAAACATTATAAACCTAATAGGAAGTACCAAGCTTTGATGTAAATAGTCTAAAAGAAATCATGGGTTGCCAAGAATTATTAAATAGCAATTTGTTTTGTATGCAGCCAGGCCTTCAGCTGTAACCGTAAGTAGTCCCATTAGACAGCAGGAAATTACCAAAAAAGATCATGTGAGTGACCGGTGACCTTGAGAGGGTGAGAGGCTGGCAGGCATTGTGAGGAGAGAAAGGAGAGATGAAGAGGTACCAGTAGAGCATGCATGCAGACACAGAGGAGGGAGAGTGACGAGTGCAATCAGCTGTTCGAGCAGCACAAAGGAGGATGAGATACAGAGCTGCATTGACACCAACTTTACCAGACACATTGTGAGGCAATTCAGGCATGAGAAAGGGCGAAGTGTTGTATGCCATCCAACCAATAAACCTAAACGCCACTATCACACCTCACCTGGACCCATCCAACCGTAACTGCAGATGTGAGAAGGGACACGCCATCTGCTCGACTGCCAGTTGACATTTCACAACCAGACTTGGCTCATCCGTAACCTGCTACCACCCCCTTCATGCACAGCTAGCTCGCACAACTGCTGCGGAGTGGGCGTATGAAGAAGTGTTAACCCCATGTCCCCATGATCCTCATGTCCGCAGTGCAGGTATATACTGGATGCGGTCGCAGACCTACAAAATGCCAGTTCTTCTTCCATCACCCACCTAATTCTTCAAGAAGCACTGCTGATTCTCTGCCACTTGCTCCACTATTCAATCATCTGTTATGGGCGAGCAGTACTTAGCTGTAGACAGTTTACCCTCAAAACTGCTTGGAGGCTATGCTCATCACGTCGCCTGCCTTATTGTGACTCACATGCGGAGTGTCAATTGGTTAGCTGGTAGCTAGATTAGGCAGAAGTATTATTGATGTGGCGGAGGCCACTTCAAGGGTTTGGCCCAAAAGAGGTATTGAGCTTGGCATTAGTGAATCTGATGGGTAGAGCTTCCAGCAGTAGAGGATTGACCGTAGTGAATAAACCCTGCAGCAGTTCATTCCAGAGTTTTCTACAACTTATTGGAGAGGAATATCCGTTCTCATAACTGGCTGTTACCTTCCGCCTAATTAACTCGGGATCAAAACCTACCACATCCACAAGGACTTCTTGATGAAGAAGAGGGAACTGGGCACACAATCTCGGACAGTTGCACCTCAAGGGGGGAGCCTCACTGTATACCGGTACTGTGGCTGTTCCCCTGTATTAGTTGGATCAGTCTTTTGGAGATGACTGTCAAGCATGCTACAGTCAAGCCATCACTAGTTGACACCCTGATTAATTCAGAGTAACTGTCACCGCCCTTAACAGTCCAACACGCCAACCACTGTGATTCACCGCTGGGAGTTGTGATTGGAGGGCCGGTGTGAGTAACCAGGATCCTAGCAGACACAGGCAAAGGCTAGACACTGAGTCTACTCATCCACCTCTGTACAATCCATCATGATTCTCTGATGGGTTTTAGAGGTTCAGAGGATGGCAAAGTGTCTACCTGGTCTTCCATGGGAGGGGAATGCTTCTACACATTTGCATTGCCGCCTAGAAGTCCCTGTAGCACATCCAAACCTACCCCTATATTTTTTTAAATAAAAGAACAAGTATTGAAGTACTCACATTCTAGTACTTTTCGACAGGCACACACACACAAAGAAGGACGACACATTTTTTAAGTGGTTGCGCGATTACGACTTTTCGCTGACTAGGCCAGCTTCATCAGGCGGCGAGTTGTAGGACACTGCAGTATGGTGGAAGGGTGCTGTTGGTAATAAAACCTAGTGACCAGGTGGCGAACTAGGGTGTTGCGGGAAAATTGACCGGTATAGCTGATGAGTGTGAATTGGAGCTCTGATTATCTTATGTTGAGGCCTGGATTTTGTTATAAATTGATGAGCTAATTTCAGCGTCTCAGTTCTGAGCAGGAATCAAAGTCTTTGTTGTGTGATGCTGCAACTGGCTTATCTTGTAGGTTGTGGATGTGACCAGCTTGTGTGTGTTTAATGTCTACTCTGTGGCCATTCATTCTCCACCCGAGTGTGTTGGTTGTGAGGCCGATATGTTCTGCATTACAGTGTTGGCACCGTAGCTGGTTAATCATATTTTCTTTTTTACAGTTGCAGTTGCCTTGGCTGGGGTATGTACGGCTAGTGAGTCTGCTATTGAAGGGGTGGGATCCTCTGGGGGCGATATTTTGGTTGGCCACAGTTCCAAACCACACTCATCAGCTATACCAGCAAATTTTTAATTTTCCCACCGACCCTAGTTTGCCACCTGGCCGCTAGGTTTACCACCAACAGCACCCTTCCACCGTACTGCTGTGTCCTACAACTCGCAGCCTCGTGAAGTTGGCTTTGCCAGCAAAACGTCGCGATCGCACAACTGCGTGAAAAATGTGTCATATTTCTTTGAATGTGTCCCTGTCGACAAGTATTGTACTGTGAGTACTTGAATTCCCGTCTTTTTATATAACTGCAGAGATTTTCTTAGTCACCAGGCCGACTTACGCGGTGGTCCAGAAATGAGTCCTGGCAATGCAATGCACCGGTTGTCCGTGCCACAATGTTTTAAGCAAGCATGCTTATCTTGTATTTAATATGGAAAGTGGTGGTGCATTCAAAATGTATAGTTATAAGATGTGTGTTGTAGCCCTTACTAGTTGCTTGGTTCTACTTAATAGAGCTCGGTACAACTGTCAAATGTGATGTTATTGATGTGTTAGTGTTAGTGATGGTATTACTTTTTTGTTTCAGTATGGCTTTGTTACCCCTTTGACATCGCTTGTTGTGGTGAAGCCAAATGAAACAGTTACTGCTGATGCTGAGAAAGGTAAACTTATAGTGCATTTTTTTAATTTTGAACTTAATTTTTGTCTTTTAATTTTCACAAATATCACGAAGGCTAGGATAGACTGACGNGCTGATGCTGAGAAAGGTAAACTTATAGTGCATTTTTTTAATTTTGAACTTAATTTTTGTCTTTTAATTTTCACAAAATATCACGAGGACTAGGATGGACTGATACACAGATCATGTAAGAAACCTGAATAATATGAGGAATTGCATTTCTGTTTCTGNCACAGATCATGTAAGAAACCTGAATAATATGAGGAATTGCATTTCTGTTTCTGTTGATGTTCATAGTATTGCTTGTATTTCACTATCTCAGGGTTGTTGTAGGCGTGGAAATCTGAGGAAACCTGTAAGCAATCAGGAAAATTCTGGAAACCTCAGGGTAAACTGTTACTGATGCCATAAATGTAATCTGCAGTATTGTTATGTTCAAATGATAGAATAATCTTCACACAGCTTTGGGGTAGGGAATGCAGAGGAGGCAGTTTAGGAAAGACTCTCCCACACACTCGCCGCAAGATCGGAGAGTAACCATGTGAGGCTGAGAAACCATGTGACGCCGCTAGCACTATACATACCAAAATTATTACATCACTCTTTGATTCTGCATTGTTAAATACAAAAAAAATATATAGGTAATAATGCAGGCTTGGAGCAGCTCTCACTGAACTGCACTCGGCCGCTGTCACCACTGCACTGAACAACGCCTCCCCTTCGTGCAGTGGCAAGTCTCTCCCGACTCACCCGATGTGTTTTAGACTTCTGCACATTATTTTATCATTTGGAATTCACTCTACAATATAACCAAAATAATTTTATCTATGACTTACTGTTCTTAGTAATGTCCTAAGAAATACATTTTTATATTGAGTGAGTTTTAAGAAATTAGTTTAAAATGGAAAAAGCATTGTACATTTACTCTGGTACTTTTCTTTTATAAACTTGTGGTTTTAGTAGTTTTATTTCATTTGCAATTTAAGTAGAAGGAATTTCAGTAAAAAAAAAAAAAAATTTATTTGAAGTTAAAAAAGACTTGAAAATTTCTTTTTCGCCTGGGAAACCTGGAAAAGTCAAGGATATATTTATTTGGCATTGTGTGGAAACATTGTATTTGCTGTGAAATGGTAAGCTTCATGATAGCAAGGCAGGTATTTAAATTTTTTGTTACCTGATGTTTTGATGTAGCAACTTGTTATAAAGCTGAGAAACTGTTGGGATAAAATAACTTGTTTGCTGTTGTGGTGTCCAGAAACACATTTCGGCAAGACACAACTATGTTTCTGCACATAACATAAAGCTGTTTCTCTTTTGTAACCTATTTTTTTTTGTTACATTCAGCTTTATTTTTAAATTATGTATACAAGTATAGAACTTCCTGCTCAGTGTTTTCGGGTATGAATTAAAACACAATTATTCTGACATTCTTGGCACTTCAGGCTTTGCAATATTCCTAATTTTAAGTTCAGACATTTTTCTTTATATTTCAGAAGTAACATACCACTGCTCAGAAACGAAATCTAATGGGAAAACCTTATTCCAGGAAAGGAAATGGCAATAACGTTCATCAGGCATTTGAATGTGGCAGTTGTTGNATCTAATGGGAAAACCTTATTCCAGGAAAGGAAATGGCAATAACGTTCATCAGGCATTTGAATGTGGCAGTTGTTGACGCATGCCGTTGCTGAGTCACACACGTGGTATCAGTCTCCCTTTGTATGCTCACTGCTGCATCACTGTAAGGTTTAGAGCTCTGGTAGCCAGTCACCTCGTAGTCTCGGAAGTGAGTGGCGATGATACCCACAGCATGCAACACTCTGTTTTGTGCANTTGGTAGCCAGTCACCTCGTAGTCTCGGAAGTGAGTGGCGATGATACCCACAGCATGCAACACTCTGTTTTGTGCAGCATCCTCTTTGCACAGTGGAAGGACGTGACCATGCCATGTGGTACCTCCACACCTCCCTCCATCTTGCTCACCTATATGACAAGTACATATGTAGACTGCGCTTCTGAGCATCTAGCTCTCCGAAAGATGCGTCAACTTACATCATTTCGTTTTCAGCTCCAGCCTGATGCCTCCTCACCAAGACAAACCAGATTTTGTATTCACAATCACTTGGACTTTGCTTCCAGCAACCAGCCTCACATAGTGCTCTACTGACATCTGTGTGTGCGCAGGCTTGGCGTGCTTTGTGCAATATAAGCTATCCTTCTCAGTACTTGACTTTTAGAATTATTAAATTATAAAAAGTAGACAATGCAAAAGTACTCAGGGCGGTACTCGTAGTTTTACACACAAACAAATGTCAGATGGCCATATGTTCCACAAGGATGCGTGGTAGCGCAACGTTTTGCTGGCTTAGACCAGCTTCACCAGACGGGGGAGCATTGGCACATGATGAAGCTGGTCTAGCCAGCGAAACATTGTGCGTGCATCTGCGTGGAATATGTNAGACGGGGGAGCATTGGCACATGATGAAGCTGGTCTAGCCAGCGAAACATTGTGCGTGCATCTGCGTGGAATATGTATTCATGCGACTTTTGTTTGAGTGTGTATGTAAGAGTACCGCCCGGTGCATTATGTCTACTTTTTATAATGCATTCAATAGAGGTGGCGAAGCTTCAAAAATTCTAACAGAATATTTTTAATATTAGGCTTTATATTTGAAATAAAACTGTTCACTTACAAATAAAAAAAAAGTGCTTTTTGATGACTTAAATTGTTTATTATCATTTGTCCAAAAAAAAACGAAGTTGAAGTTGGCTTNTAAAAAAAAGTGCTTTTTGATGACTTAAATTGTTTATTATCATTTGTCCAAAAAAAAACGAAGTTGAAGTTGGCTTAGTAATATCAACATCCAATTTTTTGATATATGCCACACACATGGAAACATAACCTCAACTCAACAGAATGCCCACAAATTAGTCCAAACTGAATTTCGGTGTAAAATAATTCTCAGTATGTAATTCTACTCACAAGATATTGAAATGGAATTATCAGAAAAAAATATTTTGTATGATGAAACTCTTCATTATCTTCGCAAACTTAATTCGCCACTGCAGATTTTAATCTCCAATATATGTTTATTTCCCTCATGTCCAACAGCGCCTTACCGCATTACGGTGTGATAAATAGGAGATTGAATTGCAAGTTTTACAGACTCAACTACTGTGAAATTGCACACACTGCGATTCAAATCTCAGTAATGTAATAGGAAAAACAGGAAATTGTTAATAACTATGCTTTACTATACACCATTTTGAGTGGACTCGAATACCCATACAGCCAACAGTGTTCCTTTGACCAAATCATAGAGCAAGTAATAAAAGAATGGAACAGTTACAGTGCAAATTCATAGAAGACAAAGATGGAGACCATACAAAATTTAAATAAACCAGGTTAAACCAACACCCGCAATTGCGAGCTCTCTCACCTCTCCTCTACCCAACCAAACTCCTCTTCCACGCCCTTCCTGAACTTTCCAACCCCCCTCACAGATACCAATTCTTCCTACCCCTCTCCATTCACCTCCACACCCTCTGAAGCTTTTCACTTTTGTTTCCTCTCCCTATAAACACCCCCTTATTTAGCTGGCAGCGTAAACTTTGCCACCCTCCCTCTCCATTCACCATCCTGTACATCCTGACCAGCCTTTCAACTTTCCTCCTCTCCTTCGAGCTCCACCCCATTTCTTTCATCGTCACTGATGGCCTATATTTGTCTTCATCCTCACCATCCTGCTCCTGTCTTCTCCACCTACCCTTCTCCCATCTTGCTGCCCTTCTTTGCACCTTCTCTAGCTCTCGCACCTCCACCTCCATGTACGGGTCCCATACTGCTGNCCCATCTTGCTGCCCTTCTTTGCACCTTCTCTAGCTCTCGCACCTCCACCTCCATGTACGGGTCCCATACTGCTGCAGCATATTCTGACATCTGCCATACCATTGTGCCATATGCCTTCTCCTTCAACTTACTGCTGACTCCCTTTAGCACCCTTCCCAACATACAAAGTCCTTCTTTCCTTTGCAACCACCCTTTCTACCTGTTTTGGCCATCTGAGGTCTCCCTACAATACAATTCTTAGATACTTTTATTCTGCTGCTTATCACCCTCTTCCTTGTAATTCTCACTACCTTAGTTTTTCTTACATTTATCTTCATTTTATTCTCTGCGGTCCACAACCATATCCTGTCAATGTCTGCCTGCAAGATCCATCCCCCCTCCCACCTTTTTTTTATCACTGCATACAATACACAATCATTTGCAAACAATCTTATTTTCCCCTAATCCCTAAACTCATGCCATTTACCATTGTAGTAAACAACAAAGGGTCCAGCACACTTCCCTGCGGCACCCCAGACGTAACCGCTCCTTCCTCCGATATTGCCTCCCCATTTTCACCCTTTGTCTTTGCTTCCTGAGGAAGTTCCCAATCCATTCCACTACGCACTTGTCCTGTATCAGCTCAGGGACTTTCTTCATCAAAGTCCCATGGGGCACCTTATCAAAGTCTATCATAATACGTAGAGACCTGTAAAATTGGCGTTATTATTTGGCATCAGGATAAACTTCAGAGTGCGGTCTATACTCGAATGGGCATAGTTTCTCCATTGGCTGCTGCGTAGATGTGAAGTCACTCCCTTTCTGCCTGGACTGCATATGGTGGAACTACGCAATTGTGAAGTGTTTGTTCATGGGCGCGGAATAACTCAGGGCGTGTCAAATAAAGTATGGTCCAATGACAAACTTATTGCAAAAGTACATGGGTTTGAAGGTTAATGTGTCTCCAAATAATGTGAATTTTGCAGGTCTCTAATAATACGTTAACAGAATTGGTTTGATATTTTTTCTGATCCTTAGTTTGTCACTTATGTCCCGTTGCAACAATAACTGTGCTGAACCAAGATCCTAAGATCGTCGTCCCAACGCAATCTTCAGTCAGATCTGAGTTCCAATGTAGAAGTGTCGCACCAGTGCAACTTTACGAGTTCCTGTCGTAGAGCTCCTGATCTCAGTTCAGAAATAATGAGCTGTAGGATTGGGTTGAATCACTGTGTAAAGGTTCACATAATTGAATCTCTTTTTATTTGAAGTAAATAAGAAAATGAATGAAATTGTTTGGAGTTTAGACATTCTCTCCTAAAACACTAGTACTTTTGAACTGTATAACAAAGTTNGAAAATGAATGAAATTGTTTGGAGTTTAGACATTCTCTCCTAAAACACTAGTACTTTTGAACTGTATAACAAAGTTAAATGCACTGCAAAATTCACCATGCAATTATAATGTATGTAGGGAAAATAGAGACATTTGCAAGAAAATGTTTTGCACATTTTTTACACAACAGTTTTTAATAACGGTTTGCTGTTTTATTTCAAGCTCAGTTTACAACCACACTTTTTTGTTCATTCTTTTTATTACCAATATTCTGAAGTAGGAAGTGGATGACAAACTAAATGTTTNGAAAATGAATGAAATTGTTTGGAGTTTAGACATTCTCTCCTAAAACACTAGTACTTTTGAACTGTATAACAAAGTTGAATGCACTGCAAAATTCACCATGCAATTATAATGTATGTAGGGAAAATAGAGACATTTGCAAGAAAATGTTTTGCACATTTTTTACACAACAGTTTTTAATAACGGTTTGCTGTTTTATTTCAAGCTCAGTTAACAACCACACTTTTTTGTTCATTCTTTTTATTACCAATATTCTGAAGTAGGAAGTGGATGACAAACTAAATGTTTAAATTTTTTTTTCTCTGTTTTGAGTAATTTCAATGTGGTACGAAGTTTACTAAATAATTTTTTTTAAGTGTCTATAATTTGTATACGTTTATAATACATGAGATGATTGGTATAAAACCTTCGAAACAATAGAAATATTGGAATAATGGGCAAAGTTGGCTCTTTCTGCTAGCAAAAATTTCGCCTTGAGCCCAACTTTTGGCATGGCTTATGCAGAATACGAGGAACGTTTCTTATATTTTGATAGGTTGTTACATTTTTCTCAGTTGGGTCTGTTTGGAGTGATAAGCCTAAAGACATGTATCACAGTTGAAGTTCATGGTATAAATTTCTTAATTTATATCTTACAACTACAGACATAAATCAAATCCGTACTCAATTAATTTACTTAAATACGTATTAAATACAGAGTTTATTTTCTTATCAGTAAATATATTTGACTGTGCTTTAGACACTGCTCTGATCTAGGTTCGGTCTCCAATCATGCACGCAACTCAAGAATGGTGCAACAGTATTCTATGATGATCGTAGATAAAGTTTAGAAATCTTCTCAGATCAAGCAGTGAACTTCAGTGTCGCAACCGGCCATCAGTTCGTGCTGGTGTTCTGTGCTGTATTTGTTGTACCTCAGATGTACGAGGAATTGAACTGCAGCTATTTATCTGTGTGTTTCTTACATCTTCTGCAACTTGTTCATGCTTAATGCAGTGCCTTTGAAAGTTCTGCTTTTATTACAAAGTGTAGGCATAAGTTATTATAATACTTCCAGGGTTAATATTTTGCTGCTCACATTACATTAAAATACTGCATACAGTTGTTATGATGCAGTTAATACTGATTTGATTTGAACATTAACTTAATTTTCTTTTATTTTGCAAGGAAATGTAATTATTTTTCAGTATTTCAAGTGTTTTGGTTGTGTAAGTACGGTATGTGTATTTGTCATTAGTTTGCGTTTTCTAAAGACGTAGTTGAGGTTGCATCAGAGATTAAAGATAAGGCTTATTACAATGCTCATAGATGCTCGTTTCGTTTTGAGTATGTTCCAAAAATTTGATTTTTTAACTTCGGCACAGTTTATTCTTGCAGAAAGTAGTTGCGACGGGGTTCCTACTGGCTTCCAAAGGGATTCTGTACTGCGTGATGCCTTTATTTGGTTAGGTTTTTGGCACTGTGATGTGAGAAGTGGAGGTAGAGCGCAGTGGCGACATGAGCCGCGCACGCTTGTCGTCAGCTAACAGATTATGACCAGTCCGTGAGGAAGCAACGTCGAGAGTGAAAAATTTCACAGACATGGGCGACCACCCAACACCTTGTGTTTCTTTTAACCTGATTTTTCGTCCCAACTTTGTTATACGAAATTCCTTCCGCCGGTGTGGAAGGTTGCCAGGAGGGAATGTTACGTGTCTCCTGCCCTTGTAATTTTCTTGTGATGAGTGTTTTAGTTACGTAAATTAGTAATGAACTTTGTGACGCTATTCTAGCCATCTGCCTGGCTCTTTTCTGCTGCATTTTGAAGAGTGTGAACTCCTTTAACTTGAATAGATCTTGGAGAAAATAATCAGATGTTTTTCTCTCTTTTACTTGAGTGTCATGTTTCTGCTGAGTGAGTGAACAGAGATGCGATTTCCAGTTGTCGATTTTTGGCGTCTGCGACATTACACAGTTACAAGCAAGGATTTTTTAAAATGTTTGTTTGTGAAGTGATTTGTTAACTTTGCACCAGCTCGTAAGGTATGAAGGAAGGTTTGTGTGAATGGGTTCTGATAGTTAAATGTGTGTGTTTTTCAGGCGATGGCTCTGGCGGTGCCGGCGGCACTGTCTTCAGCAAATTCCAACATGCCAGACCTGTCGCACTGGGTTTTCCAGGTATGCAGGTAGTGGTAGAATTCCAAGTACTTCGCCTTAGATACGTGTAGGTGGTGGAAGAAGTTTTTGATAAGTCTGATGCACCTTCCATTGCTGGAAACATTGACTCTGTCCCTTTGCCCTAACACAATGGGCTTGCCACCGCGAACTGGCAACAGGTGAGACTAGGTAACAGTTACATAATACATTCCCAAATTTCTTCAAAATGGTAATACCATAACTTTTGATAACCATAAAATATCTCTTACATTTTTTTCTAATCTACCCTAAACTGAGTTGGAGGTCCAAGGCAGGGGTGGGACCTAAGTGTGTTGTAGAGTGCTATATGCTGACGCGTGTAGGAAAACATCCAACTGGAAGTGGCGATTGGGTAAATATGGCCGTAGTTTGTGCCTTGGTTACCTTTCCTAATAAGAAAAGTTTATCAAACTTTTAAATTTCCATTTTTACCCTTAGTGCACTTTTATTTAACTTGTTGGCTTCTGGTTTTACATTTTCATAGTAACCACACGGTCCACACTCTTAGTGTGTGTGTGTGTGTGTGTGAGACACACACGCACGCGCATATGCACGTGCACACACACGCACATATGCACACACAACAACACACACGCACGCACATATGCACGCGTGCACACACACACACACTCACTCTCTCTCTCTCTACTAATGCCATCTGGGTTTGTAGGCCCTGGAGAATGCCGACTGTGCCAACACAAAGCTCTCTCACCCTGCCTTCCTTGGTTTTGTGTTGTGGGTAATGTGTACGACTAATGCTTACTTGATGTTCTGTTAGGTTTCTAAGTCCAGGGTTTCTCTCTCTTTTCCTCTCCCTTTTGCCTCTTGCTCTTTCTCTTCCTGTGTTTGTCTTTCTATCGCTGTTTCTGTTCCTGTGTTTCTCTCGTTATATCAGTTTCTCTTTCCTTATTTTTGCACATGCTTCTCTGCCTTTGTTACCTTTCCTCTCTTTATCTCATTTTATCACCCTTTCTCTCCCTCTTCCTTCTTTCTTTCTCTTCCTTCCTCTCCCCCTTACTCTCCCTCTTTCTTTCTTTCTCTCCCTTTTTCTTTCCTGCCATCTCTAGGATTTACAAGGAAGCCACTATGCATGTGCGTGCACATGTAGATGTGTACATGCATGTGTGCATGTGTACATTTTCAACATTATTTAATGTTTGAAACAAGTGGCCTTGATACAGTGTATGTTTGAATGACTTTAGTAATACAAACGTAATGAAATGTAAGCAGGCTACTAGTAGAGATAGTGAGGTAAGGATGGAACTGTTGTGTGTAGGTGCTGGCTCTGGAGCTCTGCACTTGCAAGCTATCTCCCAGCAAGTGTTCCAGGAGGATGAAGTGGAATACCTGGTCACAGAACAGCCGGAGAGCACCACCGACACTGCAGCAGCGACACGTGAGTGGTCGATATTGTGCTCGCTCCAAACACCACAGGCTGACCCCACATACTGCTCTTTCACTCTGCGACACTTGAGATCTCTCATTTTCGGTTCTCGTGTGCTTGCTTGGAACTACCCATATAACTTCGTAAATCTCCAGCGGGATTGAATAGCAAAAAGTTCATTTTTTTAAATCTCAAAGTTCAACTTGTACATTTCACGTGAGTACCCATATTCCATTAAATGTAAGAAAAATAGATTCCATACTTCCTGCATAATCAAATATAAGAGTTGCAGTGTAACCATTTTTGGAAAAAAATGTGTGTGTGTGTGTGTGTTGTTAACAGTGGTTGGAGTGTACAACCTGATGTGGTTGGCAGCCGTGAGCAATGTCTCTCACATCACCTTGCAACAAGACCCATCCAGCAATCCGGAGACCTTCCTGTTAGGTCTGAACCAGGTGTGTATTCCTAGTCGCAATTACAGTAAACCCCCAATTTTGCAACAATTGCAATTTTACATCATGACTGACTTATACGAGGGAGAAGCAGCAGCGTTATTGTCACTACGGCGTGGAATAAGGACGCATTTCTGGTTTACTTTATGTAGAGGATGTGAACAGTCGAGCTCTGTTCTTTGGCAGTGAGTTTATTGCTAGTCTCAGGTCCAGCCCAGAGACTGCAGGTTCTAGGAGTTTGACCGGTGTGAAGCAGGTTTTCCTACTTGGTTCCGACATGCTTATTGGGCGAGCTCAATCTGCCTAATATATGGGCCACTTGTAATATTGAGCTTTGGCTTGTGGGCTTCTGGGTTTAATGGCCAGCAGTCACTTTACACTTACTTTCGCTCCCTCAGTTGGAGAACGGCATGGGTAAGGGTAGGTCCTACGAGTGCAAGAGATTCACAACAGTTTGGTGTTTCGCTTAGTTCCCAAGTAGAAGGTCAGGACTACTGCGTAGATCTCTGAACCCAGTGGTGAATCATTGCGGATAATACAAAGGTGGTTGGGTAGGTTCCAGAGTCTAACCCAATCCTCTCTGTGCCAGGATCCGATGTTACTTTTACCTTCCTCCACAGATTCCAGCGGCGGTGAATCTTGGTGGCAGGTTGGTTGTCGAGGGGAGGGGGGGTGAAAGCAACTTGGAATTTCTCCGGGTGTGACGTAGTGCTGACTTCTTGGTATTGTTTGACTATCATGTTCAGAGGACTCTCTGGCCCAACTGCCAACTGACAGACGAAACAGCCACAGTACCAAGCACCAAGGTGTAGGCTGTTACTCCCACCCCCCCCCTCCCGCACTCGACTTTGGTACAATCTCCACCACAATGATGTGTCATGTTCTTTTTTAGTCTTTCCTGGTGCATATCTGGGACCGCCTTTCCCATTTAGGATTTCCTGTGGGTATGGTGAATCCAGCTGCTGCTACTGGTCGGGTTAGGAGTTCTAGACGTGGGGTCATACCATACGACAGGTATGGTGGGGGTAGAATGTCTGTCCAGTCAAAGATTAAGGTAAAGAAATGCAGAGTTTATTCACAACTCTGTCCCATTCTGTGGGAAACACCACCCATCAAACCTCCCTTTACAAGTGTCAATTAGCTATGTACTAGATGGCTACAGCCACTAAACTATCCCTCTCACTATGTTAGAGTAATCTAGTGAGATCTGAGCCGTAGTTAAGATGATGAGCAGAGGCGAGTGGCATGGCGAGCATTGTCTCTGAATACACCTGAGTGTCTATTGACTTACCAGTTGTCACAGGTTCATCCCTAATGGATGGTTGGCAGCTAGTGCTGTGGTAGTTATGTTCTTGTTCAGGTGCTAGGCAGGTGGGGGGAGGGGGGTGAAGCTGTCGACCCTTTCCCCCACTTTGCAGAGGCTCTGCAGGCATGATATGCGAGACAGCGGGTGGTGGTCAAGCCAGGCCTGGCTACGACACATGAAGAGTATTGAGAGTGGTATCGAGGCATGGTTAGGGGCTGTCTATTTCTTTGCAGATCTACAGTGATATTGGGAGGGAGGTGGGACCAGGCAGGTATGGTGATAACGGCTGTATTTCTTTGTAGTGGTTTGATGACTTCTAACATTCTCAGAAATCGTAAAAAGAATTCACAAAAAATTTAAGAAAAAATGAATAATTTGAGGTAAAAGCACAATAAATTGCTATCAGTTCATTAAAATACAGGGGTTGTGTTGATATTGTTAACTGGTAGGCCACAACCTGTACAGCAAAAGTCGGGCAAAAATCTGCGCTACATGTGGTGCACGCACCTGGTGTGTTAGGCTGCGCATGCGACTCGTGATGTAAGGAGAAGCTGTGCGTGAGGCCCTCGTCTCCTGCCCTGCGCGCGCTTATCAGAGCACAGCTGTACTCGAGGCTGCGTGCCTGGCAATATTGCCAGTCAATCCTGTTTTTATGAGTAAAAATTTTATGATGGTTTCAATTTTACAAGATCAGTTTTGGGAACCATTAAAAATTTTCAAAAATGGAAATTTAATTTTTTTTAAACTTTCTCCCTACTCATTTATTGCTATAACCAAAGCATATTACAAATAAAACCATCAAGCAGTTATTAGGGATGTAGGTTAATGTAGTGTGCTGTAGAATCTAGTTTTTACATTCCTTGTATTTAGGTTTTTTTTGCACTGGTTTTTCCAGTTCCCGTTTATTCCCCTATAATTGTAATGCATTGTCTTCCCGCAAATTACATTGCAGAAATGGCACTGTTCCTGTGTTTCACGTCACGTGCATAACAAACATAATTGATGCAGAGTTCATGAAACTTCATGCTTCTGCAACTTGGAGTAATGCGTGCAGTGATCGGGACAGCGATCCAAGCACAATAACTGTGTAGAAAGCAAGATGGTAGCGAGAGTGAAATCTCGCTGCCACTTCAAGCGCTAGTGGTGTTAGACTGCGCACCATGTTGGTATGCTCGTATTGTTTCGTGTGTTGTGGGTTCTGTGAAAATAACCTTCAGCACTGTAAACAAAGTGGCTTCGGGAATTGCATTTAGAATAGTTTCAGTTTTTTTCATTACCTCGAGTTTGTTTAGAGTGGTGGTGTAAAATGGTGGCAGACACTTTCGGATAAATATAAATATTAAAAAATATCAGAACCTGATGTGTTATTTGGAAATTGCTTGGATCTGACTCAAAAACTATAAACTGCCATTGGTAGGCTTTAAAACTGCAACATCATTGCAGAAATTTGCTGCACGGTGTGAACGGTGAGCAAAAAAAATGTGAAAACGAGAAAGAAAAAACGTAAATACACTATTACACTAAGGAATGGAAATTAAAAGAACTGGATGATGATCATCTTAAGTGTTTTTTTTGGGGCACATGTTACAAATCTGCCATCAGCAGAACAATTTGGTTTTGTGTTAATAACATGTACAGCTGTTTTATGATAGACAGTAAAGGTTTCAACTGTCTGGAATAGTTGGATTTATAATCAATTTAAGTTGCTTGTGGCAACTGTTTTTCAATCTTCTTTTTTATATATTTTGAGGTTAATTCTTACATGGTAAGTTGTAATTATTGAAAGAAAATGTGACGTGGTAAAGACATTTCTATAAAATCTACTATATCTTATTTTTATTTTGAATTTTACCCATAGAAAGTGTTTATTAAAGGAAAGGAAGAATAATGGAGACATGGTAATTGTGAATATTTCACTGTGTTTGTTACCACTGTGGAATAGAAGAGTAAAGTGATGCGGGAGCTCTGGAGTGCTCCACAAGTGCATCTTGTAGTGGTGCTAGAAGTTCTGGCAGGCTACCATGTTCAATGTGTCTAAGTTTGTGTGAGAACGAGTGTCAGTTTTGCTGTAGTAATTGTGGTTGTGACGTGTGTGTTGTAGACGGACAAAGTGTTCAGCTCATGCAGTTCGCCTCGAGGAGCAGGCCACTGCAGGTATCTGCCGCACTGTGCGCTAGACGCCTTCGCAGACACCGTCGAGCAGTACTACCCCTTCTTCTGCAGGATAGACAAGTGAGTATAGCGCNTGCGCTAGACGCCTTCGCAGACACCGTCGAGCAGTACTACCCCTTCTTCTGCAGGATAGACAAGTGAGTATAGCGCATCCTGTGCCATTGTCAATGTGGCGTGAACGAGCTTGCTTACAAGAGAACTGCATTGTACTTGAGCATGACTTCTGGTTTTCAGATTATTGTTCTGCATCCTTTACACTATTTGTCGGGTTAGTTTGCGAATAGGCACGCAAAGCCTGTTTTATTTCGTCTTTTAGTCCATTGTAATTTCTCTCTTAAAATGTATAAATTAATAGTATAGGCAGTTGATAGTGTCAATTATTTAATCAAAGGACACTGTAAAATAGTTAATAGATACTTTTTCCCATTCTTACTCTAATGTTTATAAAATATATTATCTGCAATCAATATTGAAGATTAGTGCTTATTGTGCAGTATCAAAACGTGAAACTGCTGTCTGCAATTTGTTGCCAACCTTGACGCCACTTTGTACTTCTCTAGTGGACTTGGAGCCAGTGTTTCTGTTAACAGGGATTTGATTAGGTTGGGAAAATCATTTACTGCGGTCTCTGCAGGCGAGCAGGAATCTCTGACCTTTGTTAGCTCTGGGTGGTGCAGGCCTGTAAGTTGTAGGGTGTGTTGTAGTTAGTCGGTGCTTGACCGACAGACTCCGTTCCGACACCACGAGAACTATTAGCACAAGGCCGGGTGTTCAGTTCAAGGTCACGAATAGATGGAAAATGTACTGGTTGGCAGAATTCCAGTGCTGGTCTCTTGGGTGGGGTTGGCGGCAAAGTTTGACACAGCCCGGGTTGCCGAGAAGCACCCGGTCCTCTAGCCATAATTGTTTCAGTGGCTCAGTCTATGATGACGATGGAGCGTAAACTGTGGCACGTGCTCGAGCAGCCTCCTCCCTGAGTATACCTTAGTGGCGCTTGATCTCTGCCCGACAGCACGCTTCCCCTGGGCAAGTGCGATCTTAGCCGCCTTCTTCCTCGCAGCACGGTGACCAGGCATGGGGGACAGTGGTAGGTAGTGAAGGTAAGGTACAACCTGTGCAGAGGGAACTGTCAGAAGTATGTAGGCTTAGACACAACCTGGTAATATTAAAGGTTGTCGTAGGAGACACTGGTGGTGCGGTGTCTTCCCAGTGAGCTGACAATGCCCCCTGGTGCCAATGCCATAGGGGTTCATCCTCGCTTACCTTCCCATCAACAAGGAGAAAAANGGGGGGGGGGGGCAGGATCACTCAAGTCTTACTGTCAGGTTGGTAGCTACACACAGTCTCGGAGGGTCTGGTTGGTGTTCATGAGAGGCTAGTCCACCGTCAGCAGTAAGGGGGACGACAGGATCGCTTGGTCACTGTCAAGTCGAGGGTACTGACTTCCCTCGAGAAGAACCCTCAGGCGCACAGTTGGAGCATTCCCTCCTCAGGCTTGGGAGGCCAAGTAAGACTCTGTATGCCCTTGCCAAGGGAGTGCCCAGGAGAGCAGCGTGACCAGCTGGCAGTCATGTACACGGAGCTCCCTTCAGAGCTAACGTATAGCAGCTTGCGTCGCGGTGAAGCCGTGTGAGAGTCTAATGTAGGAAAGCAGTAGGTGGGGTAACTGCGAAAGAAGGCTGATTTGTGAGAGAAAGTTTCCTTATTGGCAGAGTGCCGAAGCACACAGAATCTCAACCTATGTCTAAAGAAGCCTGACGGGTGTGAACGAAGCGTAATGTAAGGTGTACATTACTGTCAAATGACTTGAGCACGTGGCTAACTCTGGCAGACTACAAATCGAACTATGCTACGTAAATATAGCTAGCAAGCAAACATGGCACTCATGCTGGGGTCCTTCTCCAAGTGAACTCTCTCGAGAATCTGGTAACGCAAGCGGGGTTGACAACTGGCCTGGGGTCCCAGTGAACTGCCTTGAGGGCTGTGGCGAGGGGTACATTGAGTGGTGGGAGAGTGCTGGGAAACATCAAGGGTGTGCGCTCGGTGTGTGCCGGCCCAGGGCAGCCTTGGTAAGGGGGTGGTCCACCCACTGAGGTGGCAAGCTGCGGTGTCTTTGTGGGATACCATATGGCAGGTGGCACAGCACACTTCCAGGGTCGAGGGGTAGAGAGGAGGTGGCGGACGTGTTAGCTACGGTATGAGGTGTATAGTCACATAACGAGCATTGACGGAGGTGCAGGTTGCTAAGAGCAAAGGATGCTGCATCGTGGCACGTCAACCTATTCAAGAATACTGTTACCTATGTTCCATTTCAAATATATGCAGTTACAGGCAGAGTTCTTCTCAACTACAGTAGAACCTCACTGATACGCAATAGATGTTTGAGGAAATTTTGTACAGATTTTGACCCACCCCTAACTTGTATACGTACGTCAAAATTTGCAATTTTTTTTGCATGAAGTCCATGTTATATTGTTTCTGGTGTAAAAATGCCAATTTTTTGTCCATTAATTATACATTTATTTTAATAGAAGACGTTTTCTGAAGAAAAAAAAAAAAAAAAAAAGAAGTGAACCCTGGAAGGCAGTGTTGGACAGTCCCTTGTCAGCAAACAGTCTAAACATAGCACAACGTAGAACTTTAAGTGAGCATGAAGTCATAGGCACGCTTGTATATAATATTGGGAGTGTTTAAGAAGGGAGGGTGGCCTAAAGCTGTAACATTTTTAAAGCTCCATATTTAAAAAGTGGTGTGGCATAATCCCAAAACTAAGTGTAGTGCTGCACCTGCCTGTTGCTGTGCTAGGATACACTGCTCGCAGTGCAATCCTGTATCCAAAATAGAACTGGCGATGCAATATTTGGGGTTTAAAAGGCTGAAATATTGGGCGTGTTGAGCACCTCCGTAGTCAGCGCTGCATATCGTGTGAAGTCCATTTTCATTGACTTAGCACAGGAGAATCTTATTGAAATGTTCATTGATTTGTTACTAGAGATTAGGGGTCTGAGAAGCTTAAAAAATTTTAGTAAAATATTTTTAATATTTGGCTTTGTATTGTAAATACAATTTTTTACTTCGAACTTTGAAAGAAAAAAAAAGGTGCTTCTGAGCAATTTAAATTATTTTTTATTATTTGCCCAAAAAACTAAAGATGACTACATGAACATCAACATTCAAGTTGTTATTGACGTATGGCACACACATGGCTAGTGAAGCATGAGAACATAACCTCAACTCAACACTAAGTAGTCCAAACAGCATTTTGATGTAAAATAATTAATTTTACTCACAACATAGCAAAAGGGAATTATCGGAAATAAACCCTTATATATGATGAAACACTTCATTATCTTCCCAAACTTAATTAGGCACCACAGATTTTAATAGATAATATATGTTTATTTCCCTCGTGTTCAACAGCGCCTTACCGCATTACGGTGTGATAAATAGATTAATTTGCAAGTCGTGCAAACTTAACTATGTACTGCGAAATGTGAAGTTGCACCCACTGCGAGTCAAATCTCAGTAATCTATTAAAAATAAAGCAGGAAATTAACAACTTCTCTTTACTTCGCGCCATTTTTAGTGGCCTCGGAATACCCATGCAGCCAACAGTGTTCCTTTGACCGAATCATAGAGCAAGTAATAAAGGAATGGAACAGTTGCGGTGCGTGTTTGTAGAAGGCAAAGATGGAGACCAAACAAAATGTAAATAAACTTGACGCCACAACATGAACTCACGTAATTTAGTAATATATACATACGCAATGTAACTACTGGTATGTAAAAACATGAGCACCGCAGTTAATTATTGTGTCCAAATTTTGTGTGTTACACACTTTGCTGAAATAATTTTTAGTTTCTTATTTTGCATTTAAGTCAAGGAAGGTGCTGATGTAATGAAAAATGATTTTTTAGTCTTTTATAATATGCTACTTTTAAATATTCCTTAAACCTGAATTAATTTTCAGATTATTTAGATTTTTTTTAACCTGAAAAAAAAATGTTTTTTACATAGTAAATAAATTGTGATAAAGTTTTTATTTGTGAATCAGTGGAAAACATTTTTTTAACTGCCTTTTACCAAGCTTGTAAAAATGGTATGTGCGTATACAACTAAAAAAAAAGTAATTGGCACAATGTGTACTTGTCAACAAAACCCATTGGTTTCGATATTAAATTCGAATTTGTGAATATTTTAAAAAATTTGCTTTCGAATTTGCTTTGAAATGAAATTTCCAGCTTCGCCCACCCCTACCAGAGATGATGGAAAATAGCATTTAAATTTGTACTGTATAGCATTTATTTTATGTTCTGTAGCATTTATAAATTTTTATAATGCACGGTAATATGCAAAACAAAAAAAGATTTTTAACAACGAATGAAGAAAAAAAAACAAACATGTACGCAAGCCATCTAGACATATTTCTTAAGAAGCACAAACACAAAAACTTTGTCTATTTTCATTGTATTTATGATGAGTGATTCAAGGCAAATATAAGAGTAATGGTATTCTCAAGTCATCCTGTTCTCATGTCTGCGACAATGAGGTTAAATTTACTATAAAAAACAGTTCATTACTCAGTGTAGGGTATTACAGCTGGGTTGGCTTTCCAAACTATTTTATTTTTCTAATGGCCCAGTAAGACTGCTAGGGCTGTATTAATTTTATTTCAAGGGCAAGGAAAGAGATCGCTTTAGTTCAACGTCTTTCACGAGACTGCAGTGTTTTGTAATTATTACGAGATTTGTCATTTTTAGTTGCTTATTGTTTTGCTGGAGTAGTGGTAAATTTTGCCCGTATGGAAATAATATTCTAATTATTATTACTTGTACCGATGGGCAGAATGATTCAGCTGGACGAATCAATTTGTTCAAAAGAATTGTTTGTTTAGTTCGTTTCATTCGCCTGTACTACAGTTCTTTAGTCATGACTCGTTCAGGAATCGTTAATTGCTACGCTTTGCGTTTTCGGGATTCTCCATTTACATAGTCTTTATCTGTTATTCTTTTAGTTAAAACAATTGCTAAAATACTTCTTATTTTGTGTGTGTGTATGTGAGCTACGAAATGCTAAACTGCTGGTTGGAATTGTCGGGTGTTGAATTACAAAATGATGTGCGTGCAGGAAGTATGAAGAGATAGCAGTCACAAGATGCTTGTCGTGAAGACCATGCACCTCTCTTCGCACTTTTTTTGCAAGCTTTGATGACTCTTCACTCCTGATTCTCTTACGAACGAATCTGACTTTGATTCTTTCATCCTCTCCATCTTTAACGTTCTTTTGGCTCGTGTTCTGCTTTTGAATCAACTCAAAAGAATCTAATTGTTTTGCAGTGAATGAATCGTATGATTTTGTTCACCCAATGATTAGTTCATTTTGAATGGATTGTTCACAAAGAACCCTTCAGTAATAACTTACAAGTTTTAACTTGAACGTAAGAACAAAACATGATAAGTGTCGCTGTTCATACCAATGTGAAAAACACAGTGTAATTAAACTTTTTTTTACTGAAGTTAACCATATTCTTTCTAGATTTAATGTAGGCCATATAAATATATTTACACTAAGTACTGTATTTACCCGAAAAGAGGCCGAGGTATTTTTTTCCCAAGAATGAAACATCAAAATGCTATCTCGGCCTCAAATTGAGTATAAAAAAAAGTTATACCAAGGAGCTGAAGTTTCATCATATTTTGCATATATTCTCAGTTTACTTGTGGTACCCAATAAGTACTGCAATATAAACGAGTATATATAAATTGATCAATCTTGTGAGAAATTTAATTTACCATAATGAATTTGTAAATGTAAACATCTGCTATCCTTAAAGCAGCAGACGNATATATTCTCAGTTTACTTGTGGTACACAAAAAGTACCGCAATATAAGCGAGTATATATTAATTGATCAATCTTGTTATTAATTTAATTTACCATAATGAATTTGTAAATGTAAACATCTGCTATCATTAAAGCAACAGACTTGGATTATTTTATAGTAAACACAGTGTCACCAACATATTAAGTGAGCGGAATTAAATACCTCGGCATATTCCCCATTCTGACGAGAAACATTAGTTTTGAAACACTTTTTTGGTGAAAAGTTACCAATCATAATATTTTGCTACCCTAGTGCGTGTTAATTTTGTGTCGAGGAAAAAATTTCAATTCGCAACTAGGAAACACAGATTACCTGTATGTACATGTGCAACGAGTAAACAGCGCTTTAACAACGCATCGATACTNTTACCTGTATGTACGTGTGCAACGTGTAAACAGCGCTTTAACAACGCATCGATACTGCAGTTTCACAGAGTGCGCTTTATACCGTACTCACTTTATTGCATACATCTATGGTTACCCAGTAAATTGTGTAAGTTTCAGCTTTATTTCGGTGAAATTTTTCTTGATTTATAATAATCTATATATGCTTGGACATCAAAAACATAAAAGAAATTTGTATAATGCAAATTATAAAATTTGCAGGGGACTCAAACAACAGTGCGACTGCACATGTGTTCTGCAAACAAAAAACATAAAAGTAACTCAGAAATGCTTTGTCCACTTGCAAGGCATTTGGTGGTCTGAAAAAAGGACAATTCGTTGCAGTTGGAAAAGTGTTAATAAATTTTGTGGGAGAGAAATGTGCAGATGGCTCGCCAATATCAAGAGATGTGCATTTCAAAGTGTTAGACCTTGTAACATCTATGAATGTTCCACGAAGCAAAAAAATGGAGGCAACATTGCCAACGAGTGTGTAGGCTTACTTTTTCGCACGAATGAAGTGCATAAAACTGTGACCATTATACAGCATTAGGCCCACTCAGTTATTTGTTTCTCTAAAGTTTTCATGTGTGTGTCCATTGTTGAAAATGTCTAAAAATTAGTGTTACATATTAATTTAAATACACTCGTTTGGTAAAAAATGGTAGTGTTACATATTAATTTTAATACACTCGGTTAGCTAAAAAATGGTTTTATCCTGGTGACAAGTCTGCAAATATTGGGGTCATCCTGCAGTTGAGATCAGCCTCTTTTTGGGTAAATATTGTTACAGAGTTGAAAGTGCATATTTTCTTAGGCCACTTACATTTCAAACATTATAATCACTGTTACAAAATATTTTATTAGCAGTGAACTGTGTTTTGCCACTCGTGTAAGGGCAACGTTGAGGCCTGAGAACGGGTACGCTGTAAGGCGCTCTCACACTGAGTTTCCCTCGGCCCCTTAAGTGTCAGTTGATGTGTAGACTGTTGGCAACTTTATGGCATGCTATTTAATGTATGATAGGTGTCCAACGACAACTAAAGTTACTGTATACAAATTTCAGCAGCTTAAAGTCATTATGAAAATGCCCATATTAGCCATTCTATGCAAAAAAAAATCCTTAGGAGTGGAAATGATAGTTTGAGCAAAAAATGTGTTTTAGTAGTGTATTACGGTAACATCTCTATTTAGTGAACCTCTTAATAACAAAAACCTCTCTACAACAAAATTTGTGTTCAGTCCAGTCAAAACTGAGGCCTTGTCTACTTTATATAACAAATTATTTTTCCCTCTTCTACACAAAACTTCTGTCTAACGAAGACTTAAATGTCTAATTATATTTCATTTCCCTTTATATTGCTCTCTATTATTACAAAATTTTATTTGAAGCTCTAAAACAACCTTCTATTTTTCACATAATCCATAGAAAAATAGAAAATATACTAGAGCCACAATGTTATTTTTAATACTGTAGAAGCTGTTTGTCTTATTTCCGGTGTACCGAGTGATTTTTTTTTTTCCCATAAGTTTTTATTACTCAAATTCCCAAAAGCAAATCAAGTTAATACTTTTCTCATAGAAAAATACAAAAGAACCAATGTATTTCAATGTCAGCAGCAATTAGATTTAAAATTGTCTGCATAACGAAAAATTTAACACACAAATAACCTTTCTATAAGGAACCCCCTATAACAAACACAGAAAAATTTCCTTCCTTCAATTTTGTTATAAAGAAGTTTTACTGTATTATTATTGTTGTTACTTTTATTAATAATAATAATAATAACAGTACTACTAAATTTCCTATTTTCAATGCAACTGACAAATTGTGGTTTGAAAGAAGACCGCTGGTTGCCATCTGTTTCATTTGGTAAATGCCAGTTACATTGCATACTGTGTACTTGCGGTCACTTGTTGAGGCGGTGCTTGTACCAAATATTCAAAAACTGTCTTTATTTTTGTTGCAGTTATGCTGGTGTATGTTGCCCTGACTCAGTGAAACCAGTTCTTGCCGGCAACTGAAGCTCACAGTTACAACGAACATTTAGCCCAAATCATCAAGCTTAGTATTTTATATAACATTCTCGCTTCTCAACCACACTACTATGACCTTGAAAGTACAGTGGAACCGCGTTATAACGATAGTCGACAATGGCAAAATAAATGATTGCTATAGCGAGTTATCGTTATAACAAAATTTACAGTGTCCCATAATTTTGTTGTTATTGTATCTGCCCTTGTAGATCCTTTGTTTAACAAATGCCGTAAACTACGTGTATGCAGCCACAAGTTAATACAAAACATCGAGACATCTGACAGCGGCATTATGTAAAAACCTTGCTTTCTCCTCCATTCTTCTGACGTCACGTGATACAGACTAACAAAGGCTGACTCGGGAGTGGAAAATGGGCGGATGCCACTTGCAATTAGTGTTTAAACATTTAAAAAATACGAGTTTACAAATGTTTGCATCATTTTAATGAAGGGCTTCATTAACAGAGTTGCATTATAAAAAAAATTGAGTAACTTTTAAATAATAGGGCAAATGACTGTGCATTTAAAAACTATCGCAATGGCAGACGTGACGCTATAGGCCATACTCGCAATAACGCGGTTCCACTGTATATTTGTGCTACAGTGTCACTTCAATTTAACATATGTTTTAAATGTTGTAAACTTTTCTTCTTATGTATACCATACCTGTCTGTATACTAGTGTAGGATTAATGTCTGTTTTTACTCCCAAAAAATTTGGTTACTTTTACTTGTGCCAAGAAAAAGATCAGATTAAATGTATTTTTTTAAAAATCTGAACGTGTGTTTCAATTCAGTGAAAGATCCAAAGAATGTCTTAAAATGTGTCAGAGTATGAATTTTTCTAAGAGAGTCATAGAAGCAAAGGAAAATGTGACTTCATTTGGTTTGGATATGTTTACAAGTGATCCATAATTACACACATGCATTTTGTCCAGTTAGAACTGCAAGAGTGGATTCGCAAGGTAGAAGGGTGCGTGCAGTACGTGAAGCAGTTGGCGCAAGAGACTTGGCAACAGTGCGCTTGTATCTGATGTGGCTCGCTAACACGCACCAGTCGCAGGATGTCGTGTGCAGTTACAGGGTCGCATGCTGCAGATATCAGTTAAGAGGAGATAAAACAACTCAATCATTTACCAATTTAGTGTCAGTTGTTTGGTCTGTCAGTACGGAACAATTTTAAGCTGATTCTGTACGAAGAGAGATAGAGAGAGGGGGGACAGGAGAGAGGGAAGAAGAGAGAAGAAGTCACTTCTGCTATGGAGGGTCAGGCAACATTTGAGGCTACGCAGTGGTGGAAATTGGCATAAGTGGCGCAGTTTGGACCCAAGAATTAAGTGATTTTCAAAAGTGTTGACGCTCACTAATTACAGTCGGACCCTGATTTTACGAGGCCTCACGGTTCCGGATAATGGCTTCGCAAAATCGCTGCAGTCAGATTTTGGTTTTTAATCATCTCTGGTGCAAAAATAAATAGATTATTACATGAAATTTTGAATTACAGTAAAACCCCGTTAAGAAGTTCCCACTTAATACATAATATTTACGCGGTCTATAAACACCTATGTAATTTGACCCTTTTAAGTAATTTTCGTAATTAATAAGTTCAAAATTTTTTAGTCCTTTCAGAAACGTCTTAAGAGAGTTTTACTGTATTTCAATAGAAGTCGCCCAAATATAATTACGCCCCAGAACGGCATATACGACGTTCTCTCGTTACAAAAAAAAAGAGGAAACTTTGGACGTCGCAAAGTTAATTTCCAATAGCTTCTTGCAGAAAAATCAATCTATTTATTAATAAATATTAATTAATTTCAATAGACAGACGTCTTCCGAATAAAATTAAACCCCAGAACATTATATACAACTTGCTCTTGTCAACAAATAAGCGTAAACATAGCAATGCGCTTTCATTGTGCATACATCAAGTAACAGCCGACGTGCATATTTAAACATTTATCACACTGGCACAGTTATCTTTATTGTACAGGTAGGTGTGATGTGTACATCAGAAGTGCAGACAATGTAAAATATTAGCTGTTAGGATACGTTCTTGTCATTTACCCGTTTAAAAAAATATTAATTTTTAAAAATTTTTTTACACAATCGGGTATGCTATACAATACAAGCAATTCAAAATGCAATCTGAACCAAAAAGAGATGCTAAATCAAACCTATAAAATCATCAAAAAACGTATCCAATGGCACATGATAACTAACTAAAATGGCAAAGCAATCTCGACCCTAAGGGTTGAACGGACAAAGGTGAGGGTGGGTAACGCATGCTGTTATTGGCTGGCAGTGTGTCTATGCGCGTGATCCCTTGCTGTCGCCAGTCGCCGCGAGAGATAAGCAGGCGGAGACACTTGCAGGGTGTGATCGAGGGGGGAGAGGGGTGAGTGAAAGACAGAAGTAAGTCATCAACACACAGCAGACTAACCTTCAGGCACGGTGCGGTGTGCTCGTTTCGAAACACCACTGCCGTATTTTTTTAACCGATGTTCTAGTTTTTTTTTTTTCATATTGTGGCGTACAACTCTATATTAAAACTAGTGTATTTTATCGCTATGGACTGGCAAACACATTTTTAATCCATTTTCATTGTGATTTTTTTAAACATTTTTGCGATTTTTTGTTGGTTCCAGAGTATAGCCTCTTAAAATCGCGGCCTTGTTAAATCTGATACTTGTAAAATCAAGGTCTGACTGTATTTGTGAATCTTCCTTGTGACGTAAATTAAAATTTCATTTACGTTTTTATAGTCAACAACTTGATCGCCACTCACCAGCTGCACGTATGTGAAGTAAATGAGATAGAATGCTGTATAACAAATGGAAAATTGCAAAACTTAATGTTTGTAAGAGTTTTCCTGGTAAGAGCAGCTCTCACTGTGGTTTTAAATGCACTTAAACGAGCAATTTTGTTGACGTTTCGCGAAGACAGGAATTATTACAGAATTTCGCAAATAAACATAATTTTGCGGTTCGTGATAATTTCTAGGCCCTAAGAATTTTGGCATTAACGAAAATTTACATTTTGGTATTGAGAAACCATTACTATGGCAAAAGTATGTTGTTGGCAACCAAAAAATTTAATAAAGAATTTTTTTTTTTTTTTTTTTTTTTTAGAATTGTTTTAAAACGGAAATGAAAAATAATTTTTAAGAATCAAGCAAAGTAAAAATTTTGGAATTAATTTTTTTTTCTTTTCTGTGAAAGCTGAGTGTTAGATTATTGAGTGAACAGCTGTTTTCTTATGTCTATGTTAAGTGAAAAGCGGTCTGTTTTGTACGTACTCTCAAACCTTGTTCGTAGGGCACCCTTTTCATACGGGGACCCTGTTCGTACAAACAGATTTTTAGGAACAACAAAAAATAAAATTGCAGAAATTTATTATATAGCATTTCAAAGGTGCAACGTTAACAAATAACACACGTTGTATGGACTCTACCCTGGTGTAATGCATCGCATTACATAGTGGAAGTATATAAAAATGTACAGTCACTAGCTTGCAGCATGCAAGCAAGGCCATTGACCAGGCAGCCTTCTACAGCGCCGCCTCCGCTGGTGCAGTTTTCGCTTGTCTGTGCTGTACCTGTCTGCTGAGATGCACATGTGCAGAACTGCACATTCCGCGCCAATGTTGACACAGATAGCACGGCGCGGCCAGCGGAAAAAACAGAAACCCTCATTTTACCGCTCCTGCTTAACCCAGCTTAGTCCCATTGTAATTATTCGTGAGAAGTTTGCTTGTTGGTAACTATGTTTTTTTTATCAACTAGCGTTGTAATAAGAAAGTATGATTGTGGGGAAATGGTCCTTCAGAAAACAGACTATGAAGACTGTTTTGAAATTTTCAAGATTGTGGAAACAACTGAGAACACGTGGTAATGTAAATTCACATCTGTGTGTACAAATAACTTGCAGCTTGACATTTCTGCAGCAATGTCAACACTGTTTTAACACCTATAATATACATAAATACTGTTTTCTACTCACATGACACTGCTGCAAAAACTTTACAAAGATTAGACATACCACAGGGAATTTTTCATAGTAAACCAAATTACTTGAGAGTGGAACAATTTATACAATACAAAAATTGACGAAAATCACAATGATTCAGTAGAACTTGACAACAAACAAGAACATTAAGTCTATTAGGCAGGGTTAGGCTGGACGGGCAGCTGACGAAGGCTTGTCTTTGAAAGGGTTCATCTTGGAGATCCAGGACTGTGACCTGCAAAAGAGACGGTTCATGTTTTACTGATACAAATTGTAACAGTTGTGAAAACAAACAACCAATATAGTAGATTTTTCAGAGGATTGTCAAAAAAAACTCCACATGACCAGGATTTCCGTAGATGATAACTGACATGTACCGTATCCACCTGAATATAAGACTATAGATTGTTCCAAATTTCACTTTCAAAAATTTTCGCATCACAAAAAAATTGAGGTCAATATTTATGCATACGTAATAGTAATATCACTTAGTTCATGGTTTCCAGAGAAATATTCTAATCTTTAAAAAAAAAAAAAACACATGAATGGTTAATATTATCAAAAGAATCAAAAGACAATCGCAACAAAATGCGAGGTTAACTTAAATTTCAGTCACTTATTTGTTCCAATAGACTGTAACTGGTCTTTAATCAAGGTGTGCAGATATTTCTAATTATTGCGAAACGACCTGACAAACCCATCGCTAAAATATTGGTGCAAGTATTAAATATGCACAAATGTGCATTACACTACAAGCTGTAATGTTTAGGTAGGTTGCGTTTACCAAAGATATAATTGTAACATGGCGGTTAACTAAACGTCTTGATATCTAGAGCAGCTAGGTGATCACCAAAATGGTGTCCTGTCGGTGTCCTGTCTGTGAACGCAAGTGATCAAAGTTGTTTGATGACCAACTTTAGCGCTGACGTTCAACATTCCCACAGTGCCGGTTTTGTATTGAACGTATTGGTAAATGAGCACGTGTTAATTAATTATGAGTGGCCACATTGGGGAAAAAAAAAGTTAATCGGCGTTGCAACTAAGAAAACTTGCATGTCGTAGTTATGATGCAAATTTTAAACTGCTGGTGGTTCGGATGCAAAAATGCATAACAATTGTGCTGCATCCAGGCATTTTTCAGTTACCGAAGCAAATGTTCGTGAGATCATGGAATATTTGACTTTTGAGTTTTTTTTTTTATCATCATAGCCTGTCAATGAGCATTTGTGGGAAAATTGGATTTTTCCCATTAGCAAAGGGCAATTGTAGGGGGTCGTCTTATATTCGAGGTCATCTTAAACTCGGGTGAATACGGTAAATCAATAACATACAACTTATAACACTACTAAAGTTCATGTTGAGTATAATGAGAGTTATACATAATCTGTGAATAAAGTTAAAGAAAAGAACACCAAAAAATAAGGGAATTTTTTCAAAAAATAATTACTCTTTTAGTAATACTGTAAATTGCTGGTCTGCGCCGCTGACCTTGGCCCGCCCCGTGCCAGCGGGCGGAAGAGTAGCTATGCTAACAGGGCGGCAAGTCAATGGCATGTTTTGAATGGCAGGCGTGCGAACCGCGTATATGTTACAAAAAGCGAGCCAACACGATAATCCCTTTAGCAGCGCGTGCTGCTGACCCTTTGTATTGATTTCTGCATTTATCTGTAGAATGCTCTGGATTACTGACCTCGTTCTGTGAGTGTACTCGGGGTGCGATGAATCTTTCAGATGGTCAGGGCGAACAATATAAAAGTGTGACAGACCTCCAAGTTGAGAGCAGTAGTTGATAAGTGAATGAGTGGCTGAGTTTCGAGCGATAGACGAGCAGCGAGAGAAGTGACCAGTGGAAAAGGAATCTGCGACTGCGAGTATCAAGCAGTGAAGAGTGCGACTGGCAGGCTGGACTATTGGACTAGATACGTGAATGAAAGACATTACAAATTATGGCAACAGATAGACTGAACACATGTTGATGATGAGTATGAATTAATTTACTGTAACCAAACAGATACATTAAGAAGGTTAATTAGAGTTGAAAGAGACTTTAAATATTGCGCTCACTGTTAAATAAAAAGAGTAACAGTGGAGACAGATGATTTAATGCTATAAATAATAATAGCTGTGTGAATAATTGGAAATCAAATTTTGTTCTTTTATTTTTACTACGATCTCGATTCCTCACAAACTCAGATATACCCCTCAGGCATAACATTTTAATGTTTTGACTTCTCATTCGATACTCCCAATTGTGGTGTCATAAAATCAATTTAGCTTCAACTATTGCTTTAAATTTCTCAAACCAAAGATATTTCCACCACTACATACAATTAGATATTACATTTATCAACCAACTTTGCAGACCACCATTTTATTTTGTGATTTATTTCAAGCAAGTACGTACAAAAAATTACGTTAATATTTCCAATTTTCCGCATTGCAAAACTCTTATTTTAACATATGTTTTCGCAATTATATTTCAGAAAACACATAGGCAGGAAAACAAATTTTGTAAAACCGAAAACATAAAAATTGGCATTATCCATAATCCTGCAGCAAGATCAGGTAATGTGTAAGTGCAAACCACATTCACATCTCTAAAACTTAACTTTGCCAATATATACTCAATACAGCAAATCCTGGGATAAAATANGTGCAAACCACATTCACATCTCTAAAACTTAACTTTGCCAATATATACTCAATACAGCAAATCCTGGGATAAAATATTGCACCCCATATCTTACGCATACAGAGAAAAACTGTGATTTTGTAGTGGGCCTATTATTTTCTGTAAGTTAATTACCATATACTGTGAAACCTGTTCTGATTCCGTTTACTATTTTTTCCTGTATCAGTATTTTTTTTTTGGGACGGTCCCGACAACTATACTGTACAAACAATGTTAAAAAAACCTGCATGCTACAACTCTTAAAACATAAATTTCCCGCATCTATCATCAGTCAGATATTCTGCCCGAAAGCCAAAATATATTCGGAACTATAGTTGAGCTATGAAATACAGTGGATTTTCGATGATTCATTCCAGTTAGTTACGTTTTACCATATTTCTCATCGTTACATTCGCCAAAGATTGCGCGCATCATTCATTTTTGAAAGCTATCGGAACACAAAACACGGATAATCAACAACTGGTGCTATAGATAGTATTGTTTATATTCCGCAACAGTTTTTCGTGTTTAGACTACTATTCTTCTACTTCCTACATATTTACTGCATTCGTAGGTTGGCGACAATGAGAAACCATCCCGTATTCTAATTCTTACGTATTTACTGCACTCATAGGTTGGCCACAATGAGAATGAATTACAATCTTTAACACTGTATTCAACGATCTATGGCCTTGTTATTGAAAATGGAATTTGGAAAGCGGTTAGAGCCGTGGCTGTATTTTGANACTGTATTCAACGATCTATGGCCTTGTTATTGAAAATGGAATTTGGAAAGCGGTTAGAGCCGTGGCTGTATTTTGATAGATGTGATTATTATCGGAAACTATCAGCTGCGTGTTTGGTTAGAATTTTAAAGGTTTGAAAAAGCCTTGGCAGGTAATGATTGGCAAAATTTGTCGCAAATAAATCAGTTGTGGTCATTTTAACAGAGTGATTGAGCATGGCTCGGCCGACAAAGAACACTAAACAAAAATATTAATATAAATAAAATTTAAATTTTGCTAGATTTAAAAAAATTGTAGTTTTTAATTTAAAGTGAATTAACTTGAATAAGTTGTTTTAATAACATCTTTAGGCTGTTGGTTTAAACAAAAATGCTTTTGAGGTCGAAAANACTGTATTCAACGATCTATGGCCTTGTTATTGAAAATGGAATTTGGAAAGCGGTTAGAGCCGTGGCTGTATTTTGACGGACGTGATTATTATCGGAAACTATCGGCTGCGTGTTTGGTTAGAATTTTAAAGGTTTGAAAAAAGCCTTGGCAGGTAATGATTGGCAAAATTTGTCGCAAATAAATCAGTTGTGGTCATTTTAACAGAGTGATTGAGCATGGCTCGGCCGACAAAGAACACTGAACAAAAATATTAATATAAATTAAATTTAAATTTTGCTAGATTTAAAAAAATTGTAGTTTTTAATTTAAAGTGAACATTTTATCAAAAATTAACTTGAATAAGTTGTTTTAATAACATCTTTAGGCTGTTGGTTTAAACAAAAATGCTTTTGAGGTCGAAAATNAATTAACTTGAATAAGTTGTTTTAATAACATCTTTAGGCTGTTGGTTTAAACAAAAATGCTTTTGAGGTCGAAAATCCAAGTCCGCATCCATAGTTTTCCCGCATGCTCGGATTTTTCTTGTTGGTCCACTAAAAAACGAATAATCGAGAATCTACTGAACATGATTTGCTCACGCTAGTTATTTAACACCTAAATCTTTGTCAGATTTTCAAAAACATTTGAATTTAAAATTGCAGACGCAGCGGTATGCGCATTGCTTACCGAGCCCAACTGATGCATGCCAGCTCGTCAGCCTGTGTTTGTAACTGTCGCTCGCTGCAGACGGCTAGAGAGGGAACTGAGTGACAGGCCGGCCTGGTTCCATTGTGGTTGTTACCCTCTGCTACCTCATGTCTGGCGTGCATCCTTTGTCTCCATTTCTATCTCACTTAAATCTTGTTACCTTCCCCCTTTAACCAGCGGCAGTGTTTTATTGCAAAACAAACATCACTCTGCTCCTTTTATCTTATCGCACCTAACATGTAGACACTTTCCTGTTGAAAATAGTTTCTTTTAAGGTAGTGTAGTTTTATCATATGTTATGGATGTAATCAGATAGTTAAAAGTGCAAAAAAAAATATCCTGGGTACTTACACACCCCTTCTTTTGAACCCTAAAAATTGTAATAAAAAATGTATAACATACGTGGATAAATAAGATACAATTCATTTCTAAATGTCCTTAAGAACAGTTCTTTAACAAAAATTCAGGAACCACCCAAGAACCAAAACTATATAAAAATTTGCTTTTCTGTGGATGTGAAAAAAAATCTCACAAGAATTTTGGTCTGTACAAATTATAGTGTTCATGCCAGTAAATCAGTTTTCATTACTTGCATATTACAAAATACAGTAGAATTTTTCTTANTACAAATTATAGTGTTCATGCCAGTAAATCAGTTTTCATTACTTGCATATTACAAAATACAGTAGAATTTTTCTTACTACGTGACTGGGCAGGAAGTATAGAATAATTATTATTTTTAATTAGTACAGCAATGACATCGCCTGTGATGTGCAGGGTCTGAGGAGGCAGGCAGGCCAGCTCGTAACTCACTTTTCAGGTGTGTNTACAAATTATAGTGTTCATGCCAGTAAATCAGTTTTCATTACTTGCATATTACAAAATACAGTAGAATTTTTCTTATGACCTAACTGGGCAGGAAGTATAGAATTATTATTATTTTTAATTAGTAGGCAATGACATCGCCTGTGATGTGCAGGGTCTGAGGAGGCAGGCAGGCCAGCTCGTAACTCACTTTTCAGGTGTGTCGAAAGCCTCGGGTATGCCATTTTCGCGCAACGTCTGCAGGAGCTGTGCCCTGTAGGCATGCTTCAGTGGGCGTGGCTTGTACAGCTCCGCCTCCAGGTTCATCTGCTTCTTGATGGCCTCGAACATGGTGAGGCCGTACCACTCTATCTCCTCCTCCGAGTACTGCACCACCACATGCAACAGTTCTCACAACAGCATAGTTAATATGCGAGGCGGTGGCCAATCTACGACTGTGAAAAGCAGATACGTGTATTTGTGACACTTCCCCCCCCCCCGTGTGTACATGTAAACTTGGATACGTAGTTTGTAAAATACTGAAACTAACTAACAACGTAAACATCTACAGGCTAAGTTTTTTAATGCATACAGAAAATCCTAGATAATTCAAAATTACATTATTTGAAATCATCAGATTTTAAATTTTTTGTTAAATGAATATGTTTTTAGTTAGGTTATGTCTTATTTTCCTCTGAAAATGGTGTTAAAATTGTGTAAGTAAAAACATTTGCTGTATGTTCCCACGCACCACTAACTTTTTCCACAAAAACAATGCTTCCAAAATGGCGCTGGCGATACATGGGCCGGACAGGCCTTGAATCATTTACGCACGCTGATATGTATTGGGGTAGTCCACTGTGTAAGATAAGTGCCGGCGCGCATTCTCACCAAGCATTTGTTCTGGAATGTATAACACTTTGAATAAAATGGAGCATACTTGAACACTATCAGTGCATCTGTGGTTGAGGGTGCTTCGTACGAAGACACATTTTACGTGCCCAGGGCCAAGAAATACAGGAGCAATAAGGGGAGTCCAGGCACGCACTGTATGCCACACTGCCTCTANGTTACGTGCCCAGGGCCAAGAAATACAGGAGCAATAAGGGGAGTCCAGGCACGCACTGTATGCCACACTGCCTCTATGGAACTTCCAGTGGTGACTCTTGTCATAATAAAGAGAGAGGCATTCAGCATACACCTGTGTGACTAACCCATTGCCTACAATGACTACGAAAAAAAATGAACACACATATGGAAGAAGAGACAACGATCCATTTAGACAAACACCGAAACAGAAACAAAAGAAGACCACACAATTATGACAAAACGGAAACAGCAAAACCACAAGTGAAACAGACAATGCAGTCAACATAAGCACGCAAACATATAAAAGGGTCAACAAGTTATAGTGATCCAGTCTGACGATGAACGAAACAAAAACCAANGAAGTCTACATAAGCACGCAAACATATAAAAGGGTCAACAAGTTATAGTGATCCAGTCTGACGATGAACGAAACAAAAACCAAGACAGCATAGATGTGACTAGACAACATCAGCAAATTTTACACGCAAAAAACAAAANAAGACAGCATAGATGTGACTAGACAACATCAGCAAATTTTACACGCAAAAAACAAAACAGCAAAATTGTAACTACCAAATTTATAAATGGATCCAAAATATTCTGATCCAGTCGTTCCAGATCTCCGAGGCCTCAACTTAAGATAATCACAGCTCAACACCACACTCATCAGCTATTCTGGCAAATTTTCCATTTTCCCNCGTGTGTACATGTAAACTTGGATACATAGTTTGTAAAATACTGAAACTAACTAACAACGTAAACATCTACAGGCTAAGTTTTTTAACGCATACAGAAAAACCTAGATAATTCAAAATTACATTATTTGAAATCATCAGATTTTAAATTTTTTGTTAAATGAATATGTTTTTAGTTAGGTTATGTCTTATTTTCCTCTGAAAATGGTGTTAAAATTGTGTAAGTAAAAACATTTGCTGTATGTTCCCATGTATCACTAACTTTTTTTTCAAAACAATGCTTCCAAAATGGCGCTGGCGATATATGGGCCGGACAGACCTTGAATCATTTACGCACGCTGATGTGTATTGGGTTAGTTCACTGTGTAAGATGAGTGCCGGCGCGCATTCTCACCAAGCATTTGTTCTGGAATGTATAACACTTTGAATAAAATGGAGCATACTTGAACACTATCAGTGCATCAGTAGTTGAGGGTGCTTCGTACGAAGACACATGTTACGTGCCCAGGGCCAAGAAATACAGGAGCAATAAGGGGAGTCCAGGCACGCACTGTATGCCACACTGCCTCTATGGAACTTCCAGTGGTGACTCTTGTCATAATAAAGAGAGAGGCATTCAGCATACACCTGTGTGACTAACCCATTGCCTACAATGACTACGAAAAAAAATGAACACACATATGGAAGAAGAGACAACGATCCATTTAGACAAACACCGAAACAGAAACAAAAGAAGACCACACAATTATGACAAAACGGAAACAGCAAAACCACAAGTGAAACAGACAATGCAGTCAACATAAGCACGCAAACATATAAAAGGGTCAACAAGTTATAGTGATCCAGTCTGACGATGAACGAAACAAAAACCAAGACAGCATAGATGTGACTAGACAACATCAGCAAATTTTACACGCAAAAAACAAAACAGCAAAATTGTAACTACCAAATTTATAAATGGATCCAAAATATTCTGATCCAGTCGTTCCAGATCTCCGAGGCCTCAACTTAAGATAATCACAGCTCAACACCACACTCATCAGCTATTCTGGCAAATTTTCCATTTTCCCGCAACACCCTAGTTTGCCACCTGGTCACTAGGTTTACTACCAACAGCGCCCTTCCACCGTACTGCAGTGTTCTACAACTTGCTGCCTGATGAAGCTGGCCTAACCAGCGTAACTTTGCAATTGTGCAACCGCGTGGAAAATGTGTCGCCCTTCTTTGTGTGTGTGTGTGCGCGTGTCGACAAGTACTACACATGGGCACATGAATTCCTGTCCTTTTATATATTGTTGGTAGTCCCCTGAAGAAATAAAGTTTTTATGTAATATTTCAGGAAACAATTGAAAGATTACTACAAAATTTGGCAACCTGGNTCCGAGGCCTCAACTTAAGATAATCACAGCTCAACACCACACTCATCAGCTATTCTGGCAAATTTTCCATTTTCCCCGCAACACCCTAGTTTGCCACCTGGTCACTAGGTTTACTACCAACAGCGCCCTTCCACCGTACTGCAGTGTTCTACAACTTGCTGCCTGATGAAGCTAGTCTAACCAGCGTAACTTTGCAATTGTGCAACCGCGTGGAAAATGTGTCGCCCTTCTTTGTGTGTATGTGCGTGTCGACAAGTACTACACATGGGCACATGAATTCCTGTCCTTTTATATATTGTTGGTAGCCCCCTGAAGAAATAAAGTTTTTATGTAATATTTCAGGAAACAATTGAAAGATTACTACAAAATTTGGCAACCTGGNCCCCCTGAAGAAATAAAGTTTTTATGTAATATTTCAGGAAACAATTGAAAGATTACTACAAAATTTGGCAACCTGGTACTACTACGGTACATCATGTAAACTTACACGTTTCAAGAGGTCCAGGCGTTTATTTTACAAATAGTGGCCATATAACCATTATAGCGTAGTATGCAATGTCTGCAAAACCACGCAAACCATTTCAACTTAAATTTGTATACTAGCAGTATCTTTGCAAGATCTATGAGCTAATAGATTAACTCTTTGGTTCGCCATTTTGGACAATAGCACAACACAATAGTGTAATTTTTGTGTCCTATTTTGATAAACAATTAACCGATTCCCACCAAATTCAGACAACAAGTCATACTTTTGCAGTCCATATCAATTTATATGAATTTGCTGACTTTCAAAATTGTGGCCATATAAATCATTTATAAATTTTTGTCATATCTATTAAACAATTTAACCAAAATCAACCAAACTTTGGATGCTGACAGTATATATTACAGTCATTGTATAGAGGACCTCTGTTTTTAGGCCTTTCGTACGACAGCGCCAAATAGGAAAATAGTTTTTAAGCTATATCTTTGGGACTGATTTGCCCCAAATTCTTGATACAAGTAGTGCAATGAAATGGTTCAAAGTGACAATATTTTGGGTTAGTAAACTCCATCTACTAAAGCATTACAGACTGATTATATACCAATTTGATAATCAGAATGCAACCTCTTTGATGCAGTTGGTTGAACACTTTCTTATGGTACAAAGTTGTCAGGATTTGAGTATCGGGTAAGAGACGCGTGTATTTCTAATTGTCTCATTACTGTTGCACTTGATTCTGGTTCCATTTCTAATGACATTGCAGTCAACGAGACGTCGAGGCCTACCTACCATGCTTTTAGGAACTTTAAAAAGTATTTGCACCTATGTATTGGAAAGTAGGCTCATTAGTTATACAGTAACTTCTTGTTATTTTAACTCCTTCCCTACCCCTGTGCCATCAAATTTTTTTATCTTCTTGAATAATGACCTGTTACTCCATGCAAGCATGGAACTTGTTTTTCACAGTTTACTTTCATGTATTAGGGTCAAATACTGTATTTACAAATATGTTATACTACACATTAAAGCCAAATTCAGACACTACCACTCCGTTATTAAGCCTGAAGCAACTTACGCTAGCGAAACACTATTCAAGTTGAAACACCAAATCAACAACAGAAGGCAGACAGAAGAATCATCAGAACACTCATCAACAAAATACATCAAATAGAAGGACAATGGAGGTTGTTGCCTATACCGGGAAAGTGAGTCAATAATAGACACACTGCGAAAAAGGAGAGTTGCCTTTTTCTGCCACATCACAAGATTGCCAGAAACCAGGCTAATGAAACAGCTATTCAACTACTTTTGGAAAAATAAAACAAAAAACAATTCGTTCAAAGAAGTCCACGATGATTTAGGAGAGTTAACAATGCAACAAATGATAACACAGGAGAGAAGAAGATTCTGAGGAACAGAGACACAAGGCTTAAACTAAAAACATTTCAACGAAAACAATAGACCATAACTGACAAAAAACAGGCTGCCAGGTCGGAAAGAATGAAAAAGTTTTGGGAGCCCAAGAGGAAGCTGAAAGCAAAATATCTAGCTAATTCCCTGAAGACTTGAGTGTATATGGACTGATCAAGTGCGCCAATGTGGGCGTAAAACTCTACATGGGAACAATCACAGTTTTCTGAAGTAGGACTATCTTAGCCTGGCTTAGTCTGTTTGCATAGTTTCATGGCAAAGTCACGCCTCCTCATCTTGCTCCACATCCTGCACGCAGTCTCCTTAATACACGTCTGTCCGGTGGGATTCTGTCGGTTTGACATTGATAAAATCACTCAACAAATCCATCAACCAACTCATTTTGTAACCGCTCCCCCAACACTACCTTAAATATCATTGAATCACAATTTTTAAATTAAGTGCAGAGCATTGAAAGCAGGATGCTGTATGCTTGCGCAATATTCATCTTACTCAAACTCATTTTTATTCACTTCTCTAATTATTTGCCATTTTTCTGAAATAATCTTTGCATTGCACTTATTTCAAACATGAGCTTCTCTACTCCTCATTCTTTTGTTTCTTCCATGAACAACAACAAGGATAAACAAAGTGATGTATAAATTACGTGCAAAAGGACAGTGAAACTGCACGAGTTCTTTGTTGACTTGGGGAGCGATAGCTCTGTCGCTTGTTCCATGCAGCCAGCTGCCTGGGCGACCATTGTCAACAGACAAGGCCCCGTCATCTACTGCTGAGTTGCTCCTGGATTTTCGCACGCGGGAATCGTGGCAGACGATGCCACTGGTTGATGGGTTTTCTCAGAGGTCTCCTGTTTCCCCCACCCTTGTATTCTGACACTGCTCCATACTCGCCTCGCCTCGCCCTCATTGGCTCTCAAGACTTCACTGTTAAGAGCCGTCCAAGTCCCTTCAGCTACTACCGACTGATGTGCGGATGTAAGGAGGCCTTTTGTAATACTTGATACATTATTGCANATGTGCGGATGTAAGGAGGCCTTTTGTAATACTTGATACATTATTGCATATTGCAGTGTTAATAAATTATCAACATTTTATATACACGTTGAGGAATATTACTTTAAATTATATATTATACAGAATTTCACATAAACCAAACTCCAACGCATGTAAAATCACATTCTTATGTTCAAGGGTTAAAGACTTCAATTTATAATGTATTCACGGTAACTTCAAGATTTTCTGAAACCCTGCTAAATATCTACTTTTAGGGAGCCGATTATGTATCCTTCCGCAGTATGTAAACAAAACATTGCCATGTGACACCTGTCAAACGTTTTGTAAACAGTGCCATGTGGGAACTGTCAAATATTTTGTAAACAAACAGTGCCTTGTGGGAACTGTCAAATATTTTATTAACAGTGTCCATGTGGGAACTACCAAAATTTATTTTTGAAGAGAAACAATGCCATGTAATCTCAACTGTCATATACTTTAATAAAATTCTCTAAATGTCTAAAAAATGCTAATAAATTTAGCAAAATATTGTAATACATACAAAAAGGTAGATTAAAGTATATATCGGAACTGTTAATTATATAATTTAATTAAAGTTTACTTATTGTATTAAGATTTATTTACATATTTGCTGTAAGGAAAAAGTTAAATTTTACATAATAAACTTTTGGAAGTAGCACT